>QLTV01001997.1:3634097-3663100 GCA_003457575.1 Thermophis baileyi
CCATTCCCACCCCACTCCAGGGGAAGGATACTGCAAAATCTTCATTCCCACCCCACTCTAGGGGAAGGATACTGCAAAATCCCCATTCCCTGCCCACTCCAGGGGAAGGATACTGCAAAATCCCCATTCCCACCCCACTCCAGGGGAAGGCATCCTCCAAAATCCCCATTCCCACCCCACTCCAGGGGAAGGATACTGCAAAATCCCCATTCCCACCCCACTCCAGGGGAAGGATATTGCAAAGTCTCCATTCCCTCCCCACTCCTGGCCCAGGCGGAACGGAGGGAGGCATGCTGCGTTAGGTGGAGGTGTGAGCGAGCGAGCGAGCGAGCCGTTTGAGAAGTTGGCGGGTGGGTGTGTGCACCACGCAGGACTTCTCCGGGGGGGGCAAGCGAAGGGACGGCTGCTCTGGGGAGGGGGGAAACCGGAGCCTCAGGCAACGGGGAGGGGGGAAACCGGAGCCTCAGGCAACTGGCTGAAAAGCTCCTCTCCGCCGGAGGAGCGGCTGAGAGACAGAGGCGGGGAAGAGCGCCGGGGGCTGTTCCCCACGTGGCGTTGATGCTGAGCCACTGAACCGCCAAGCCGATCGGGGGCTATAAAATGAACTGGGAGCTCAGAAGGGCTGAGCTTCAGCCAGAGAGCGAGCGCTGCCTTCCTGGAGGAGGAGACTTTGCATCCTGTTTCAAGCACTGCGCGCAGTTGGAAACTGCTGTGCGGAGTTTTCTTTTCACTTGCGCGGCCGCGCAGCCGCGCAGCTTAGAGGGAGCATTGCACCTGTACAATTAGCACAGGGGCCCCCAAGGCTGTGTGCTCTCTCCACTTCTCTTCTCTCTATATACCAATGACTGCATCTCTAACGATCCATCTGTTAAACTATAGAAGTTCGCAGATGACACAACAGTGATCGGTCTCATTCGAGACAATGATGAATCCGCATACAGACGGGAGGTTGAACAACTAACCTTGTGGTGCGCCCGGAACAATCTGGAACTGAACACACTCAAAACCGTAGAAATGGTGGTAGACTTTAGGAGAAACCAGCCGATACTTCCACCTCTTACAATACTAAACAACACAGTATCAACAGTAGACACCTTCAAATTTCTAGGTTCTACCATATCGCAAGATCTAAAATGGACACCTAACATCAAAAACGTCATCAAAAAAGCACATCAAAGAATGTTCTTTCTGCGCCAACTCAGAAAGCTCAAGCTGCCCAAGGAGCTGCTGCTACAGTTCTACAGAGGAATTATTGAGTCTGTCATCTGCACCTCTATAACTGTCTGGTTTGGTTCTGCAACCCAACACGGAGGATAATTAGAACTGCAGAAAAAACAATTGCTACCAACCTGCCTTCCATTGAGGACCTGTATATTGCACGAGTCAAAAAGAGGGCTGTGAAAATATTTACTGACCCCTCACATCCTGGACACAAACTGTTTCAACTCCTACCCTCAAAACAACACTATAGAGCACTGCACACCAGAACAACTAGACACAAGGACAGTTTTTTCCCGAACACCATCACTCTGCTAAACAAATAATTCCCTCAACACTGTCAAACTATTTACTAAGTCTGCACTACTTTTAATCTTCTCATCGTTCCCATCACCCATCTCCTCCCACAAATGACTGTATGACTGTAACTTTGTTGCTTGTATCATTACATTTTATATTGACTGGTTCCTACTATGATTTGATTGCTTATTTGTACCCATACTATCATTAAGTGTTGTACCTTATGATTCTTGACGAACATATCTTTTCTTTTATGTACCGAACATATCTTTTCTTTTATGTACACTGAGAGCATATGCACCAAGACAAATTCCTTGTGTGTCCAATCACACTTGTATTATACTCTATTCTATTCTATTCTATTCTATTCTATTCTATTCTATTCTATTCTATTCTATTCTATTCTAATGGGCTCTCATGTTTAGGTGGAAATGATAAGAACTAAATCCTTTCATTTGAAAACTATTAAAACCATCTCTACTTTACATGTTGACAAGGTATCATTTTTTTCTAATTTGTCTTAATCACAAAAAGTGTAGCTATTTACACATTCTATCAAGAGATATCCAGAGACTTTCTATGCATGTTATTGATGTATTTTTATCCCATCTTTCTTCTAAAGTTCAATTAAATGAAGGAAAATTTATAAAACTGTATATCTTATGCCCTATAACTTTTATTTAACATTCAAAACATCTGCTTTGATTTTTAACAAGTATATGTCCCCAACATAAAATTTTAAAATGAAAATTGCTCTAATGCAAACTCTCTTTTTAAATATAATTATCACCATTTTCACACATTTTTTGTTGTGAACTGACTTAGAACCAACATCTAGTTCAGTACAGGCCTTCTGGCCTGACCTTCTGACCTTGACAGAAATTTGAAAAAAACAAAAACCTAACCAAAAAGAGATTAATTATCTTTTTAACTCCAGAGCAATGAAATAACATTAGGAAACATCTTGGCAGACATCTCTCCAATTCACTGGAGTAGACGAACGGGGAAAAGATACCACATGTTGATATTTGAAAGACTGTTATAACCAATCTCAATAAAAGTAGTTCTGTTGTGGTCCACCAGCGGCCTGCGGAGCTGGCGGCAGAGTCGGACAGCGAGGAGGCTGGGGAGGAACATGGGCCAGGCCTGGAGTCTGGAGAAGGCTCGGTGCCAGAGGCAGGGATCCAGCCTGGGCCATTTGGGAGGTCTGTCCCGACTCCACAGACTCCAGAGGCTGACCTGAGTGAGGCAGAGGAACAGGGGAAGCCTGTTCTCAATGCGCGCATGCGCAGAGCTGCCAGAAGGCAAGAACAGTTTTAGAGGAGAAGGACTACTCGGGAGTAAGGCTTGGAGATAATTGGCCCCTCCAATAGGCTATATAAGTGGAGCACACGAACGGGTTCGTCGCAGGAAGCAACTTTGTTCAACTCGTGTGATTCTAGCTCGGATTCTGTTTCTGTTTGGACTTGCCAAGTTCCTTGCTAATTGGTCCGTGGCAGTTTGTCAAGGAAGATCAAGGTTCGTGTACTTATCTGCCTTTCCCCAAAAGACTGTTGTCGGACTGGTTATCATTTGTTTGGGACTTATTACGGCTGGCAATGAAAATAATTACCAGCCGTTAAAAATAAAGAGGTTTTTGGGATGTCATTTTGTGCCATATTATTTAATCAGGAAGCTTGGGTCAGAATAAGTTCTAGCCTTCCTATGATGTTGATTTCCTGTCTGATCTACTTAGACGTAAGGGGTACTTCTGCCCATGAAAAAACCTACTTTTCATTAGAAGTTTACATACTTCCTGAATAATAGACCCAAAGATTTAGGGAGATAGTTTCCGAACATATGGAAAATGGTTCAGGGGTTTTGGTGAAAAATCACATTTTTGTGGGGTACTTGGTGCTCTGTGAGCTTGGTTGTTTTCTTGCAGACATTTTATTACCAAACTATGTAACATAATCAATGCTACCAAGCTCAAAGAGCACCAAGAACCCACAGTTCAACCCTGAGCTACAAATATTCTCTCCCACCGGTATCACCCACTGATACCACTGACCAGAATGTCCTGCATGAAACTCCATTACAGGGCAGAGTCAGTTCTATGTATTAACTTGAAGGTCAGCATGCAATGTAAATATAATCTTCAATGGGTAAGCCACTTTTGTTAATGATGTTTTGGCCATGGCAAAACTTGAACAAATGATGGGTGCTGATACATACTGTACAAAGGTTAAAACAACGGATATATGATATACAGTTGGTTGTGCTTAAGTATATATTTGTAGTGTGATACCACTGGCTGTGTTCTTTTAGCATCGAAGACTAAAAGTGAGTCCAAAGACCCAGTGAACTTGGGATAAAGTTTGGCATGTAACAAATCAACAAATGGTTCAGGACTTTAGGATTTTGTAACACTTTAGTGTGAACTCTCTATTTCTTAATTTTGTTGTACAGCTTTGAAGGGAGGCTAGTTAAGTGCTTTCTTTGACCCTGAATTCTAGGCACGGATCATGCAACCATGGGCCTAGACTGTAAAACTGAAAGTTCCCAGCAGAATGCAGGGATACATTATAATTCTTTGAGTAAGCGTTCTGTTTGTTAAAAGACAATCAGAAACCAGAAACAATGAGTTTTAGTTCTCTTCTTTCCTTTTGTTTCTTTTTCCAATGTTTCCAAAGGGAACACTGGAGTAATTTGATAGGAAGAAGACGATTCCCTCCCTCTTTTCTTAAATGTAAATGTTCCACTCATGAATGGTTCCTTGCCTAATTCAGGAGCACAATAAACCTGTCCCTGAAAGTAATGTTTGAAAGAAGCAGTAAAACCAGTGAAAGGATAAATTAAGTTCCACTGTTCCTGAATATAAACAATTTGTGTGTGCAACTTGAGATATCCACAAATAATTTTAATTTGTCTCTTTGAATTTACATCAAGGACACAATTACTTCACAGATTTTCTACATACATTTTATATACTATGGGGAGAAATAGGAATAATTGGCACCTTTTTTTAAAGAAGTCAGAAAATCCTTAATTTGTTTTTGTGTGTGTGTGTGTGCGCGTGTGCGTGCGTGCGTGCGTGTGTGTGAATATGAAAGGAACAACTAGTTAAAAAACTAATTTTCAGGAATGACATTAAATTTTATCTGACATGAATAAGTCCTGAACAATACTGGAAATCTGTTGTAATAGTGGAATGTTCAAGTATGTGTTTTTTGGTCCCACTAACTATATCATGCTCTCATGTATGTTTTCCTTCCTGTGTTTCCTGTGATTCTCCCGAACGATTAGATGCACAAGCCAAGAGTAGGTCCTTCCCCACTTGCCACTAATCATCAAAGAAACCAATCCCACAACATCTTTCTTCTGTCACATCCTCACAACACTGTCTTCTTCTCATCCCTAGTCTATGGATTAGATTAAGCCATAATTAGCTGCATGTGTGTGTGCATGCCTTGGAGTCAATCCTGATCCCTACCAATTGCTTGGACTAGTCCCTGTAATTTTCTTGGCAACATTTGCAAAAATTAGTTACCTGGGTGTCTTTCCTAGAGCTGAGAGAGAGTTACCGGCACAAGTCACCCAGCTGGCTTTTGCCTAAGGTGGAACTAGAACTCTCAATCTTCATGTTTCTAGCCTGCTTTCTTAACCAGTACACCATTCTGGCTTTCCTCATCATTAGCTGCCCTGGAAAGTTGCCCAGGTTCCTCCTTATTTTAACACTATGCAACAGTAGCTGCTTCAAAATGTATACAATCTGTTATTTACCATCCTTTACACAGGACATGACATTGGTGTCCAATTGGGAATATATATATACAGAGGTGTTAATTTGGCTGATCTGGCCACGCTCTGTCATCGTCATCCCTGACCAGCCTTTTCTATTTCCATTCTGGAGCTGTCTCTCTGTGAGCTGGAGAGTTTTAATATCATGAAATGATATTAAAAATACCTGGCGGATGATCTTGTTAAGAACATGGCATGGAAGTGTCCAGAACATAACATGGAGGTGAATTTGAACTGCATCAGGCTGGTTTACTCTTAGGACTGAAGCAAAAGCAGTTTTGCTTTAAAAAAGAAAAAAAAATCCTACCACACAAAAAAAGAAAGAACATTCTTCCTTCTTTTAAATTGTCAGCATTTGAAAGAGTTGGGAAGAACAATTTAAATCTCAAGGAGACAAGCTCTCCAGAAGCCCTTAAATAGTTTACATTTACTCTGACAGTTTAGGCATTAAGAAAAAGAGTTGTCACAGTGTTAAGTACTGTATCTGCAGGCTGCTATATTAATAATAGCTTTTGGCCACTGAAGTTCACGTAGTTTAAGAGAACTTTAGCTATGGGCTGAGTTTTATCCAGGTCTTAGGAGTTTAGAATAGCTATGCCTAGGCACCTCTGTGTTATTTTCATTCCTCATTCTTCAACACAGCTTTTGGTGACAAATGTGACATTTACCGAGAGCTGAAAACTATCAGGAAGATGGTATGATATTCAAGTGCTCTCTTTAATAAACAGTCAGAAATAATATTTAATTGGAAACCTGAGCAGAATCTGGCTATTATATTGTTTTAAGTGGTAGCTCTTTGGCATATTGAAGAATTTAGTATTGCTTGCTTAGTGATGTTATATACAGAGACACTTTTTAATGAACTAAATTAAATAGCCTTCAGCCAAATAAACTATACTTTTGATTGTCTGTGTGGCACAGACATTTGCTATCATAAGCTACTCACTGCTCCTGCTTCACCAAAACATTTGATATGAAATTATTGTAAAATTATTGAAAGTATTTTCTTGTTTGCATCGGAGAAGGCATTGCTGTTTATATCACAGTGTAGTAATTCATCTCAATGCTGCAATTTAGGGAGATTGTTTTTAGAAACCATGTCTAACATACTCACAATAATATACGTCTGTTATATTATTTGATTCTCCTTTGTAGCACTTGCTAGAATGATCGTGTGACCTAACAAATCTGCATAATCATTTAGGAAAAGCAAAGGTTCACCAAAGTAAGGTTTGGATAATAAACTAGGATTTTGAGAAGAACCTTCAGTAATGTTTATATCTGTGTATTCCATTTTTTTCTTCTTTCTTCTTGGTCTTCCTCCATGACCAATTTCATTTAAATGGTTAAGCTAATCACCCATGGTCATTAAGCATGACATAATGTGACCAGAACTTGTAGTTTTACTGCCAGTTTCTCCATTGATTGCTTGTTGGACGCTGGATGTGAAGCACACAAATGATGATCATGGGATGGTGCAATGCTCAAAAATATCTGCCAGATGCAAAGTGCCTCTATCTTGATCACATGTTTGCAGAGACACTCTGATGGTTGTAAGTGTAAGGACTGTCATAACTTTGAATACTCACTAAACAGGGCATCTCTAAGTTAGGACTACCTGTACTACGTTTACATAATAGTAATTGTACTATTTTCTTCCTTATGTTCTTCTGATTACATAAAGGCGCAGTAACTCAGTAGCTTTATGACACTGGAGATGGTCTTTGCTCCAACGGTTCAAGTCCTAGCACTGCATGGCGGGGTGAGCTCCCATCATTTGCCTCAGCTTCTATCCAACTAGCAGTTTGAAAGCATGTTGTATGTGAGTAGATACACATATATAGGTACCACTTCGGTGGGTAGACGAGTTGGTGCTCCATGCAGGCAGATTCCTGCCAGTTCTGAACCTTCCTGGTTGCGATGCTTGTTTGCAAGGCAGATACAGGAAAGGAAGGGAGCCTTGGATGACTGCAGGAAGAGCTGCTTGTCTTTCTTTCTGGTGTGAAGCCGGCTTGCCCTCCTGTGGCTCACTGTAGGAAGCACGCGAGCGTGTCCCACAACAGAGCTGAAAAATTGGCAGCCAAACCATTACACTGCATTAGCAGTGCAGTCTCCTGGCTAATATAACAACAACAACAACAACAACATAATATAATAATAATAACAACAACAGCAGCAGCAGCAGCAGCAGCAGCAGCAGCAACAACAAACAGTAAGTGCCGCCTATGCAAAGAAGCTGAAGAAACAGTGGACCACCTGGTAAATTGCTGTAAGAAAATCGCGCAGACTGACTACAAGCAGTGGCATGACAAAGTAGCAACAATGGTGCATGGAAGATCTGCAAGAAATATCATTTGCCCGCAAGCAAGAACTGGTGGGACCATAAAATAGAGAAAGTCATATCAAGTTAAATTGCTTTGGGACTTTAGAATTCAAATAGGATGGGAGCTCACCTCGCAGGTCTCAAACATGGGCTTGCTAACCTTCAATCCAGCATCCTAACCACGTGAGCCACCGTGCTCCTCTAATAAATATACTAGATATATACTGTATTACTTCTCAACAAATTGCTGTTGTAACATACATTCTCTCTCTCTTTCTCTTTCATGGACATATTTAGTATAGTATAATATATACTAGATATATACTAAATGTGCCCATGAAAGAAGAGAGAGAGTAAAAGAGAGAGAGAGAATATCTAAGGTATGTTATGACAGCAGAAGTTCTCCAAGGCTACACATTTATGCCTAATGTTCTGTATAGATAAAATGACAAACTGATCTTAGCATATCTGATTTATAGAGTGGAACATAGTTCCTTAATGATTGAGAAGTCTAATGTTCATTTTCAGCAACAAATAGTTCATATATATAGTTTTTACATTTTCTTTAATAATTTTTTAACTATTCCATATACTCCACAAATGAAATTGTAACTAACAATACATTTTCAACTTTTCTCTTATCTGACTTACCTTTAAAATTTTGAACTATGTTTCAAAGAAGCCAAGTTCAAAACCTAGTTTATGAAAATGATTTATTAGTGACTAACCCTTTCCCCCTTTGAACTGGGTAGATTTGTTTCTTGTCATCCCTACCATATTTACGCTCCTTTTTTTGTTTATCTTATTTTTAATGTTTTTATTTGTAATCACTCAGAGCCAATGAACTTTAGTATATGAAGTTAATAGATAATAAATACATGTTTTCAAATTTGATTTTACTAAAATGAATACAGTATAAAGCATTTTCTATTCCTAACAACAGCTGAAATCATTAAAGATCACATTTAAATAACAAAAATATTCTAAACCAAAGCACAATGTATTAGCATGTGTGCGTGCGTACATGTGTATATAAACTAAAATATACATGACAATTATTAATCACCAATCAGATTCTTAATTATTTTTGCTAATAATTTTGACAAGATTTATTTGAGAAATTATTTTATTCTAAATTGTTGTCAAGAACACCTAGTGGCAAATAAACATTATTGGACTGTTCCTGGTCATAATAAAAATGGTAGGCAGCACTTAAAAAAATTGTTTGACATGCAGACTACCACTAAAACCTACCACTGTTTCATTAGAATCATATTTTGTGATTGATTGTGCTACAGATTTTATTAATTCAGAATCCTCAACAAATTGTGGAAATCATATTAATTCTTTCAGCTGGATTTCAACAACTGAAAGATGGAGCTGTAATCTGCAGTCACTGAAAATTAAACAGTAAATCATAAGCAACATATGCCATATGTTTTAGTTAGAGAGATAAACTCCTGTTGTCATATAAAAAAAACCTTTAAATTTTTTATAAAGTGCTGACTCAAAAATGTGTATATTGTTGTTTGCTACAGTCTCTTTAAAAATCAAGGGTTTTTGCTATACTAGCCAATTGCTATAACTTTCACTGAAACAGTATTCCAAAGTATCAAAAGTAATACTTTAAATCCAAAAGAGATTTGTTATGTTAAACAGAAGCGTCCTTGGAGGGAGGGTCCAAAATGCAAGATGGCAGTGGTGCATGTAAATAAGGAGCAGGACTTTGATTATGCAGTTGCAGTCACCACATTGACACCAGACACACCTTCAGGGACCTCAAGGAAAATTACTACCATTTAACAATCTGTAAAGATTAGGTTGACTTACGATGTATGCAAGGTACAGTCTTCTGGATTCTTTGGCTCAACATCATCTTTTCCTTGAAAAAACAAAAGAATAGGAATATTAACAAATGAGCCATAATTGTAAAGGTCATTATGTTGTGGTATAGTTGTGATAAGAAACACAGTTGAAAATGAATAGCAGCTTTTTTTTAAAAAAATCTCCATATATTTAAGTCAGCAATAAACATGAATTTTAATAAGCTAAGGATCATGAGTTATGTAACTCTGTGGCACTAAGATTATAAAATACATTTCTCTACTTACATTGTACCCAAGAAGCTGCTTTACTGCATATTCTTTTTAAATATAATACATGGAATACAGTGTATTCTCCAAAGAACCAGTTGTTAGAGAACAGTTTTGTTTTACTAGATAGTTATCTCTCTATCCCTTCAGTACTATAGTGAATGGATCAGTATGACTTCCTTCTAAATGCTCCTAGGTTGTGAATTAGTATTGTTTTGGGGAGGGGGGGGAAATTATGTAAGACAATAGAATATTGTGGCACCTTAACAACAAACTAATCTAATCCTGCGAGATCCGGCCATGAATGGTGTGCATGGGTTTTTAAATTGTTTTTTTTTAATGTTTTTATAATGTTTTTCTTTAATGTTTTTTATATTTTTGCTGTAAGCCGCCCAAAGTCCCTTGGGAGTTGGGCGGCATAGAAATGTAATAAACAAACAAACAAACAAACAATTATTTTACACTAAGGTCAATCTTAAAATCTTTGAAGCATTAGACATGAAGTTTCCAGGCAAACGTCAAATATGATTTCTCAAAATATTTTTGCAAAAAAGTGGAGTAAAAATAGGAAAGGTAGTTTCACTTGGCCTGATATGACAGTGGGATGTTCTTTAGGTTATTAAATGTGTGGCTTTCTATTATGTAGAACTAGAATAAATAAATCAGAATCATTGCTTTTTTTGCTTTCTTTCTTAAATTGCCTAAATACAATGCATTTGTACTCTTCGGTTCATCACATAAAAGACCTCCTTAGCAAAATATTCTAAATGCAATAAGTACAGTAATGTCAAAGTAACCATATTTGGAGAAATGTATGCAATGTGATTGGCCAAACCAGGATTGTGCTGGAAGTTTGAAATGATGTGTGAAGTCATGGATTTGCCCAATTCATATCATGTGAAGTCATTTCTGAAAGGTATCATTAAAAGGAATGTAGATGGTGATAAAGTCCAGAAAAGGTATGTATAATCAAATGCTCCAATCTCTCTCAAACGATTTGCAGTTATCCAGGAGCCTCATTAAAATAAACGGGATCTTTTGTCTAATAGATTTAGACAAAATTTCACTATCAGTATATAAGAATGGTGTGTTCAAATTTTAATCCTGTGTTTCTATTATGTGTATAATAGCCACCTAGACCTCACTTATACAATATATGCAGCTATATAATTTAAAAAATATTTTTAAACAAAATATTTAGGCTTCTTCAGCTGAGGTGTATCCCTGAGAAAGTTAAAATCTGGTGTGACTACAAGTTTTGAAATGCCAAGGAAAATGATTATTTCAAACATTTTAATATAAGCTGGGATTTTTTTAAAAAAAATACAGGGTGCCTCACATGTACATTTTCTCTGTAAATGTGTAATTGCTTCTTACTATTTGAAATTCAACAAATAAGCAGAAAAATGAAACAGCAAACCAGAGTCTTAAGTGGTTTTCTATCAAATGAACCATCTGTTAATGCAGAACAAATTCCTGCTTGTCTATTCTTCCCCTAAAGAGGAACAATTATTTCCAGAGCTAGATCTATAGCATTCGTAATTGCAGAGGCTACTGAGAACAGAGTGAATGGTATAATTTCAGGAGACAGGCAGTTGGACTTAACCTACTGGAGAAACAATTCTTATATGAGATTCGACTCTTACATTTTTCATTTCTTATGAAATGCCCTGCATTATAAAATTACTGCCTCCTGAAATATTTTCCTGGACCCAGTGCTAGGATTTCAGAAAAACCTGGAATCTCAATGTTTATTCTGGGAAATACATGGAGAATATGCATATTTACTATGCCTACCTGATTCCTGCCAAAACAGGCAGAAGCAACAGAGTGTCTCTAGATACCTCCCTGGTGCAGACTGTCTGGTCCATCTACTTAAAAATATTTTTAAAAAAGAACTAAAAGGAAGCAAACCCCATTCTCATATCCATATATCTAGAATAAACAATGCCTTTGGGCACTACAAAGGTCCCAATGGAATGACAGAGATCATCCTGGAGGGCTACTTTGCTCTTCGGTAAATTGATGTTTTGCGATTGCTCTGCCCACTGGGAAAAGCCACTTTGTGAATAGAAAGCAATTATATAAGTGCATCCAACACAAGCCTGCAAAATTTCAAATGAGTACCTAGCTTTAAAAGGTTGTCTACCCATGTTCTAAACCATATTGCATTAAACATTACTGAGATGTAGTTAGCATGCTCTCTTTCTTCCTCTGGTGTCAAGTTCATAGGAGGTGCTCACAATCAAGAAAGTTAGATTGTCATTGTCTTATTAACTAGTATTATTGAAATGGAAAGATGGATTAGGTAGAAGGGAGAGTGAGAAGGCTGAATGACAGGCATTTTGGCAACTAGATACATTTACTTTGGCATTCCATTTATCTCTAAGCTTTATTGGAAAAAAAGTTATTCGATCTTCTTGTTAATTGCCTGTTAATGCATAGGGAGATAGCTAGCATCTTTCTAGTAAAGAATAGTATGCAAGTGTTCTAAATATTAGTACTGTACTGTGTTTTGAAAACCAGCATCTTTTTCCTGGGGTTCTGTTACGTTGGGATGGCTGAACAGAAATAAGAATCTCATTCCTTTAAACTAAACATATTACATCTGAACAAAAAAGTTAGCTATAGATTGTGAAATAATAATGTATATTCTAGCTTCTTTGTATAATTAGTTGTTAAAACCATAATTGTAATTTA
Organism: Thermophis baileyi; assembly: GCA_003457575.1. Taxonomy (NCBI): domain Eukaryota; kingdom Metazoa; phylum Chordata; class Lepidosauria; order Squamata; family Dipsadidae; genus Thermophis; species Thermophis baileyi. The sequence goes on from QLTV01001997.1 coordinate 3,646,512, forward strand.
AGGTTCAGCTATTGTAACAAGTGTGGTCAAATGAAAACTGAAACAAATGTTTGCAATGTTTTTCACAAACAGTATCAGTTAGAACATGAGACTGTAGAAATCCAAAGGTTGCTCACTTTGCAAAGTTAAAATTAGAATTATGTTTAAATGTAGACCATGTTGTGCTATTTATTTCTTCCCCTAATTTGATGCAAACTAAAGGAAATTTTTCTCTTTCTTTATATTATTTGTTTAGATTTCATCAAAGAAAGCTCACATCCCAAAGTAATTCAATTTGGAGGTTTTGCTCAGTTTCTAGCCAACATATATATTGGTACCAGTACCCAACACTCATGGCATACTGAATTTTTCACGTTTATTTATGTGTGTAGAACTGAACACCCACCTGATACTTGAAGTGCTGCATAAATGAAAGAAATTACCCCAAAATCAAGAATAGGTAATCCATGCTCAAGTTACTTGCTAGATAGCCTTGTGCATAACTTGCTGTGTCAGAAATATCTTTGCACTCACATACAAGGAGGAAAATCATTTCAAAAATTATTTCATAAATTCTGGGATCTGAAGTTGATAAGTGAAGCAATTTGGAGACCAGAACCACAATTTAAAAATTGGTAGAGGTTGTGAGCAATAATAGGTTGAGAAGAGAAGGGGAAAAAACACAAAATCTCTGTAGCAACACCCTCTTGCCATTCCTCAGAATCATGTAGGTTTTTTTTCCTTGTTTTTCTTTATCATCACTGGAGATTATTAGCTAGGTACAAATCTCTTTGTATGTAAATCATTCATAAAAAGCACCATTCCCCTACTCAGAGTAACTATGCCCCCCCCTCTGTTTTGTAACTTTGTGTTCTTCTTAATAATATCAAATGCTTACTGGCAATTAAACTGCTCTGCACCACACTGCATTTTCTCAAGTGTTTCTCTTTCCATGATTATTTTTCAGAAATATGCTAACCCACAGTAAAACAAATGGTTCTTAACATGTTTATGTTTGCTTAGCTTGCTCAGCAGATAACCCAACCCGTATCACAAAAGAATTCTTTGCAACCGAGAGCCCATATAGTTTTATAACATCTACATGGACCTAAATTACTGCTGTTTATATGGATATGCCTATGAGAAAATAAGAAAGACAGAATTTATAAACCTTGTGCATTCATGTCAACACGAGTTAGATTCCAATGTAAGTTAACCCCACAGAACAAAACGTATCTGTTACTTCCTCTCTTGTGCCTCCATAAAACTTCTATAAAAGTCAAAGTTATCCTAAACAATATGAAAAAAAAATCATGGCTTGGAGTATGGAAGAATATACAAATTGGATCTTAGGATAGTTCAAATACAATAACCCTTCCATATTCCTATTCTCCAGAAGATCCACGATCATCTGGACAAACTGCGTGTGGGGAGGGCATTAAGTACTTCCAGGGCAGGGAGGAAAGCTTCAGTAAACTTGCTCAAATTAATTTATTTTAGGATCTAGTAGTCTATGTTAGGAAGCTACACTGATTAAATTAAAGAAATATAATGTTATTAACATCTTTTATTACCGTAACGGTGAATGTCAGCATAGCAAGGTAGATTAGACTAAGAAACTAATACCATAAGGGTCAGAATTATTTGTAATGTAATTGCTATAGGCCATTCCCTATGCTCCCTAGAGTGCAGCATAACAGAAATTGTGGAGATGTCATTGCAGGAGAGTAGAAGATATAGTGAATACAGAGAACGTATTGTCATTGTTTCAGAAAATAATCTACAAATATCTCCTAAAAGCCAGAGTATTTATCTCAAGCTGAAGGTACGTACATTAATTTAATTTTTGGAGACCAGAACCACAATTTAAAAGTTAGTAGAAGTTGGAGCCAAAGGATTTCCAGTTAAAAAAAACAGTAATGGACACATTCAAAATATATCAAACACTATTTTTTTCCTTGCCAATTTATCTTATGGTATATTCAACCTATCATGATTTCCATCAAATGCAATTGTGACGTGAAAGTTATTCTTACTTTGATTGCTGTGTCCTGTAGAGACATGCTGGGAGTCCTAAAGAACAAAAACATGGAATTGACAATTAAACACATGGAATGGTACAGTGACAATAGTTTACCTGAACAATATTAAAGTTTGACACACATGATAGAAAGAGTAATTTTACTTTACAGAGTATTTGGACCACTCTTTTTTTATCCCTAGCAACAAAGATACTATGCGCATCTCTTTCAATATTCTTAGGCAGAATGTCATCCATGCTAGAAACACATCAGGGTTTTCCTCCTCTGATTCATTGCTGAAGACAACTGACATATGGGAGAGGTCCTTATCTAGGAAGAAAACTCCAAGAATCACTTCCAAAACAATCAAGCACTCCAGCTGTCGCTTTATTGTTTCTCCAAATGATAATATGCAGAGTATATTGTATTTTCTGACAAATATTTAAGAGAGTACAAGGTCATACAAATAGTAATTACAACCATGGTGGATTATTATATGCCAGAGGAAATTGTTCTAACTGAGCACCATCTGTGGAAAGAACTCAGTTCTCTTATTTACGTGGCAGAATTATGGGGATGCTAAATTAGTCACAATTGTACAGGCAAGTGACTGCTGACTGGACAATAGCATTTAGCTTGGATCATGATCACAGTAGTTTTAGCTGAGCACTGAGCAACTCACATAAACTCTGCAGGCTATTTTGTAACTTAATAAATTAAGCTGTTAGTGAGTTCACATATTTTGGGAAATGTTTGGGGCACCATAAACCAAGAAAGTTTGGGAAGTCTTATGCTACTCTTTGCAAATGTATGCCTTTGTAAATTATCAATAGTCTGATGTACAACGCAATCTCCACAATAGAAACCATTGAATTTATTCCTTCCTTATTCATTTCCTTTAGCCTCCTAGGAGAACTTTTAAAACAAGTGTGTCATTATCAATGGATATAGAAGCCACATTACTTAAAATGCATTAAATGACAGACCACACACATACACATGCAAAACTGAAATGCAAGAGTTATCAAAATTATACAAAAGTATAAACATGTATAATATTTTATCACCATAATTGTAGTCTCTCACCTGTCACCTCACACCACACCATGTTTTTAGCACCCTCTTGGAACCAATTGTCATGAATAAATAGCAGTGTCAGCATTAATGTTCCTCTATATTCCTACATGGTGATCACATGCTAGTGCAGTACCTGTGCATGAGGCAAGGCGGGGCAATGGTGGCAGAGAACAATTGCTGGCAGAACTACCCTAGCAGGATTTGGGGTCCAGCAGCATGGTTTTTGAGCCATTGCCAGTTGCATGTTAGCACACCAGCAACAACGGCTCAAGTACAGCACTGCCAGAGCCCGAATCCCAACAGATAGAATCTGTTCTATCCAGAGCAGGCATAGCATGCAAATCCTGATAATCTAACAACAATGATGAGAAATTATGCCATCCTGGATACTGTTTTGATGTTTTTATGAAACATCTTCATCATCTTGGCAGTCATTGTGCTAAGTCTTCCAAGTATGTCAGCTCAAATTTGTTTTGAATAATTCAATGCAATAATGGAACTTTTAAAGATGTACAAAGAAACCTGTAATATTTTGTATTTGCAAATGCCTTGTTCATTCTGAGAATGCATTATTGTATATTATTTATGGTTTCCTGATCTTCAGTGTCTGCCTTCAATATGTGGAAATGGCAATATAAACACTATGAAATATCATTTTCAAAAGCCATTTTTTGTTCCACTGAAATAATTCAAACAAAGCAAACTGCAACAATAAAGCTAATTAACATAAATATGTGCAGTTTTAACAGTGAATAAGGATTAACAACTTTCTAAATGGCATATAACCAAAATTATGAGCAATTTCAAGTAAACTTATCATTTTTGGTTGGCTGACACACAGAATGAAGGTGATAAATTAAAATCAACTTTCTCTTCCCTCCAAGTAAGATACATTTAATTTGTTTAGTTATAGTCAGTGGATCTGAAAAAAGCAATAAGAATTCTGTTTTGAATTTATCACAGTTAGTCATTGTTTACTGTAGTTTACATTTCACAGATAGGAAACTAAGGCTGAGATATGGTGATTTATTGAGGCTACCTATTCAGTCTACATGCAAGGAGACATTTGAACTCCTTTTACAAAAAATGTGTCAGTTTTCCAAAAATACACAATAGTTTGGGGGGTTTCTTGCAAGTGAACACTGGATGTTATAGAGTTAGCAATCACTGAAACATTACTAGCTTTTTCACTTCTGCTCATTTCAACATGGGTTAGCAGTAGCTCATCTGTTTAAATGCTTTTTACAGACTGGCATCTAGTAAAATCCAACATTTTTGAACAACAAATGTCCTATGTGTAATTCTGTACTGAATTTCCCATATATTTTAGTAGTTAGTGCCCTCTTGTACTCATTTCATTTCTGTTTTATCTGTATCAGTCTTAACCATAGATCTTTATCTAGATGTTTAAATATCTAGATCTCCCTTTAAAAGAACAGAGATTGAAATATGTAAAAGTATGTTACATATTTCATAAATATTACATAAATATGTAATAGTATGTAAATATGGCTTTGAAATTTTCTCATCCAACAGAATTTACTAAGATGTATTACTTGCATGGAAGTCTGTAAAAACTAGGTTGGTATTTACTAATTCATTAATTTCTTATATAAAAAATAATTACATATGATTTTTTAAATGGCTTTATTTTAAGTCAAAAACAAAATAAAACAAACTGGGAAATACTTATATTAAAATTTCCAAGAGAAATTCAAAAGATTTAAGGAGCTATTTTCCCCAAAGATAGGAATTTTTTTTCTCATTTCCTTCCAATCTCAGTTGTTAAAAATCACCAGCACAACTTCATCCACTTTATATCTTCCTGTTGCTCAATTCATTATTAAATGTAATTTCCAGTCACCAAAAAAGTGCCCATTCTTGCATAAAAGTGCATATTGTCCTCTGGCTGAGAAGACATTCTGAAGATCAGACAAGGAATTCTGGCAGGCGGGGTTGGGGTGAGAAGAGCCTTCTTTGCTGTGGCCCCAGCCCTTTGGAACATCTTATCCTTTGAGGTGAGTGGCTCCCACCCTCCTGATCTTCCACAAGAGCCTGAAGGCCTGGCTCTGCCAGTTGGCTTGGGGCCCTAATGAGGGAGTTCCAAACTGGAGGTGGTTGATCAACTAACAGCAGCTCCCATCTCCCTCCCTTGTACATTCTGTTAATTTTCTCCCCATCTTTTAGTTTTAGTTATATTTTCATTTTATACATTGGCATGTGTTTTTGCAGTTTTATTTTGATGTTGTAGGCCATCCAGACTCACCTTAAGTGAGATGGGAAGCAAACAAATTAATTGAGAGAGAGAGAGAGAGAGACATTTGCATTTCCTGAGATTTGTTTTTAAATACCTCTGAAAACAGAAAGCAAAGTAACAAGCAAAATATTTATTATCCTATACAGTAAAGTATAAGGTACCAAATAGCTGGTAATTAGAAGTGTGTCTGTGTGTGTGTGTCTGTGTGTGTGAATTTATATACCACCAATCTTACTGATAAGGCAACTCTGGATGGCTTACAAACAATAAAAATATAAATATAAAAAGAATTAAAATTAAGAAGAGTTACAGAAGGTAAATGTTTTTCACAGTAAAAGTGACAATTTTAGGAACTCTAATTTGATTTTTTTATTAAACATTACAATTAGATAAAAGCTAATACAAACTAAAAGAATAAAAACCAAAAGAAAAAGTGCAGGAAAAAAAGAATGTGAAGAAAAATAGACAACAAAGAAAAATAAGAATATAGTAAAGAAAAAAATCTATTAAAAATAACTCCCCCCTTCATCATAAATATAAACAATTATAGCAACTTATCAACTTCTAAAATACAACAAATGATATCTTCTTCCCATATCTCATCTCTCACCTATGGTCAAATGGACATCACATGATTGTGGGACACTTGGCAACCCAATTGTAAGTGTGAATAGGTTGCCAAGCACCCAGATCATGTGACTATAGGAGAGTACAATGTTTTGTGATGATTGGAATTCAGACTACCTATAATGTCCTAGAACTTGATTTATTTTCCTTTGTTCTTTGTCTCTTCTCACAAAGTTTACCAAGTCTCCTTTGTAAATCCAATGTAGGAAAATTATCCAAGTTACTTTTCTAGTTTGTTATTTGGGTGTCCCTTTTAATTATTAAGACATTAATTATTAGTATATAGTTATTAAACAGGTTTCATTTGCACATCCAGTTTATCATGTTTTTCCAGATAATTCTAAAAGCTTGTCATTTTTAAATCCACATTCAAATAAATTTCAGTTTTGTCTGATAGAACTTGTTCTTCTTCCATAATATTGTTTACACACAGTCTATCTGTTTAGAGTCCTGTGCTATCTACATACACTTTTAAATTCAGCAGAACAACAGATGAAGACTGAACTAGGAGATGAAATCAGCAGTACAAACAGCATATCCAGGAAACAATTAATTTGCTAGCTGGACTTTTGTTTTAAACATATACAATATGATGAAAATGAATTCTACATGTAGCTATTTAATTTGTATGTCCCTTCTTACTGTACATCAAATCAATTTGCCTACAGATAGGAAAGGCTATATATAGTATTCTAATTGCCTACTAATATAATGTAAAGCAGACACTGTAATAACTAAATAAAATACAGGTTAGCAGTGCTTCAGCATGCTTGAAGGATAGATCAAGATATGTTTAAACACAAATTTAAAAAGCTAATTATCTAGATGTGATTAGTTCTACACATCACAAATGAACAGAGATAAATATGTTGAAATTTCTTATAGAGAGGAGCTGTCAAAGGATGAAAGCAGTATATGTGTGTGACTAAATTGATTATAAATCTTATAGATAAGCATCTGCTTGAAAGGGCTGAAACTAGCAAGGTAAGTACCAGTGTTTCTCAGCAGAGAGAATAATTTTTGTAAATATTCCTTATTTATCAAAGGCCGTCAAGAGATCAGACTTTTTGTCAATTCAGAAGAGCAGATACTGTGTTTGCCAGTGGTGGGATTCAATTTTTTTTTACTACCGGTTCTGTGGCCGTGGCTTGGTGGGCGTGGCTTGGTGGGCGTGGCAGGGGAAGGATACTGTAAAATCTCCATTCCCACTCCACTCCAGGGGAAGGATACTGTAAAATCTCCATTCCCTCCCCACTCCAGGGGAAGGTTACTGCAAAATCCCCATTTCCTCCCAATCAGCTGGGACTCAGGAGGCAGTGAATAGATGGGAGCGGAGCCAGTCAGAGGTGGTATTTACCAGTTCTCTGAACTACTCAAAATTTCTGCTACCGGTTCTCCAGAACTGGTGAGAACCTGCTGAATACCACCTCTGCTTTGTCTGGAATGGTCCAACTCGCTACAGCCAACTCACCACGACGAACTCACTGCAGGACAACTCGCCACGGCCAGTTTACATGGGACAACTCGCTGAGGGACAATTTAACAATTCTATTTAATTATTTAAAATAAATACAAAATTATTTTAATTTTTGCCATTCTGTCCCTCCTTTTGCATCCTTTCTTCAATTATTCTATTCCATTATTTCTTTAATATTAGTGTAACTCTTGTCCTGCAGCGAGTTGTCCTGTGGCGAGTTGTCCTGCAGCAAGTTGACCACAGCAAGTTGGCCATGGCAAGTTGGCCGTGGCGAATTGTCATAGACCCGTCTATGTCTCCCTATAGACATACATAAAAACTCTTACCTTTGTGGTGCAGTAGATGATCAGCTGTTGTTTTTAAAACTTCATTCACGACAGTAATTTTTATCTAAATGGGTTGTATCTGAGAACCTTCTATCAAAGAGGCCAAGTGTGGAGTAAGTATCTGCTGAGCTGTGATTTACTTCTAAACTCTAGTATGAAGCTGAGTACTGACTGCCCTTTTTATGATCTCTCTCTCTCCCTCTCCCTCTCCCTCTCTCCAAATCAGTAATATACCAATCAGACAAGTCCAGTGTAACATGGATACCTCTACTTTGCTTTATGATTGCATGATTAACAGGTATGATAGAGTAGACCTGCATTTTTCTGAACCCACAACTAACCAAAATTTATTCAAATCTAACACTGGAGTAAAGAGCACTCCATAGAAATGTATAATCATCAAGAAATTCCAGAGGTCCTCCTTACACATTAAAATCACTGACAGAAAAAGTATGTATGAATTCTTATTTACCCACTGCAAGCAGGCATATTAAAACAATAAAGACTAACAGTGTAGTCCTCCAAAATCAGTATCTAAGACCTTGAATTGCCACAGTCACAACAAATAATGTACTCTTTCGTTGCCATATAACAACAACAACAACAACAAAACCAAGTTATGAAAGTGAAGACAACCTGCAGAAATAATTATTTTAGGGGAATGGCTCCAATCCATCCACGACACAATAATTTGGCTAGTGGTATCATAAAAAATATGCCTGTGGTTTGCTGAAGGAATTTGATATTTAAGGTCCTGAATGAAGGAAATCTTCCAATGGAGTTGACAGTTATGGAAAGATAGTACAAAGAAAATGTGCTTATTCAAACAAGAAAACCTAGGATATACAAGAAATATCTAGATAAAAAATTATGCCATGTAAAGTAACATGAGTCAGCTTTTTGGACACAGAGTTTATTTATATATATTGAAGAATACAAAAATGTTTTAAATATCAGAACATGAGAGTATTAAGAAATTTACAGTTTTAAAATATTGTGCCAAGACAATCAAGGTTCCAGTAAGGGGACAGAATAATATTCAGAAAAGACAGTTGAATGAAGCCTTCACTTTTCCAAAATGTAAAGAGAAACAGGAAAACCTGTCAACTAGAGAATTAAATACAGAAACTGAGGCCATCTATATCCTAAATGATAAAACAGCCAGATTCTTGTTTCAAAGAGAGAAAAGCTGAAAATTACTAATTAATTACTAATAAAGGATCTTTGCAGGGTATGATCAGCAAGTCGCTAATTTTCTCATTGCAGCCCATCATCTCTAATGGAAGGCTTACAAAGATCATATTTTCCAGGCCATAGGTTTAAGAGGGAGATCGGAACATAATGTGAGAAAATACACCTGGAACACAGAACAGATTAATTTTAGTGACTGCGGAGAATTCATGATGTCAACTGAGATGGGAACCACACAGTCAATAGGCTACACTTTATACTTTTGTACTCATGATATAAACTTGTCATTGAGAGGGCTGGATGATATTGAATAAATGGATCCATAAGTGAATAGACCATATATACCAGTGATGGCGAACCTATGACACGCGTGCCACAGGTGGCACGTGGAGCCATATCAGAGGGCACGCGAGGCGTTGCCCTATGTCAGCTCCAGCGCGCATGCGCGCGCTGGCCAGCTGATTTTCAGCCTTGGGGAAGGCCGTTTTGCCCTCCAGAGGCTTCAGGGAAGCTTCCTGAAGCCCCGGAGTGCGAAAAACGGCCCAACGGGCAAACCGGATGTTCGGAAAAACGCACTTCCGGTTTGCCGTTGGGCTGTTTTTCACACTCCGGAGGCTTCAGGGAAGCTTCCTGAAGCCCCGGAGTGCGAAAAACAGCCCAACGGGCAAACTGGAAGTGCGTTTTTCCGAACTTCCAGTTTGCCCATTTGCCCGTTTTTCACCATCCCAGGCTTGCGTGGGGGGGAGGGAATGGGTGTGGGCACGTGCGCGCGCGCTACCGCGCGCACACACCCCCTTTTGCCACATGAACCAAAAAAGGTTCGCCATCAATGATATATACTATAACTGTACTGCTGTGAACACAACTTTGTGGAAATAAATATTTCTATCTCCTTCAATTAAGTCTTCATCATTCACTTCTTCAACATGCATACTGCTCAAACTATCCAAAACAGCTATTCTGTAAGGAAAATGTGCTATAATATACCTGAGCCTCCATGAGGGTTAGATAGTGAAATATGTTACATTGAGTATTTACTGTTACGTGAGACAGATACAAAACCCAAGACTAAGAATTTAAGGTCACACTGATGTAAAATGCCTACTCTTTATACAGTATACTGTGTACTCTAAATTCTCCATTGACTGCAATAGAATGGACCGTCCCTTCAGATGACTCTGTTGGCATGGTTCATTACATTTGACAAGTGAAAAAAGGAAACATCTGCTCAAAATAAATCAATGTATAACAATAGTGGCTCAACAACATTCTTGAGAATTAAATGAATATTTGTATGACGTGTCATATATCAGACAATTCTTGAGTGAGCCAAAGCTGAAATACTCATATTATGAGTCTAACTAAGGCTCTTTCAAATCAGATTCCGAGTAAGTAGGCAGAACCTGTGGTGGCAGATGACCCAGACCTTCCATTTACAGACTTTTCATTTCAAAGACCTTCCTTATTTTACCCATAAACACTGAATTCCCCTTATGGGAATTGGAAAAAGTACAGGAACTAATGCAGATATAACAAAGTAGTCTTCTCCAAATTAATGTGATTTTATATTGACACACAGTCAATAACTTAATTTGTACTTACATGTATTATTCTAATATGCAGTGACCTTAGTTTAACAAATATGTTTATGTACAGCTTCTTGCAGTTGCTTAACAGTTTCAGTTGGTCCCTAATAGTATGGCCCATCACCGGGTAAATTTTCAAAACATTAAGAAGGTTAAATGTTTTGACTGTGCTTTTCTCAAAAATGTACAGTTCTCTTAAGTGAAATAATTCAATGAACAAAAGCTAACCGTAATTTGTAAAAAAATAAGAAACCATTAAAAGTTCTTTTTAAACCACCTCAGTTAAAAATGATGAAGTATTTAAACTCAAATTTTAATTTTTATGTATTTAATGAATATTCTGTCACTTTCTTTAGGGAACACAAAACAAGAGTTAAATCTTTCAGAAAGAATGTAGTCAGAATACCAAGAATACAAATAAGGCAGTCCATAGACTGTAAGAGTGATGTGCAAGAGATGTGCAAGAGATGTCTGAACAGCCAGGAATCACATTTGCTTTGAGTACTTCAAGATTTTTCTTAAACAAATACAAAAATCCTTTGCTACTGAAGAACTTTAAAGAAATTGTAAAATTTACAACTCTTACTAATATACAGAGTTTCACAAACAATTTCTACTAATAGAAAAAGTTTTGACATACATTTCTTTTCTCTATTCTTTTATGCAGTTTCAATTATTTTTCTGAAGAGAATTATCTCCAATTTGTGCTTTTTACATAAAAAACAGAGGTAAAACCTCTATTTTAAGAATACCTGTAATACCGTACATACTTTTAAAAAGAGAAGTATTCCTTATCTGTGCCTATTTATACCTCTATCTTCATCTATCTCAGGGGTCCCCAAACTTGGCAGCTATGCTGGCTGGAGATTTCTGGGAGTTGAAGTCCACAAGTCTTAAAGTTGCCAAGTTTGAAGACCTCTGATCTATCTAAATAGAAAAAAAAATGCCTCATTGACCCAGCAGCTCTTGGAAGCTAAGACTGGAGAAGAAACATTAGAGATTTCTAGAGCTGCCAGCTGGAAAGCAAGTATATCCTGGAAGAAGCAGTAGCAAGCTGGTTCCAGGAAAAATTCATTAATAAAATTGTGAGCAACCAAGTTCCTATTCACAGTATGTAAGAATTTTCAGAAATGTGGAGTCCTTCTGGTATCTGACCTTGGTTGCTTGCAGATGTTTCATGAGCAACATATATTCTCTTTTACTGGATTTTCAGAACTATCTGTTCTTTGTGCTATTTATTTCTTATCTACAAACTCTGCAGAGTTTTACTAGAGAAAAAATGGATCCTAGCAGAACTCTCATCAATGCTACCACACATACAGTATCATGGCAAAGTCCATAAAAACCTCTGATAATATATTTTATTCTCTTGCTTTCACAAACCATTTGTTTATATTCACATTCAAATGAAAAATATAGCCATTAAACAAGGAAAAGTGGTTTTATTTAAACACTTTTGACAAAACTGCCTGTCCAAAAATTACAGCAAAGCGCTCCTTGTCAAAATAGAGGAAAATGATGATTGGGCTAAAGCAATTACCTTGTTTGTGAACAGAAACTTGTTTTGTTCCACTTTGCCAGGTGTGTGGATAGCAGAAAGTGGTGGAGGCCAAGTGTGGGTCATTTCCTTAGAAAAAATGAGAGAAATTCCAAAAATATAATATTATAAGGTATTAATATATTTTAAACTTGAAATTCTAAATTCTAAAACAAAGGATTTTGTGGCAATTTTGTTGTCAACATATTCATTTTTTTAATAACAAAAATCCCAGCTATACCAATATGTAGAAAAAATGATTCCACCCATTTTGCATTATCTCACCTTCTATCAGCCCTCTCAGGTAAACCCGATAGGAAACACAATTTGTTGAAGTGATTTTACTTTATTGTAGCAGAATCTTGCAAGTCTCAAAGTACAAACTTCCTGGTGCCACTTTTAACTACTTGATCCAATAGGGCAGGTCCTTCCTAAGATTCTTTCTCTCACCGTTAAGCCACTAGGGCAGGGGTGTCAAACTCACATCATCACGGTGGCGTCACGTGATGTATCAGGACTTTTTCCCCCTTCGCTACACCGTGCGTAGGCATGGCCAGCGCGTGACGCATCCGGCCCAAAGGCCGGGAGTTTGACAGCCCTGAACTAGGGGCTCCTGCTTCTCTTACCTATTTGCTGCTTCCTTCCTCTTTTCCCTCTCATTCCCCAAGATCATCCATGCATTCCATTACAACTTCCCCAAAAGCATGCTTTATAACCCCACAGCCACCAAAGCTTGCCTACTGCTAATTAATTGTGTATGTCAGTGTTTCTTAATCTTGGTAACTCTAAGATGTATGGACTTCAACTTCTAGAATTCCCCAGCCAGCATGAAGTCCACACATCTTAGAGTAGCCATGATTGAGAAACAGTGATATATGTATTCAAAAGGAACATGATTCTAAATTTAATCCCTACAAAAAAGGATACAGAAATGTGGGTGTGCACATGCGTGCACACATGTATGTATGTACTGCACACATACCAAAGTATGACAATGCCCAGCTTTCCTACCGTATCAACCTAGAGTTCCTAGCTGCAGTTGAAACCAATCTTAGACATCCCTCCTTCTCTGATCCCCAATGTGTGCATATAGCAGAATGTATATACCACCACTCTAAAATTGCAAAACCAAGACAAAAAAGGATCAAAATTAACTTCTCATAAAAGACGCTGCCATGTATAGAAAATTAACTGGTAGCTTCTTCTTGCATATACCAACCATTCTCTCACACATACCAGCCTCTCTCACACATGTAAGTATACAAGTATATATACATTTTCCTGTAAACTGTAAAAATAGAGATGGAACAGTTTGGATGGAGACGGACTAAAGGAAGGTAGCAGCACTAGAAACGGAAAGAAGGGGTGGGGGGATAAAACTGCATGAAAATTTCTTGGAAAAAAAGATAACATGACAGAAAATTATAGAAAACATATAGATTTTCTGGATCCATTTCAATTAGCTTTTTGTCCAGAATATGGTAGTGAGACTAGATTAGTTGCCTTGGTGATGCTTTATTTTATTTTATTTATTTATTTATTTGTTTGTCAAACATGTACAAGATAGCAGGTATAGGTATAAACATAAACATAATCAAAGTGAATACAGATAGATGAGGACAATAGGACAGTAGGACAGGGACGGTAGGCACGCTGGTGCGCTTATGCACGCCCCTTACAGACCTCTTAGGAATGGGGTGAGGTCGACAGTAGACAGTCTAAGGTTAAAGTTTTTTGGGTTTGGGGAAGAAACCACAGAGTCAGGTAGTGAATTCCAGGCATTGATCACTCTGTTGCTGAAGTCGTATTTTCTGCAGTCGAGTTTGGAGCGGTTTACATTAAGTTTGTATCTATTGTGTGCTCGTGTATTGTTGTGGTTGAAGCTGAAGTAGTCATTGACAGGTAGGACATTGTGGATTTATGTTGGAAAGTAGATGGGAGGAGCACTGCACTAGATCTCCTGGATCTCTCAGTGGTGTTTGATACCAATGATCATTACACCCTTCTGAAATAATTGGAAGGACTGAATATGGGGGACATTGTTTTGCAGCGGCTCAGCCCAACCTGAAGGTGATGCTAAGAGATTACTCTTTGACACAAGGTTTGGTTTCCTACGCTCTTTAACACATACAACAGATCAGTGGGAGAGCTTTGGAGCTGAATGACATCTGAATATATTTTGGCTCACACTCTGCCAATATTTATAAGTTTAATGAAAGCACAAGTTTTCAGCCAACCTTTTAATTAACAATTGATTTGTTAATTGAATTGGTTTGATTCTTTAATTGTTAATTGAATTGAATTGATTTTTTGATTATTTTCATATGTTTTTGGTATGTTCTTGTTCAAATAATTTTTGAACTGTTGTAAGCTGTCCTGATTATCAAGTGATAGATAGGCTGGGTATAAATATAATAAACAAATAAAGTGTTCTTTGCAGCAGCTAGTCATTTAAGCCATTGTTCACTTGTTTTTCACTAATTTCTTCTATTATTAGTGAATATAAGATAGCTGACTCAGTTCATAGGTAGTGACAAAACAGTATGTTATATACCAGGTAGTCCTTGACTTACAGCAGTTCAGTTAGTGACCGTACAAAGTTACAAGGGCACTAAAAAAAGTGACATATGATCATTTTTCACACTTACAACCTTTGTAGCATCACCATGACCATGTGATCAAAATTCAGATGCTTGGCAACTGGTTCATATTTATGACTGTTGCTGTGCCCCAAGGTCATGTGATCCCCTTTTGCAACCTTTTGGCGAGCAAAATCAATGGGAAAGCCAGATTCCCTTAACAACTGGGTTACTAACTCATCAACTGTGACAAGAATGGTCATAAAATGGGGCAAAACTCACTTAACAAATGTCTCACTTAACATCAGAAATTTTGGGCTCAAATGTGGTCATAAGTCAAGGACTACCTGTACATCACACTGAATCCTTCTTTCATAGTTTTATTTTCCACTAAAATGCAATCTTTTATTTTATTGGATGCCACGAAAATTACCGAATGTCTATGTAGATGATGCTTAGAATCTGAATGAATGAATATTAGATACAATGATGCAGTAAGGAGTATGGCTCCAAAAATTAATGCCTGAAAATCAAATTAGTTGTATTTCATAGGGCTAATAGACAGAAAACTGAAAATTATACATAAATGGGAAAATACCAGAGAAAGTAGACAATTTTTATATAGTGCTTTTTCCTCTAGGAACTCAAGACAGACAGAGAGTTACTGGCTTAGTTATCCAGGTTGCAGGCTCAGGTTAGACTTGAACCTAGGTCTCTCTTATCCTAATCCAATATGACAATGACATTTAGTGTATTTTTGCAGAATGTTTATTAAAGACAAGATACTGAGACATTTTAAGACATGCAAATACTGATAGAAAGCTAGTGAGAGTATGTGATCTGGAAAGGAAAGAATCTTTGCCAAAAAAAAAAAAAAGCATAAATAGCTGTGTATAAGAGTGTACTTCAGTTCTTTTGTTATATGGAAGTGAGAGTTGGGTATATCAGGAGATAAAAAGGGAATGGAATGGAAATGTGATACTTAAATATTACAAGAAAAGATGGGATCAGTAATAAATGGATGCTGAATTTATGTGGATTGAATACAAAATAAATGAATGAGGATTGAGCCACAAAACAAATATATGATGGAAGAATGAATGGTGGAAAACCAAAAAAGTTATTCATGGATGGATGGAATTGATGAGAACCTCAGAAAAAGTGCAATGAGAAGTTTAAAGAACAAAAGCAATGTACGATGTAGTTCATGGACATAGTGGAAGCAAGGATCATTCACAAGACCAGAAAGCCCCAGAAAGTATAGTAAATGGTGTTGCTGTAAATGGTTTTAACTATAGTTCTTTTAGTTTTCTGTTGTCATGCCTTTAGTTTATTTGGCTTAGAATTTATTGCTCATTTTCTATGCTGTGCATAATGTTCTTTACACTGAAGGGAAATCATGTGATGACTATGTATGTATCTAATAAATAGAAGCTGGTATTCTGCCTGTAAATATTTTGTCAAATTGTTGAAGGTTAGTCATTTGTGAGATGACTAAGTTGCATCTCAGCATCAATTTAGGAGTTACAGCAGGTGCTTAAACAAAAGCAATGGACTGTGTAATAAACAATTGTCTGAAAAGTGTCCTGGCACAGACAAGCTGAGATGATGTGATTACTGTATTCAGGGCACAGTCTTAGTCTGCTTAACCTCCGTTTCCCCAAGAATTGTGGATTCTAATTCCTGAATTGCCAATAAGATAAATGCAGTTTGTTTTAACTTGTCAGCTGACAAATACAAGAATAGAATAGAATAGAATAGAATAGAATAGAATAGAATTTTTATTGGCCAAGTGTGATGGGGCACACAAGGAATTTGTCTTGGGGCATAGGCTGTAAGTGGACAGAGGAGAAAAGATACGTTCGTCAAGAATCATAAGATACAACACTTAATGATAGTCATAGGGTACAAATAAGCAATCAAATAATACTG
>QLTV01001997.1:3680666-3691007 GCA_003457575.1 Thermophis baileyi
CGTATATTGTTGCTCTAATTTATGTTTTTCCCTCCATATATCTTTGAGGCTGAATTCATTACACATCTCCCAGAATGGTCTCGGTAGTGTATTTTTCTTTTTAATCTTCTTGTTGCCTTTATAATCTAGCTTCGCATTTACAATGGCATTGAAATCCCCCATTAGGCAAATATTATCTAGTCCCAATTCAATATTTTTCTCATGTACTTTCTTATAGAATACCGCCTGATTATCATTTGGTGCATAGAGTGTTATTAGCGTAATGGGTTTTCCCCCTAAGTCCAATTTAATCATAAGTACCCGACCGTCCTGGTCCTTATATATCAGACGTGAATTTATTGTTTTTTTTACATATACTGCTATTCCCCTCTTTTTTTTTATCTGTTAACGATGAATATAATCTACCTAATTTTAAATTTTCAAGTAGTTTTTGGTCTTCCTCCTTTATGTGAACCTCCTGTAAGGAGATCACTTCAAAATCAAGTTTTTTTAATTTGGAAAATATTTGAGATCTTTTTTGGGGGTTGTTCAATCCATTTATGTTTATTGATATTATTTTGGCCTCCTCTGCCATTACTGTTCGTAATATTTTCTAGTATTTCTTCTTAAATGTCAAAATGAAAGCCCTGACAGCCAAAAAAGTAATCAGGGCATGAACGGTAGATATTAGATGCCTACATTTTTCTTAAGTGCTCAATATTCTATTAACCCATAACATCTTAGAAAATTAAAGTACCAGTCAACATACAGCATATGTCAATTCCTATGTTTTCTATGAAAGATAAGATCAAGAGCTGTCAAGTTATTCATGCACAAAATCACAAAAGATCTGTATTGTAATCTATTCTGAAAATACTGATGTAACTAAAAAGCAGCTAAGAATTTTAAATAAAGCAGCTAAGAATTTTACATGCATTGCTCCATATCAGAATCCATTTTCATCGTAATATTGTTAGGTTTAGATGTGTTTACTTTTGAGTTGAGATATAATTTATTATGTTTTTAAAATACTATTTACTTGCTCTAGGAGTCAGCACTTCCTAGACATTTCTTTTGAAAAGTCAGAGAACTTTTATTTGAACTTATTAATCATTTCAGACAATAGCAAGAAACTTCATCTACATCTTCTCTTGTGTGGCATATATGTAATTTTCTCAGTCTTGTGATAGATTTATTTATATTTTATAAGATTATAATTTTCTGAAATAAAAGTGACATATCCAAAATATTTGAATATTTATTCAATTGGAATTTTGGGGAGTAAAATAGAATAAAATAAAGGAAGCAAAATTGTATTGCTCCCTTTGAATTGTGTGAATTCAACTTTTTGAATTCTGATAAAGATTTTCGGTAGTTGAGATTAATTTATCATTAATGAAGAACCAATCTGTCAAGTTCTATTTTTATAAGTTTTTCCTTTTACTACTTTTTTTTACATTCCATTTCTGAACTTATGTGACTTTTTAAAATATACAATGTTTTTATCTGTAGTTTTCTTCTTCACAGACTTTTTGTGTGTGTACATAAATTGTGCATTATATAAGTAGTGTATCTTCAGTTTAGGGACAAACTGCAGATGAATGCAGAGATAAACTGCACTAATTTTATTGAAAAATGCCTATTTAAGTACATAATGTTGTCCATGTTCTGGTTCAACTGGCCATATATATCATAGTGAGAGGGAAATGTATTCATTCTAATTTGAATTTGAATGTAATTTGAAAGTAGCAGACCTTCCCAAATTCTTAATGCTATAAAGCACTGTGAAGTGGTATATCAATTGAAGTTCTATTGCTATTTAAGTCAAACACCTTTTTTTTAGGAACACAAAACCGCTTAGTCCATACCCACTATCATGCTAATATTGCTAATGAAGGTGTAAATGACCCACCAGACAGGAAGTTAGGCAATAACTTTATTCAAAGAACAAAAAAAATCTGCTCTGTTCAAGGGTCTGCCACTTTGGATAAGTTTGAAGGTATGTAATAACAAGATCCATTATCTCTCCAATTTATAAGAAATAAATTAGTATTGGAAAAGTTTTGGTAGTTCAAATAATCACTTCTTTACTTATAAATTATATAAGTGAGATGGCTACTATGAATGAAAATTAATTATTAAATGTAACTAATTAAAGACTGAACAGGCATTAGAAATGGGTAAATGTCTTAATTTCACATAGTTTCTCATTTCTTTAATTAATTTCATATTGTTTGTATATCAATTTCCAATTTTTATACAGGGCATAAAATTGTAATGCTTTATATTCACTTTGGAAACCTGATACTTTTTTTGTACAACTGTTTCAGTAATTTCACTCACTGAATATTTCAGCTATACATCTGTGTATGAATTACTTGACTGGAGAACTTAATCACACAATACTGAGAACAGGGAGATCTATTTTACTTCACGTGTTAATTTTCAAACAGTAAATTAGGAAGAATTAGATTAAAATGCAATTTAGATTTATTTAACTAAACTAAAATATTTTTCTAAAAGGCATCAAAAAAGACACATCCTAAACTATGAAATAACTGAAGAATTCGTTTTAGTCCTACCCGTAAAATTTCTTCAACACAGTCATCGTCACCAACTCCACTGTCCTGTAAACAAAGAGGAAATAGATATAAAGTTAGAATTAATGGCCACCATACATGAATACATGCCTTCTGGCATCATCTATGCAATGCTGGTGGATTGCTTCTGGAAATCATGCCATTTTTCTTAAATGTGTTTTAAAATAGAACAGAGAAGATGAATATCTGAGAAGATGAATATACAATTATTACATATGCCTCTTTTAAAAAATGGTAAAAGATAAGGAAAAATTTTAAGTGTTGCTTTTTTCACCAATTTGTAAAAAGGGTGACTTTTTTCACATATTTCATCAGAAATATTCATCAGAAATATTATGATATGCACTCTGCCAAAGACCATTTAAATTAAAAGTGCCCTACCACAGGTTGGCCATAATCCATTGGGAACTTCTTTGCTATAACAGTCATTGAAATTAAATGACTACTATGTAATTTAGTGTCATGGATATTATATACAGGAGATGTTTAAAGTTACATAACACTTACATGTACTGACACAGTCTGCCAAAACAGTATCTTAACGGATACTGGCTGCACTTAAAATGAAAGCAACAATTCAATTGCAGATGAAACTAAAAACAGCATGAAGATTACCATCTCCATTGTATAATTGAGCTATCAAATAATATTAGAATATCCTATCTTGAAAAAAACAATGTATCCCAGTTTTTAAAAATATAAAATATACTCCTTATAATTTAAGAATGAGATTAATATAATGAAAAAAAGAACCCCCATGTTTTTAAAAGGTTGGATATCAGGTTTTGTACTTGCATTGTAAAAATATAACCCAAAATGCACCAAAGACCCCACATTGTAAGACAATTGAGCAATTTTTTAACTCATATGATTTGGTGTAGTCCAGCCATATTTCCATTTTGGTTTTAATTTACAACATGCATTAACACAATTTGAAAAGTGGGGAAAAGTCCTAAATTAAACACACTGGACCCTCCATATATTCTAACCCAGGTGAGAGCAACTATGGTCCCTTTATGACCTGTGGACTTCAACCCCCAGAATTCCTGAGTCAGCCAGGAATTTGGGGAGTTGAAATCCACAGGTAGTAAAGGGGCCATAATTGCCCACCCTTGCTCTAACCCAAGACTGGGGGAAAGAATCAAGTTTTCCGGATACTTTTAAACATGGCCAAGGAGAAGAAAGCAGATTCTTTTATTTCATTCGTTGCTGGAGAAAAATTACTGTGCCACAAAGTTTTGTCCTGAACTTCAAGATAAAAATTAATTCAAAAGCTTATAATTATGAAAGTTCTGCTTCTTAGTTAAGTTCAACTGTTTGAAATCTCAGAGGACATATTACGGCTTCATGGAAAGGAAATGCCAGATGCACATATTTTCCCTTCCTATTATGGGATCTCTACATACTAAAAATAAAAGCTGTCACTGTAATGTATCATGACAAGGAAGTTCCTTCAGGGGCAAAAGTTCACTTCAAGTCATCTTCTTGTTTACCAGTGTTGTAAGGAATATCCTTCTGGGTTCGGTTCCAAGTGGGGAAAAAGACACTGGAAGCATGGAGGCTGTTTGGAAAGATGGTTTAATGGTGGACAGCAGGACCACATGGTTTAAGGTCCTGGGGAAAAGGGGAATCACATGCCTCGAAGATGTTGAAGAAGAAGACAAGGGGGGAGATGCTGAGAGTGCCTGAGTTTTATACTCTCTGTTGGGCCCCACCTTAAGAGTTTCCTGTTCCTGTGTAAGAAATGTATCCCATTGGCTGTCAGACTCCCAGGGGGCGGGGGGGTCTTAGCTAACTCTGTAGGCTTTGTCTGTGTCCCAGGCTAGTTTGAGTGCTGGCTGATGCAATCTTCCCAGGTGCCATGTGGTGAGATGGGCAGAGGGCTAATTCTATCTTTGTTATGTAGAATAGACTGCCCATTGACAAAGGTGGGGGGATGAGTGAGTTTGCTCTGGTCTTAATGGTCCATTGACAAAGGTGGGGGCTATTAAGAGTTAGTCTATTTTCTGCCTAAAAAACTGTTTCTCCATTTCTCAGCCAGGGAAATATAATATTCTGCCTTTTTAAATATTTCCTAAAATATTTCATTCCTCTAGGAAGGGGGTAGGTGCTAACTTCCTACACTAGTAATATGCTTCTTTTCGTAAGCAAAAAAATATTGAAGTTCCTTCTTCCCATTTCATGTTCCTGAACTATACAAGTTCAAATTATATGGAAAAATACCAGATCCAGATTCGCTGTGTTTATAACAACACATACTGTATGTGTCTCTGTGTGAATTGATGCACATTTACCAATGAGCAGACATATTGAATTAAATAGGCCTTACTTGTGAATAACTATCTGGGTAGGATTAGAATAATAATAACAACAATATAATTGCATAACTTTTTTATGTGTTTCATCTGTTTAAAACCTTCAAACACTCATTAATGTATTTTATCCTGTATAAATACGTACACCCAGATAGGATAAAAAAAAGACATAACAAATACATTGTATGGGTTGTGCAAAAAACAGCTTTGTGAGCAAGTTATCCTAGAGCCGTGATGGCGAACCTATGGCACGCGTGCCACAGGTGGCACACGGAGCCATATCTGCCGGCACGCAAGCCGTTGCCCTAGCTCAGCTCCAGTGCGCATGTGTGCACCGGCCAGCTGATTTTCGGCTCGTGTGGAGGCTCTGGGAGGGTGTTTTTGGCCTCGGGGGGGAGGGTATTTTTGCCCTCCCCAGGCTCCAAGAAAGCCTCTGGAGCCTGGGGAGGGCGAAAAACGGGCCTACTGGGCCCACCGGAAGTTGGGAAATGGGCCATTTCCGGCTCTGGAGAGCCTCCGGGAGTCGGGGGAGGCCGTTTTCACCCTCCCCAGGCTCTAGGGAAGCCTCTGGAGCCTAGGGAGGGCGAAAAACGGGCCTATCGGGCCCACCGGAAGTCGGGAAATAGGGGAGGGGGCAGTGCAGGGGGGTCACGCACGCATGCGCAGGGTGGTTGGGCATGGGGGGGCATTGAATTAGGGTATGGGCACACACACGCGCACGATAGCGCGTGCACTTTTGTCACCCAAGGAAAAAAAGGTTTGCCATCACTGTCCTAGAGTATGGGAATTGAAATGTCAATAACTAAAGGTGACATTATGGAGGAAATGTAGCAACATAATGTGAACATAAAATGCACTGATTAAGTTATTGAAATTGCTTAGTTTGATTATCTGTGTGGGCAGATTGATATGACAATTAAATAATTTTGACATTTTGTAAAATAACAAGTAAACTTGCATAAGAATAATCCGTATTAATTCTTAATTCTAGTCCTGAATCAGGACTTTCCATGGAGACTATTAAAATCTGCAAGATGGCAATCATCACAATTTAAGCCCCACCCCTTTTGTGTGCATGGTAGGACTTCAATCACAACAGTGTGTTAGCCATCGTGCAGATTTTGACAAATCACTGTAGATGCACCTGCTCTGAATCTCGGGCAATTTTTTAGAATGTTATCATCATAATATATATGTGAGCTGAGGCAACCCTGCCTGAGATGCTTTCTATTCTGAAGAGAAATAAATCCAAACTGAGCTAATTTGTGTACAGCTGCCAGTAATATAAACATGCTGGTTAGAATTCTTTATACAGCAGATGCCTTTGTATTTCATATTTCAAGCAAGTTAATAAGCAGGTGTCAAAACTCTGAATTAAAATTCCCAGAAGAGGGAAGAACAAAGGACAATAAAAATGATTTTTAAATAATCATAGCGATAAATAGCATCTACTTCTGATAAATATAAGTGCTAGCATAAAATGTTATTAGGCTACCGAGATGTTCTTTTGTTTCAGAAATATGTTTTGTTCTTCAGCAGTGTCATTCATCATCCTAATAAGCCCTCCATATGTAAATTAAATAGCAAAGTTTGATTCATTCAAATACGTCTTTGTATTGTGTTAGATCATTTTTTAACATTTATTTCATTCCTTTCACTGCTGAATAACTCCATAGTATTTGTGTAATTTAAGGATTCAGTTCATACCCTGGAAATGTTTTGTCATTAGTTCTTATTCAGTTTTGCTTTCACTATGAAAATTTCAAAATCTCATTTAGGACCACAGTGTGTACAAATTAATATTGGATCCACCCAAATTTCCAGATATATGTACATCTTTTGTGTTTCTTTTAGAGTATTGTGTATTTTAAAAAAACATTCATTGTCCTTTTGTATCTTTCCCCCAAAAATTAACTTCAGTAATTTTATAGTTAAACATATACAATTAACTGACATGTCAAGTATTTATAATTACCACTTTCATGATCTTTGCAGAACAAGATGTTATTATTTAATTTTCTGGTAGAAAAACCACACAGTCTTATTGTATGTTTGTATACTTTGGGGTAAATAAACATTTCTTTAGTATTAATTAAAGCACATCAATTTTTAATTTTATTTTCAAAACCTACCTAGCCCTGCTGGCCATTATATTTAAGTTGAATGAAAATACTGCAAAGAAGACATATAACATTTTTTCCAGAGAACTGGAAAAGGTATTATTAGCATTTAGCATGGAGATATCATTTGGTATGTCATTTTAAAAGATTTAAAGAAAAATAAAGAAAAATTTACATTAAATCCAATACAATTTAAGATTCACATTTTGCTTATTTAGCCATACCTGAAAAGAACTTTAAACACTGTTTGCATTTTTTACTATGTGGAGTTTAGACAAAACCACCCAAACTTTCTGAAACAAATGAGGTTTAATGCAGTGAGTTTCTCTAGTTATCCAAACATTCTTGGGCTTTATATGATATTAGTGTATGTGAGTAGAAATTCATGATATGTAAATTGCTCCAATTCAACTGAAATAATTACTGGTATGTTCAAGGAAGTTTTCAATGCAAAGAATTTCTGACATAGGCTTGATACTCGGAACATGGCCCAAAATTGCACCAAACATGTCCATGTGACTAAACTTTCCTGTTTATTTCAATGATTTCTAGAACTCTGTCTATGAATTATGCCTACATGAAGCAGAAGCTGACTTTTTATGATTACAAATAAACACAAAATCATTTGGTTTATGGGAAATGTTCTGGAATGGTTATTAAAATTCAATATTATAGGAAAACAAGGAAATATAAAATGCAAAAGCAAAACACTGACAGAATCATGTAGGATGTAGGATGTAAGGAGGGGAGAAAGAAGTATAATGTTTCCACTTTACACAACAATGTGAAGTTACCAACTGACATTCCAAGTCAAATGTAATGCAGCCTGCATATTAAACTTTTAATTAGTTCTGAAAGTTAACCAGGGACAACATATCTTCACAACAAAATACTGTAAAGCAACTTGTTATAGTAAAAGCAGTTATAGGGATCATGCAGATTTTTTTTTTAATGTTTAGCCCTCATACGTTCCTGTGCTTGTCTATGTCTACAAATAAAATGCCTTCTGTTCAAGAAGTAAATGTCTTGGGCAGGCACTGATGTTGTTATATTTCCTTGTTCATTTTTTCTACTTGGTTGCCACGACTGTCATAAAATATTAAGCTATAGCTGTGATGAGTGTAATATGAAGAATGCTTTAGGTTTTGTTATTTTGTCTGCTCTAATTTATCAGAGATTTCTTTGACTAAGACTTAGAACAATTATGAGTCAATCTGTATTTTAAATAAAGCTGTCATTTTAAAAGCCTGGATCCCAAGTGAAAAATAGCATGGATGTAATACTGGGGTACCACTCTGCCCAAGAGGTTAATAAAATCTGAACAATGAAGCAAACAAGATAGTTAATCAATACCATCAGACCACTACTTTTATCCCTTAAGATCTTCATTTTCAACTCACTGAACATCATTACAGCAGAGAACTTGGACAGTCAATCTCCATGTACCGACACAAGATAAATAAATTAATTAGATGGTCATAAAAATGACAGTGCTGCATTGTGCCTTCTGACCTTTTAAAAGTATTACTCTTGGTGTTAATAACTATTCTAAATAAGAAAGCGAAGCAGCATATTTTATTGCTTTTAGGTTTTTAATACACAAAATCAAATACTATTATATTTAGAGTATGTTCAAGGATTTTCTTTTGCTTTTAAGCAAAGCAACTTAATTCATACTTCTTGCACTAATATGGTAGTCAGACTCCTTCAAATTTTTTGTCTTTCATTTATCACATTCTTATTTTAATGTCTGTGTCTGTCTGTGTGTCTAAAGAAGAATACAGTATAAAACCGTGATGGCGAACCTATGGCACGCATGCCGGAAGTGGCATGCAGAGCCGTCACCCCTTGCTTTTCCAGGTTCTGGTGCGCCGGCCAGCTGGTTTTCATGCGCACGGGCACGCCAGAAACCGGAAGAACAGCTGCCCATTGCGCATGCGCGCTCCAGGAAGATGATCTTCCTGTTTCCAGACTGCGTATGCGCACCGGCCAGCTGGTCTGGTTTCTGGTGCTCATGCAAGCGCGAAGACCAGCAACAGGCGCGCATGCCAAAAGACGTGGAGAGGAGATACCGGCGGTCGCTTCCTAAGGGAGCAGAGCAAGGTAAGCCGGGCTTCCCTCCCTCCCTGCCTGCGCGGGCTTCTTGCGCGGTCCCAGGAGCACCGGTGGACGAGCAGCCGGTGAGGGTGGGGTGATTGTGGTGGGCTACCTGTGCAGATGACACCGTGGCCTGGGCTCCTCCCCGCTGGGAGCCGCCGTTCCACGGCTGGCGGCAGCTCTCTCTGTCCCCCACACCTCGGCAGTGCCATGCGCCAGCCGGAGAAGCTCCGAACGTGCAGCCTTGCCTGGGCTCCTCCCCGCTGGGATCCACCATTCCCCGGCTGGCAGCAGCTCTCTCTGTCCCCCCCCACCTCGGCAGCCGGAGAAGCTCTGAACGAAGCTCCGAACGTGCAGCCTTGCCTGGGCTCCTCCCCGCTGGGAACCACCATTCCCCAGCCGGCGGCAGCGCTCTCTGCCCCCTCCCACCTTGGCAATGCCAGCCGGAGAAGCTCCGAACGCGCGGCCATGCCTGGGCTCCTCCCCGCTGGGATCCACCATTCCCCGGCTGGCAGCAGCTCTCTCTGTCCCCTCCCCACCTCAGCAGCCGGAGAAGCTCCGAACGTGCGGCCATGCCTGGGCTCCTCCCCGCTGGGATCCACCGTTCCCCGGCTGGCAGCAGCTCTCTCTGTCCTCCCCCCACCTTGGCAGCCGGAGAAGCTCCGAACGCATGGCCATGCCTGGGCTCCTCCCCGCTGGGATCCTCCGTTCCCCAGCCGGCGGCAGCTCTCTCTGCCCCCACACCTTGGCAGCCACTGGCCGGGGAACAGTGGCTCCCAGTGGGGAGGAGCCCAGGCAAGGCTGCGCGTTCAGAGCTTCTCCGGCTGCCGAGGTGGGGGGGGACAGAGAGAGCTGCTGCCAGCCGGGGAATGGTGGATCCCAGGGGGAGAAGCCCAGGCAAGGCCGCGCGTTCGGAGCTTCTCTGGCTGCCGAGGTGGGGGGGATGACAGAGAGAGCTGCTGCCAGCCGGGGAACGGTGGATCCCAGTGTGGAGAAGCCCAGGCATGGCCGCACGTTCGGAGGTTCTCTGGCTGCTGAGGTGTGGGGGGAGAGAGAGCTGCTCCGGGCGGGGAACGGTGGTTCCCAGCGGGAAGGAGCCCATGCAAGGCCGCGCATTCGGAGCTTCTCCAGCTGGCGTTGCCGAGGTGGGGGAGAGAGAGAGAGCTGCTGCCGGCCAGGGAATGGTGGCTCCCAGCGGGGCGGAGCCCAGGCAAGGCGACGCGTTCGGAG
>QLTV01001997.1:3703450-3732017 GCA_003457575.1 Thermophis baileyi
TTTATGATTTGCACATTTGTCCCCCAAACACACACCAGTCACTCTTAATATATTGCAAGTCACTGTATTACATTGACAGAAGCCTAACAACTGATAAAGAATTATATAGCACCCAACAAATGCAAGAAAATCTAAGCATTTATTCCTTATGGAAAGACAAAGCTGAAAATCTGTTACCGGCGGGAGACTTTTATTCACTTGCGGCTCATCTCTCAGATGTGTTGCTTCTAAGAGGAATTTAACAGTACTGATGCTAAATCCATCAACTCCTTTGCCAAGCCAAAACTGAATAATATCCTAAATAGAAAGCAAAAGAAGAATCAGTGGGTTTGCTTATTTCCACATTGTCATGCTTACAACAAGAACATTTCTCATTCTGTTCTAAACATCCAGTGTTGCAATTTTTAGCTTTCTTTCACTTGTGTTCTCGTTCTTTTCTTAGATTCAGGGAACAAGCCTCAGTGCTTCTTGGCACATTTTGTACAACATTCTGTATTGGCCACTGTGCTGAGCTGAGACTTAAGAACATCAATTTCACAGGCTTTTTGTCTGCATTTCGAGCCAGTGCTGACTCTTGGCAACTTCCTGGACAAACTTGTGCAGTTTTCATGACACAGTTTTCAAACGTGGTTTGAAAATGCCTTTTTCCTAGGGATTAGAGAAAGTGATTGGCCTAAAGTCCCCCAGCTGGCTTCATGTCTAAGGCAGGACTGGAACTCCCAGTCTCCAAATTGCCTTTAAGCCCTATGCCAAAATGGCTTTTATTTCACTCATTGGTCCTTTCTGATTTTAAA
The DNA here is from genome assembly GCA_003457575.1 of Thermophis baileyi. NCBI lineage: Eukaryota > Metazoa > Chordata > Lepidosauria > Squamata > Dipsadidae > Thermophis > Thermophis baileyi. Next base: position 3,704,245 of record QLTV01001997.1, read on the forward strand.
CTCTATTCTACCGGAAAAGTATATGTGAAACTAGCTTCCCTACAGTACACTACTTTAGGTTGCAGGGAAGAAGTTTCTGTTTTTGGAAAATTAGCATCAAAACAGACTCTTTTTAATAGAGACCCCATTGTCAGCGTTCCAATAAACACCCCCAACAAAACAAGACTCCGAGGCTAGAAGTTCCTCAAAGTTCCAATTTATTAGAGATGCCAGGTTGGCAACATCTGGGAAAACCCGAATGTGAAAGCTTCCAGGTCTTCCCCACCCAAACGAAAGTTCAAGTCCATGCCCAGCACCCACATGTCCATCACATGATCCAATCAGGTACCATCCAAAACTGAAGATGCCTCCCCTTCACTTCCTTGCAGCTGCCGGCCACAGCGGCCTTGACTTTTTGGAAAGAATGTTATTTAGACTACTACATATCACCTACTCCATATAATCCCCCCTCCCATTTTCCCACAGTAGAAAATGTGGCAGGCCTGAATACAAAAAGGTAAAAGATGGCTTCCAGGCCTGACAGTATCCACATTACAATGTGGATAGGGCTGGGATGGAGAAGAGCTAAATTAGCAGCTTAGCTCTTTATCTAGTTTTGTTCAGGTATTCCTGAAGATTGTTCAAATCATTCAACATTTTTGAACACAGATTCAGCTTTGTTCCAGAGTAGCCCTACTCCATGGGCAGGCTGTTGATGCTGCTATGGCTGGCCAACATTTTATTTATTTATTTGACATGTTTACTGCCCATCTCACCTAGAAGCGACTCTCAGTGGCTTACAATAATTAAAAACCAATTAAACATTGAAGCAATAAATACTCATAATAGTAATAATTTACAATTAACAAAATGGGGAGGAAGGGAGCAGGACCAGGTGTCTGATTTCTCTGTTGGCAAGTGAAATGAGGAAAGATGGCTGTTTACTATAGGGGGAAAAGCAAGGTAGGAAACATTAAAATTAGAGGAGAATTATTCTGCAAAAGAGTACACAGAAATAGAAGGGAAAGTGTCTGCAGCAGCCTATAATGGACAATGGGAGCTGTACATATATCAGTCCTGACTGCATTATCAATTATATCATCAAGGTATAAATTGTGTCCAGAAAAGAGGGCACTATTTCAAATTAGTTAAATGCATTTTTGATGGCTAGGAGATGAAACAAACATACATCATTTAAGAAAATTTGATAAAAAGATGTGTGGATAAACCCTAAGAAACAGTGAAGAATTTATTTTAATTATGTCTTTGGATAGATTCCAATTGTTAAGGGCAGAAAGGCAATAGATTTATCTTCTAGGATTGGTATCAAGACACTGAATAATGTTATGTGACATAGGGCAAAAGCAGCAAAGGATTCTCAGCCTTTCCTTCCAGGTTCCTTTTATATGTTCGCAAAAAGAAATGGCTTGAGGGCAATAATCATCATCTTGTCACTGAAATCTAATGGGATGACAGGCTATTGTTATTCATGATTGCTTCACAATCACCCTTGCTTTTACAACTTTATCAAATTCCTAGTAGATTGCCTAAATCAAGATTGAAAACAGCTTCATGGCATCGAGTAAATATACTATTGTATTTTGTTAATAATATTTGTAATGTATTATATTTACCGTATTTTTCGGAGTATAAGACACTCCGGACTATAAGACGCACCTACCTTTTTTGGGGAGGAAAACAAGAAAAAAAATCTGCCTCTGCCTCCCAGCATCCATCCGGTATTCATCTGGCCCGTTTGCCGTGGCCCGTTTGCTGCGGCCTGTTTGCCACAGCCCATTCGCCGCCGCCACCCGTTCGCTGCCGCGGCCCATTCACCGCAGCCCATTTGCCACTGCTGCGGCCCATTCAACACCGCCAATTTGCCGTAGCCCGTTCACCACCGCTGCGCCCCATTTGCCACACCCCATTTGCCATGGCCTGTTCGCCACCACTGCGGCCTGTTCGGCACGGCCCATTCGCCACCGCCGCGGCCTGTTCGGCATGGCCCGTTCAGCGCCGGCACCCATTCAGCGCCACCCATTTGCCGCTGCCACGGCCCATTCGGCAGCGCCTGTTTGCCATGGCCCGTTAACCGCCGCCGCCGATTCTAGAACAGCTGATCGGCGCTGCACCAACTCCCCCCCCCCATTGCAACATTAGCTGTATAAGACGCACCAAACGTTTCACCCACTTTTAGGAGGGGGAAAGTGCGTCTTATACTCTGAAAAATACGGTACATACAGTATAAGATGGTCTTTTAAATTGGTCTTTCTTTTGAAAATATACAACTAAAATTTTATACTACCATATTTGTAATTTTTCCTGAAATATGTTTTTTCACTGAATGATGAGAGATATGTTTTAAACTTTCACCTCAAGAAAAAAAGTCCTTTAATTGAAACTAATTATACGTGTCACTCACAACTCTTTAAAAAAATATATGCAGATCTCAACATGTATCATAATTATACATGCTCTGTTTATAATTTTCAAGATCATTTCAATGATATAGTATTTTTCTAGAAATTTTTCTAGAAATATTACACTTGTATTAAAAGTTATAGAATTAAGCAATCCACACAACACACACCTTTAGTATTTATTATATACTGTATATTCTGCCCCCCGAATATAACAATGCAAACTGTTTAGATTCCTTATTTTCAGAAAAGACTTTTCTGAATTAGTGAAAAGTTCTTCTCTAGCTAATATTGATACTTATTTTAATAATCACACTAGACTCTTTCTTAATCTTATTGCAATTACAAGTAACTTGAGTTAAGAATCAAATTATGGGCAACAAGATTAGTGACTATCAGAAGCCATAGTGCAAAGACTTTTAATGTGTATTAAAAATCATAATTCATTCTCAATATGTCAATTATTCCACATCTCACTCTGAGTCATGCAATAGTTCCAAGAACTGCTGCTTACTTTCTCAAGTATCCTGAAAATATGGTATGAAAACAAAAAAATATTTAGAGTTATGCTATGTTTCAGATGTAATTCCAAAAGGATACCTCCAGTATAAAATGGCTTCCTACAAATCCTTAATGCAACTGGATCATTTTTTAGGATCATGTCGCTGTCCTCCACAAAGTTCTAATATAAATGTTACTGAAAAGACAAGCTCAGAGTGACAGTTTCAGGACAGGAGAAACAAAAGTAGGCTTTATCACAACTTACAGTGTTCTAAGCTGTGGTTCTCAGAAAAAGTCCCACCAATCTCTTTATTAAAGAAACTTGATTTCATCATGACAACATAAATAAAAGCTTACTTTTTCTAAGAAGAAAATAAATACTGTTAACATTATCCTATAAATATATTAATCACTTACGGTTAATTAAAAAATACTTAATTAAAACTTACATTCATTCCACCTAAATCACTTCTGAATTCTACTGGTGGATGCCATTCTATGGGTAACTGATATTTTGATACAATCCTGATTTTTTAAAAAAACAAAAAAACAAAACCTACCCTATTTATCTGAGTTATATTTTTCAAATTTGTTCTTTGGTTGTGCTAAATGTCTAATAATAAAACTTTGCTGAAGTGCTAATTATATAGACAATAGCCCAACAATAGTACATTCAAGGTTTTTTGTGATATCTATGCTCATGAATGCATATATACAGTTCAGTGACTATATATATGCATTCACACATTTATAAAAACATACATCTATATTGTTTTATTTGCTAAGATTTGAGAGAAATACTGTCACTATCATGTTTAGAAAGATTTCAAAACTTAATAGAAGCAATGAACTTTAATGCCCTCTTTATAGCAAGAGACAGGAAATGTAATATTCTTTTAAAGGGGAATAAATTTTGATTACTCCAAGTGATTAGTCTATAAAATTTAAAATCTCTCATTTTTTAACAATCTTGCATTATTGAGGATTCAGGGCAAAGCCAATTTGACCTGTGGAAAAGTACTGGCTCATAAAAAGAGTTGATCAATATTTCTGTACTTAATCGGAGTTTTATGTAGGATGCCAAATGCAGTTCATAAATGTCACTTCATATTTTGCATTAGTGTAAGATGATTAACAAATGTGGTACACTATTGACATAACTAAAAATTCTGCATTAGTTGTTTCTTTATGACAACTGTAACTGTCATTATCTAAAAACCTTTTTGTTAATTTAAACTTAAAATAACACCCATAATTAGCTGTTTCTTCAAAGCAAGGATTTTTCTCAACTGCGAGTTCATTATCTGCAACAAATAACTTCTTGAACTTACAGTTGAGAAGATTCCTTGCTTTGAAGAAAGCAATAGTTTACAAAATAAAAGAAAGCAATAATTTACAAAAACCATTAAACTTAAATTAGTAAAAAATAATAATAATGAAGCAAAATTACAGCTGTCTCATTATGTGCTGGATATAATCTATACCACATTCATTAAATACATTAATACTATTAATTAGAACTACTGAGAGTTCAAAGGTACAAGCATGTGCAAGAAAATCGTTACTGCTTAGAGAATTTATGTTCTATTTCTTCTGTAATAGCTTTTAAATTGTGCTATAACTTTCTTGTTTATCAGTGGGATCTTTTGAAGTATAAAGGGACAGTTTGGCTAGCATTTTTTTTATTGGATCCTGGCTAGTGAAGTTCAAATAGACTCAGTAGCTCAATGAAGGGCTTCAACATTTTAATACCCACTGAAACAGGTTACCACAAATATGGGAAGGTTGACTCAGCCTTCCATCCTTCTGAGGTAGGTAAAATAACGACTCAGATTGTTGGGGGCAATGTGGACTCTGTAAACTGCTTAGAGAGGGCTGTAAAGCACTATGAAGCGATATATAAATCTAAGTGTTATTGCTATTATTCTTCAGTTTTTCCTGGGGCTTTCACATGGATTAGTGAAAGATACATGGATCTTCATAGCTGGTCATGTCTGCTCATCTGATATATGTTCATTTATAAATCTATCCCCTTTCTTTATTAGATTATATTTTTAGTCAGCATAAATCTTCCTATAACTAGCTTTCAACCTGCATTTTATAAATAATTTAAAATATATATTTCTAAAATATCTGTTATCTTAAATTGGATTAATTGATTATGTGCGATCAGGTCAATATCAATTCTGAACAACCATATGGATAGTTTTTCTCCAGCAGAATCTGTCCTCAGGTCTTCCAATGGTGCATCATTGCTGTAATTGAGTTCATCTATCATGCATCCTCTTGAACGCTTTCTTTCTCAGCATTATAGACTTCAGAATTTATAGAGAGTTCAGCCTTTGCATTGTTGTAGATAATAAGGTATAAGGCATCTAAGTATATTGGTCAAAGCCTTCATTTCTATTCAGACAAATGCTAGTGTGCAATGCATTTCTTGATTGTTAGTCATCTTAGCGCTCTTTAAAAATCTTCAATGCTGGGAAAGATGAAAAGGAACAGAAAAAGAGAATAACCAGCTGCAAGATGGATAGATTTGACAATGGCAATAAGTGCACTGTTGGAAGACCTCGAAGGCCCAGGGTGGGAACAGATAGTTCCAGAAAAAAAAAATCTATCCATGTGGTTGCCAAGAGTTGACATCAACTTGATGGCATATAATCAATCAATCAATCAATCACAAAAAGAAAATATTTTGTTCGTTTAATGATGCCATTGTTTACTTCATCCAAACAAAATCATTAAAACAAACCTTTAAAAATATTTTTAATTATGTGCCAATACAGATAAAATATATGATATTATAAAATCTTGCTAAGAAATAAAAAATGCAGAACTTACTAAATCTAAGATAAAAGTACCTGTCTTCATTTGCATTAAAAAAGAAATCTAGCAGTAAATCTTCTATGGATGCAAATATGTACCTGTACCTATATAAATTGTTCACTGGCCAATGTGTTTCCAGATATGATCCTGCTAGATACTCTATTTTCCATTTTAACCAACCTGAAATCTCCAAGTGCCCTTAAACAGATTTCTCTTGTGACCTTCATTTTTATACTTTCTCTGAATATGGAGGTTCCACACTGGATCCATTCCTTTTTACAAGTTTTTATATATTATGCATGAAGCAAAATTTCACATAGCTTAAATGCATACACAGATTTATCTTCCCAGAATTCCACAACCCTTGAAAATATATATCTGTCCACGTTGCACACGTCTGAATCGTCTACCTTTGTTTTCTTAAAAAATCACATATTCTGAATCTTTTGGTCTTTGTGTTATCATTTTTGTCCTAACTCATGTTCATCAGCCATGCAATAGCTATGGATGCTATGCAGAAGTCATAAGACAACATTATTTATATTTCTGTATGTAATTCTTTAATAGTGAACATATTTCTCTTTGTCTGCATGCGTATTCTCAGTTGAAAAAAGCTAGACTGCTAGTCTGTTGCTTAAGCAGAAAATCTCCAGAAACAAAGCTCACAATTTTGTATTCTGGTATCCAATAGGGAGAACCTGTCTGATTTAATTAGATACCTGCAGGCATGTCAGAAATAATTGAAACATTTATTACAGAGATTAACCTATTCAAAATTTTGGCAGAATAATCTAACAGTTGTATGACTTGAGTGTATTTTATATTCAATTCTAAATTATTAGGTAATGAATTTTAATGCAAGTTACTTTTACTTGATCCATTACGTTAATATTCATTATAACTTTATATTAATTTTTACTTTATTTATATTATTCATATAGACTTGCACACACTTGCAAAATCTCCTGAACAAATGTGGGGATAGTTTTGAATATTGCAGACAGATGTTAAGTTCATACTCATGCAAGCTCTGAAATTCTTTTTGGAAATCAAATACTTTGTATAGCCCTACTATAAATGTAGTCCTCAACTTGCTACCACAATTGAGCCCCAAATTTCCATTGCTAAGCAAGACAGTTATTAAGTCAGTTTTGCCCCATTTTACAACCTTTCTTTCTATAGTTGTTAAGTGAATCACTGCAGTTGTTAAGTTCATAACACAGCTGTTAAAGTGAATCTGTCTTCTCCCTTGACTTTGCTGGTCAGAAGGTCACAATAAGTGATCACATGACCTCAGGACACTGCAACCATCATAAAGACGAGCTAGTTGCCAGGGGTCCAAATTTTGATCATGGTCTTTGTGTTTATCATTTTGGTCTCCCTAATGACCATGGGGATGCTGCAGTGGTCGTTAAGTATGAAAAAATGGTCCTAAGTCACTTTTTTCAGTATCACTGTTAACTTTGAATGGTCACTAAATGAATGGTTGTAAGTCAAGGACTATCTGTACATACATACACAAAAATATCTTTTCACTTTATTTATTTATTTATTTGACTCTGGGTGTCTTAAAAGCAAAATAACAAAACATCACAATATAAAAAATACCAAATGTCAATAATAACAAACATAAAACATAAAAAACATAAAGGGGCACAATATTCCAGAAAGCACAGGCTATAGCAGGAAAGGCACATATCCTGAGTCCAGCTAGATGGAACTCCTTCACAGTTGGTACTTGGAGCATATGTCTTCTGCTGAACCTGGGCTTTAAGGGTCAAACAAAGCACTTTGGTTGCATCTGGAAGCTAACTGGAATGCAGTTTGCAGGGTTGTAATGGGTGCTGTCCTGGAAGAGCACATAACTGTCTGTGCAACCACATTCTGCAGTAGCTGAAGCTTCTGGATGTACTTCAAGGGCAGCCCCATGTAGAGCGCATTCCAGAAACCCATTCTGTGAGTTACCAGGGCATGAATGACAGTGAATAGAGCCTCATGGTTCAGGAAGGAGGGTAACTGGTGCACAACACTAAGCTGTGCAAAAGCCCTCTTAGTCACAACTGCCACTTTCAGCAGGAATTAAGATTTTAGAAGGACCTCCAGGTTGCATACTGCATAGTGCAACCCCATCCAGTACCAAAGATTGTAAGTTCCCAGATCCAGAAGGCCCTAAAACCTAGAGCCACTCTATCTAGATCTCCACAGCCTCCAGGCATCAGGACAAAACATCAATGGCATCACTTAATTCATCAAAGCAAAGATACATAACCGGGCATCATCAGTATGCTGATGATGACTTCATCCTATAGCAAGAAATGCTCATCCCCAGTAGTTTCATCTGAATGTTAAATAGGAGTGAGATACTACAGAACTTGCAGATCTCTAATAAGAGTCAGGGGACATCACTCCCAATCAACACCAAGTCCTATAGAAAGGAAGTGAACCAGTGCAAAACTGTGCTCTCCATGTCCAGTCTTGGAGCCAAACCATAAGGATACCATTGTTGATAGTATAAAAGGTTGCTGAGAGATCAAGAAAAATAAGGACAGATGTACCACCCAAGATAATCCAGAGATAATCCAAAAGTGTAATCAGTGTGGTCCTTGTCCCAGGCCCAAACCTGAATCCCAATTGAAAGGGATCCAAATAATCTGCTTTATCTAGCATTGAAGAACCATCTTCCCCACAACCTTCCATAGAAAAGGAAACTGGAGAAATGTCTATGGTAGGATCCAGCATCCTATTCATGGATGCAATAAGATTGAAGGATTGTCACTTTGCCACTCTTACAACCACAAGATAGGCATTAATAATTGGTCTCACATGTGTTCAATCAAGCCCTTTGATCTCTAGCAGTACTCTAGATGTCTCTTCAACCATTTCATCTCCCTCAGCTCTTCCATGAACCATGGGGACCAATAGAGTTCACAAGGGAGAAGTTCCATGGGCATGACATAGCTGCTCTCTAATGCCAAATGATGGCCAAGGCTTCACCTGGATTGTGCAATGGACCTTCAGGAATAATCCCCAGCTCCCTCTAAAACCCATGCAGATCTGTCAATGGCCAGGACTGAAATGATTTAATAAGTTTTGCTCCCTGCAGCAGGGGGCAGTACCAAATAATCTCATGGCTATCAGGACATAATGTGACCATTCTAGGAAAGACATTGAAAGCTCTCTCAATTCCAGATCACACTGCTACAACAAGGAAACCAGATCTGGACTGTGACCATTGCCCTATGTCAGGTCCTGGATGAATTAGGAATTTATTTATTTATTTATTTATTTATTTTATTTGTTTGTCAAACATGTACAAGATAGCAGGTATAGGTATAAACATAAACATAATCAAAGTGAATACAGATAGATGAGGACAATAGGACAGTAGGACAGGGATGGAAGGCACACTGGTGCACTTATGCACGCCCCTTACAGACCTCTTAGGAATGGGGTGAGGTCGACAGTAGACAGTCTAAGGTTAAAGTTTTTTGGGCCATTTGGGCCCAAAAATTGCCCCATTTGGGCCAATTCATGGTGGCCATTCCTGAGCCACCTCAGACACCAACCCAGGGAAGGCAGGTTGAAGTCCCCTAAAACCATAAATCTACACCAGCAACACCATGAAAGAGTCAAGGAGCTCAGGCAGGAAGGTTGCTATAAAATGAAAATGAAATGAACCATAGCTACTCAAGATAGCTGCTGAATGATAAGAGGCTATTTTCTCTCTTGCTGACAATCTGCTACTAAAGCTGGTTCTTTGGCAGTGTTGCTCCCTGGATTTGAATGGGAGCACTTAGGAATGACCCAAGATGACTTTTGGATGGCCATGGACCCATCTGGGAAGGGGAGTCTTGAAGATTCCAGGTCCCTTTGGGAGCAGTCAAAAAATCACTGGGCGAATCCATCTTCCTCTCAGCAGCTCATTTTTTAAGCATGCCTGGTTTTTAACTTCACTTTTTGGTTTTTCTGTTCCACTTTGCTTTTTATCTTTAAAAGTTGAGTGGCAGAGGTTGAATGCTGATTTATTTTAACCCACTGCTGAACTCTAGCTGTTCTTTTTTTTCTTTTTCCCTTTCATTTATGTTGTTGTTTTGAATAACTTTCATTTCCCCAATAAGGACACATGGCATGTTTTTGGATGGTAAAGTGCTTTAATTTAATTTACATTAATATTGGACTCTTACCACAGAGTTTTTGCATTTTTGTATATGCAAAATATTTGGAGTTTTTTCCTTTTTAATTTTTCTTTTAATCTTGGATCGAAATATCCTGAATATCTTTCCTCCTTTCTGCTTCAGTGTTCTTTTTTCCATAATTAAGTTACACAGAACAACAATGTATCAGATTACAGACAAGCAATGATGGCTGAAATCTGAGAAAAGACTTTTTGGTAACATGCAATTTTGGTTGAAAGTTTTTTTTTAAAGTCTGATAAAGGCCCTGGAAACTATTCAGAGATATGTAACTTTGGATAAGTTAGATTCACAAAAGGAATCTGATTTGAAAGTTGCTCTTTCAAAAGAGATATGGACTCTACAGACAGAACTGAGTTGATTTCATACATCTCTTTGAAGTTCAAGCCTGTATTCTTTTACACTAGAAATCTGCCTGATTGAAATTTGCCTAATTGACATACTGTTTTTTTTTTTCTTAGGAGGACTGAGGGAGATTAGAGAATGGATTTATTACACTTAACTGGTAACCACTTCTACTTGCATTTTGTTGGGAAGAAAAACCGATTGTGGAGACTGAATTTATTATATTTAATTAGACAACATGGTAAGATAGACAATTGATAATAGATGTTATTAAGAAACAAACATGGATATTTGATCCAGGATGAATTACTCTTAACTTTTGGGACGATTTGGGATAGATAACATTATTCTGCCTAAATTGTCACCTTCAATGGTAAGAAGATATTTATGCAATGTTACTCAGAATATGGAAGTAAAAACCGATTAAAAGAATATTAATTAAAACAATGCTGTAAATGCAATTTGAATTAAAGGTAAGCTCTTTATGAACTAAAGAATGTCCATTGAGCAGCTGCTAATTTATTTTAATCAATTTGTTCATTTAATGTATTTCTTAGCTGTCTCTCCAGGCCATCTTTCCAGGGCAATTTATAATTAAAAACTGTAAAAATTTAGACTGAATTATAATAGCACCTTAAATTTAAAGCACTTTAGAATCAGTGATCATTAAATTATTTTAGATAAATTAACATACATGTCAAAGAAGAGGGAACTCAAAATCACCAGGGATATCAAATTGGGTTCATTAACCAGATGAACTTGGAACATTCAGATTTCTTGTTTCTACAGGGATAAGTTTCCTGTGAGTCATGATTCTTGGCTTCTGAATTTACAGACAGAAATTCAGCAATAGAGCCATTTATTGCTTTTAAAAAGAAGAGATGGCAATATTCTCCCTGCTAGACATCTTAAGACTTTATCCACCACAGCCAGTTTTATTATTGTATGATAAAACACTATAATCCATCATTTAATCCATTTTCCTCCCTCAACCATCTCCACAAATAATGGTAAATAGTTTATTTATTTACTCTATTTATATAGCCACCTGTCTCATTTTCATGTGACTCTAAGAAGCTTACATTAAAATACATAAAATACACAAAGTTAGAGACTATACAAGCATCATGCACCATTACCTAAGATATAAACAAAGGACACTTAAGTCACACAATAGAAATGCAAACTCTGATAATAATTATGGTGAACCACTTTTGAAAAACTTGGGAACAAAACTGCAGGGACTTATCCTGGCAGTCTCCAAGATATGATTGAACAGAAGGAATAAAAAAACCCTCCTCACATTCAACAAAAATTCCTGTGAGTATTTTCAGGTCTTCTGACTTTTTAGTAACAAAGCTAAATGGATACACCAGGTACTGGAATTATTAGTAGCCAAAATGTACATGATATATTATCTTTGTTTTAGAATTCTGCCTTATTTATCTTTTGTGTTTTAATTTGACTGCTATTCCTTTTCAGTCCAACAGCAACTTGAATGCAGCCCAATAATTATGTTCACTGGAGAAGGAGGATTTCAACATTTCCTTGATACCAGACAGGCAGAAAAGAATTATCAAGCTTATAAAGGTTGGCTGTCACTGTTCAGGATTGCATTTAACATTTTGGCTCACAAGCAGTAGAGGCCACTTCTATTTTTTTCTTTCACATTTACATACTGAAAACAGTGCAGTGTAGCATCAGGCAGAATTTTGTTGCAGACGCATATTCCACAAGGACAAAGTATTTATTACCTAAATGTGAATTGGTTTTGCTTCACACATTTATGCTTCATTTTATTTTATTTTTTCTATTTTTATTCAAAAGAAAATTAAAATACAAAACTCCAAAAAATCTTTAAAAATACACAAAAAACCCTCCACAAAACAATCAAGACATTTAAAAAGTGCATTGGGGAAAAAAAGCATACCATAGATCAGTGATGGCAAACCTTTTTTCCCTCAGGTGCCGAAAGCGTGCGCGTACGCGCAATAGCATGCGTGCGCGTGCCCACACCCATAATTCAATGCCCCCCACACCCCGCCCCCCTGTGCATGCACACCCCCCTGTCTTCCGGTGGGTCCGGTAGGCCCGTTTTTCGCCCTCCCCAGGCTCCAGAAGCTTTCTTGGAGCCTGGGGAGGGCGAAAACGGCCTCCCCTGCCCCCCCGGACTCCCTCCCAGAGCCTCCGTGCAAGCCCTATACTTACCTGACATCCAAAACGGGCCGTGTGGAGACTCCTGGGAGGGGAGGGGAGGGGAGGGGCGACATGGGCGGGGACAGCCAAAAATCAGCTGGCCGGCACGCACATGCACGCTAGAGCTGAGCTAGGGCAACGGCTCGTGTGCCCACAGATATGGCTCCGCGTGCCATAGGTTCGCCATCACGGCCATAGATGGTGTGATACATAATCCTCAATAGTTGTAAGCCAGCTGGATGACTTTGGACAAGTCACTTTCTCTCAGCCTATCTACTTCAGAGGATTGTTGTGGGAAAAATAGGAGGAGAAAAGTGTGTTGGATATGTTTGCCATTATGACTATTTGTAAAAGTAATAAAGACAGGATTCAAATAAATAAATAAAAACAAACTCTACCAGTTGCTCTGTCTGGATAATTACCTGGATAATCTCTTTTCTTCCCTCTCTTAAACACATATGTACTAATTAGAATGTTTAAATATGCATGAATTCACTCTATAGCATATGAACAAAATGAGCCTAGTAAAATATAATAAAAATTAATGACTGATACTATGAGAAATAATTTACTTGATAAAAACACTGCACACCATAAAAAAGAATTATACAAGATTATGATATCATTAGTGGCAACATGAAAAGACTACCAGCAAAAGAACTGCAGTCATACAAATAATTGAATTGGTTATTGAGCAAAGACCTAGGCTCATTAGAAGCCTCGATGGTGTATATTTTTATCACCATCTCTTACCCAAGTTTGTCTATACTATTCTTCCAAGTACAAAGTAATATTTTATCACAATTATGAAATTTTATATTTAAAATATGTATCTAATATATAGATAAATAAAGAAAATGAAAATAGAAATCTGTAGCTAGGAATAATGCAATAGGATTTCTCAGAGAAAAATCACTTAGCATTATAAAAAGAACAAATAATTTTTGGTGTCATTTACAATAGTGCTCAAAAATCAAGATTCTTCCTTACAGAAATGCTTTGAAGGTTTAAAGGATCAAATCCATTGTGTTAGGTTATCAAAGCTACAATAAAGAAGAACACAATAATGAAATTGCTTTCCTGTTGTTAAGATTTATTGAAGAAAAAAACATGTTATAGTATTTTCAGAGGTAATCCTGTTTAATATGAAAAGTCTGACTGGCATTTTTCCTATATCAATGGGTCCTGATATATACATCCTCTCTCTCTCTTTTTTAAGAAGAATAACTACAGTGATGATTGCATAGTACAAACTTGTCATACACCTACAATTTTTGCTAATATATCTCACTTTGCTGCTATGCATTCAGTTTGACTAATGTAACCATGCCTATATATTGCCAGAAAGTGGAAGAAAAGGCATGAAACTGAAATAGGCATTAGAAAGATAAATATCCTACAATGTAAGACATGAAGAACAACCTTGGTAGATTTGTTTCAAGAATTACCATTTGTGTCATTCACTTCAATCTTTCAAAAGTATTAAATCTATTGAAATTTGCAGAAATAGCAACATTTATTTTTAAGCAATATATGAGATCATTAATATTTGAAATTAAATTACATATGAGGACTAACTTTAAAATTTAACAAATTATTTTATTTTAAAACTTGAATGTATATTATGAAATGTCAGTTATTATTATATTAATGTCATCTGATATAACTGATATGCAGGCAAGATTCTTGACAATATGCCAAGATGGTTCACAAAAGACAGCTGATTGAAAACATTAATTTGATTATAATTATAAAACTACTGGTCCAAAACCATATGAGATGAACTGTTCCTGTACATTTAATATTAATTAATAATTTTCTTTATAACATGTAGGGAAAAAAGGTGAGATATGAGAAAAATGTGCTACTAAAATGTTGACTGATGATTGCAACTCTATAGGAGTCAGGGATTAGTTAGGACCAGCCAGCTGGAGAAACAAGCTTGGGGAAAATTCTTCCGAAATAAAAACTGTAGGCCAGGATCTGTATTCAGGTGTGCTACTTGTTTAATGAATTCTGATATTTGAAGAAGATCTGGTTACTGTTTCAAGGAATTTGCCTCTGATTTTCTATTGCAAGTGTACTATTTTAAATTCTTGGAGCTGAGATCCCACGCATAACATCAGTGTTCAGTCTCTGTATATGGGCGTTCTCTGGGCAACTCTGATGTCACCAGCAATCCTTTCAACCTGGAAGCATTAGAGCAGGGGTGTCAAACTCAAGGCCCGGGGGCCGGATCCGGCCCATGGGGTGCTTAGATCCGGCCCGTGGGGCCACCCTGGAAACAGTGAAGGACTGGCCCGTGATGCCTCTGCCAGTGAAAACGGAGCTCGGGAGGGCCGCATGGGGGTGCCCCTGAGCTCCGTTTTCATTGGCAGAGGGTTGCAGGAGGCCGTCACAGCTGAAAACAGAGCTCAGGAGTCCGTTTTCTCTGGCAGACTGCTCGGGCCACCACAGGCACGACACAAGTGATGTCGCTGGCCATGCCCACCCTGGCCATGCCCATTCCACCCCCCTGAAGTCAAACACAACCTTGATGCGGCCCTCAATGAAATCAAGTTTGACACCTCTGCGTTAGAGTATACCTACAGCATTCTATGGTTGACTGATGTTTGAGATGCTGCTTTATTTTCAGCAATGTTAAAAGCCTTACTTCATACAATTTTACCCAAACTAAAGCAGAGTTTTCTTTCTTCTTAGTTTAAGTAAAACTCATTCTTAGATATGATTGATGCTTTTATTTTCTTTCTTCAAAAAGAGACAGGGCTGCTGATCTCTGGCCTAGCATAGTAATAATAAAATAATCGTATCTAGAGCATGGGTGTCCAATCTTGGCAACTTTTTGGCAAATTCCTCTGGCTGGGGAATTCTGGGAGTTGAAGTCCACAGGTCTTAAAGTTGCCAAGGTTGAACATCCCTATTCTAAAGCTAGGAAA
Source organism: Thermophis baileyi (assembly GCA_003457575.1). NCBI lineage: Eukaryota > Metazoa > Chordata > Lepidosauria > Squamata > Dipsadidae > Thermophis > Thermophis baileyi. Next base: position 3,719,641 of record QLTV01001997.1, read on the forward strand.
TATCCTATAGAATTGGTGTCACTTTTTCATCTTTATTATTTTATTACTATCACTATTACTATTATTATTATGGATTGCACAGGTAGTCCTTGACTTATGACCACAATTGAGCCCAACATTTCTGTTGCTAAGTGAGACTGTTGTGAGTTTTGCTCCATTTTATGACCTTTCTTGCCATAGTTGTTAAGTGAATCACTGCAGTTACTGAGTTACTAACATGGTTGTTAAGTAAATCTGGCTTCCCATTGACTTTGCTTGTCACAAGGTTGCAAAAGGTGATCACATGATCCCAGAATACTGCAACCATCATAAATATGAGTCAGTTGACAAGCATCTGAATTTTTATCATGTGACATGGGGATGCTGCAGTTGCTGTAAGTGTAAAAATCTATCATAAGTCACTTTTTTCAGTACCGTTGTAACTTCAGTCACTAAAAAAAAGTTTTAAGTCGAGGACTACCTGTAGCTACGTAAGGTGTGCAGAATGAGGAGCCTCCCCCTTTCTCTAGTGTTGAGTAAGAAGAGTTTGGTCAAAGCATTTTCTTTTTCCACAGGGAGATAGGAGGTAGTAGCAGAAGTATTTTCCACATAACCAGAAACTACTACACTTAGACAGGAAGGAGGTAAGGCAGAAGGGTACAGTTGAGAGACACTCCCTCTAGCCAAGATGTCCATCCATTGCAAACATATAATGATCAGTGAATAGTCGTAAGGATAATGATAATTACATACTATGTTAGCAATAGCAATAGCACTTAGACTTATATACCGCTTTACAGTGCTTTACAGCACTCTCTAAGCGGTTCACAGAGTCAGCATATTGCCCCCAACAATCTGGGTCCTCATTTTACCCACCTTGGAAGGATGGAAGGCTGAGTCAACCTTGAGCCGGTGAGATTTGAACCGCTGAACTGCTGAACAGTCAGCTGAAGTAGCCTGCAGTACTGCACTCTAACCACTGCGCCACCTGTCAGTTAACTTACTGAAACCAATTGATACTATAGATATTATGCCATTTTGCTAAAAAGGAAATAACCTTCTAAATTGTTATATTTAAATCAGAAGTGAACTCGTAGCTTTACCATTGTAAGCAGCATTTTTGTGTACAATAATTCTTTCGGTGGCCACCACCTAGGTCATGTATGATTCTTTCTGTTAAATTTAATGCATTTTGCATTTCTTTATTAAAGGTAAATGAGGGGGGTTGTTCTGTGAATCTCTGTGTTTTGACCTTTCAAACAATATTGACATCAATGTGCATTAATGTAATATTAATCAGTACAGGATGTATCTTTAGAATATAAATTATTAGAGTATGCAGGCATTTCACCTTGCTTTGTAGTTTCAGCATATTTTGCAAGCTATAAGTTATCACACTATAATCAATTTACACCTTATCATGTTGGCAACCTTAATGACAAGATACAATAGGAAAACACTCTTGTAGATTAATTAGATTAATCAAGGCATTAAATGTTAACAAGCAAACCTTCTGAAAAGAAAATGGTTTAAACATAATGTTTTTCACAATATTAAAATGTGCTGAAATCTATAGTAATTATTTAACTGGTGCCAAAATGCCTGAGAAAAACAGGAGCTTTTGCAAGTATGTTTTTAGTTCTACATCTACACTATATTCTGCTTTAAGATCATTTTTAATGCCCAATAATATGTTCATGATAACATAATCGAGATGAAACATTCAGCATATATAGAAATGCCTGACCTTATTTTATTTCTGGTCTGCCCCTTTCACTTTTACTTTTGGGGCTCTTGAATTTGGTGTTCACCTCTAAGGCATGTGGCATTTCCTCAATATGGAAATAAATATATTTTATTTTGAAATAAATGTTCAAAAATGAAAATGAATACAAAGATAATTAATTTCAAATGTTTGCTGGATATAATTTACTTGGTAATATATACATTAGAAAACACAATATTTAATATACAAAAATAATGCCTTATTTCTATTCACATGCTCTTTTTGTAGGCAGAAATACTCAACTTAGAGGAGAATCTATGGGCTAATAAATACTAATTTAGGATAATTGTCAACAAGAAGTTCCATCTATTCAAATTATCTCCCTAATGAACTCTCTAATAATGAGAAAAAATATGAGACATGGATATACACTTGCAGTTTGAAAATCAGGTTTCTGACTGAGAGAAAGAATCTTGTGAATGGAGATCTTTCTCATTAATATCAAATATGCAGCTATCAAGAGGAGGGAGCAGTTAATAGTGTGAATATAGTAACTGGTTTTGACTGCTCTCCCCCCACCCTAAATTCTATCTGCATGGCAAAGAATATCTGAATATGCCTCAGCAGATCGACAATATATAAGTGAACAAGAAAACTAGGAAGCGGCTTAAGTTTGCTTGGTGATAGTTTGCTCTGGTATAGCAATAGCAATAGCACTTAGACTTATACACCAGTTCACAGTGCTTTACAGCCCTCTCAAAGAGGTTTACAGAGTCAGCATATTGCCCCCAACAATCTGGGTCCTCATTTTACCCACCTCGGAAGGATGGAAGGCTGAGTCAACCGTGAGCCTGGTGAGATTCGATCTGCCAAACTGCTGGCAGCCGATGATCAGCAGAAGTAGCCTGCAGTACTGCATTCTAACCACTGCGGCACCGCGGCTCTATGCAGAAAGATGGACCAATTTCCTAGGTTTTATTGCTTAAATAAAACCTGAACTGAACATACTTCTTGAAACACCATTGTCTTAGATTTTTCAACTGGAAGATATGTGATCAATCAAAAATTATCTCAGAATAGCTGTCAGAACAACAACTGAATAACACTTGCAGAGTCTGAGTAACTCTGTGATTGCCAACAGTTTAATAACATCATCAATGGAAAGTGGAGTTAATAGAAACGGGGAAAACTAAATCTCTTCACCTTCTCCCCTAGTAACACTAAATATGGTACATGATTATGATGAGTGTCAACTTATCTACAGATGATAAATACGCATATAAGTTTGGCTCTAACCCAGAATAGTAGTATCCTTAGAATCAAAATAGTTGTTCAATCCTAGTATTGTCCACAAAGCTCACCTGTCAGTTTCTATACAAGCTATGTCAGTTTGCCTTCAAGAAGAAAAAGTTAATAACTATGCAATCTGACATATATCTACACAGAAGTAATTCCCGATTAGTATAATAGAGTTTTGATCCATAGTAATGTGGAAGCACATCCAACGGAACTTATTTCTGAGAAAATAAACATTTTCTAGATGGGTTTCCATAGCATTATTCCTGTACATGAAGATATATACATACAGAGGTTATATTAAAATCATATCATGGAACCTCCCTTCTTAGTCAAGCTGATGAAGAGCTTGTTCTTCACCAGAATACTGAGCAAGCCTAAGATAGTTATTCTAATTAATAATAATTAGAATTAAAGTGCTATCACTTTATAAGGACGTACAATATTTTTAGTTGCAAAAGGCTTTGAAAAATGATTCCCTAGTGGTGTCTATCTGAGAACAATGATATCATACTTGTGCTTCTTCAATAAGGCATGGGAAATTTATAAGAACTGCTGCCTAAAATACTTACCGCAGCACTTAATAGCTAACTCATTTGTTGTGCTGCTTTATAGGCCTCTTGGATTAGGCAGAAACAACAGCTTGCAATACTAGGGAAAGGAAAATTAAAACCTGCCATGCAGACTGAGACAATTTGCTCCCACCTTCCCAAAAACAAATTGAAGTCAGCCATAAAGCTTTCTGCCCTCACACTGGCAACCCTGACAAATGCAGATGAAAATGAGTAGATCAGGCAAGTTTTCAGAAGAAAGCAGGGGAAAAAAATCCTTTCTGACAGCTGCTATTCATAATTAAGAACAGATTTTATCATTAAACACATTTTAGTTATGTCTTCAGCAAAGTAAATATACAGATGTGGTATATTTGTATATGGGAAAAACTATACTACATAGCTACGTATTGCGTAATCAAATCAAATTAGCATTTTCAGCTCTTCAGGTGTTTTTTTTTAGCATAACATCTTGCATGCATTTCCCTAGCTGGGTTGTTAAAAACCATACTTAAATACAAAACATAAAGAAAAAAACAATATTTTATGTTTGGGGGCTTTTGTTTTTGTATTTGTTTCCCATTTTTTGTATTGTGTAGTTTTTCTTTTTTTTCTCTGTAAAACTTGCTTAGATAAAATATTTCACTGAAAAATAAATAATAATACACAAAGCACCTTAAATTATACAGAGTAATCATTCACCAGAATGTATTCTTCATCCTCAAATGCAATTTTTATTTTAGCACTACTTAATTTAATTATAAATCTCAAAAATTATGGCTATTTGGATTACACAAAACTAAGATCCTATTTATGTCTAATTAGACCTCTGTATAGACAATATTGTTTTAAAAACATGTACATAAAAACAATGTGGCACTAGAAAATAGCTTAAAAGAAAGTAATTAAACAGGAAAATTGGTATTAATTGCACCTTGTAAACAAATCTGAATTCATAAGGTTGTGAAATATTGTGTATTTCAAAATGTATTTTCTAATATGGATGTAAGTGAAGTATAATGATGTATTTCATAGCTAGACATTCAAGCCTTTTAAAATTAGTTGACACATTTTCAGATTAACAAATTGTAAAACCACTTATATTTTTAAAGGAAAGAAGGCTTTCCTAAGTAATAAATATTCATCTTCTTTATTCCCAATTAACCAATTAAGTTATTACTAGATAGTCAATATGACTAATTTATCTTTATCTGTCACCATATCATTATGCTCTTACAAGATATAACCAGTTCATATCCTCAGTTACACTGGTCTCACTTACACTGAACATTCTCAGAATGAGCAATTTTACTTTTTCCTATAGATATTTCTTTTTCATGGATATATATCCTGGGTACTGGCACTTTAAGGCAGGAATATTAAATTTAAATCCAATTGATTTTCTCGGTATCAGTCTGCCAAGGCTACATTTTGGAAGTATGAAAGGCTTCGAAATCATCATCTAACTTTTAAAATGTACACTTGCATTTGAATGCTCCGTCTGTTACTGAACTGACAATCAGGAGAGTCTAAACCACCAAACGTACAATGTAATTTACTGAACCTAATGCAGTGCAAGAAACATTTACTCTCTAGTTACAAGAAGAGTGGAACTTTTTGTGGAATTGGAAGGATTAGGTAATCAAGTATCTGAATAGGCTACAAAATATATCCACATATTTAATGTCATCTTAAATGTATGGCCATCAAGTATGCTACATGGTAGATTTCAAGAGATTCCCATCTCTCAAAGATGTCCCTTTAATGACCTTGAAACTGTGGATATATTTTATTGCAGTGTAAAGTTTGCAGGAGTAAAATGGATCTGTCTGGCCAATGCCACCCTATCTAGAACTAAAGATGGTATTGTCTCAGATCCAGGTGAACCCCCAAACCCAAAGCTACATAGTCTTGCCAGTGTTGAACTGAAGCCTGATGTTCCTCATCCAACCTCCCAGAGCCTCCAGGCATCGAAACAGAATATTAAAATCATCATTTTACTTTACCAGAGGTAAAGAATATCCATGATACCTTACCCCACGGCTACAAATGACCTCACCCAGTAGTTTCATGCATATGATAAACAGGGGTGGAGAAAGCACCAAATCTTGTGGCACTCCACAATGTAAGGAGCCAAGGGCAGGATCTTTCATTCCAGATCAACACTGACTGGAACTGGTTACAAAGGAAGGAGGAGAACTAGCATTCTTGCAGCCAGTCCAGAAGGATACCATGGTCATTGGTATCAAAGGCTACAAGGAGATCAAGTAGAGTAAAGATGAATGCACTCCCCACATTTTTCTTCTACCAGAGGTGGAAAAGCAAGAGCAATGTTGTTTCAGTTTCATACCCAAGCCTGAAACCTGACTGAAAGGTGTCCATATAATCTGTTTCATTCAGCTTCCCCTGAAGCTGGCTGTGCCATTATCTTCTCTAAAAGGGATACTGGACAAAAATTGTTTAGCCATCACTTGAGAAGAGGTGAATCAGCACTTCTTTAAGTGGTGGAGAACCATGAAATCCCAACCACACATTGTCTCACAGGAAACCTTATCCAGCCAGGAGGGGGTATGGGTCTAATAAGAAGGTGGCCAAGCTTACAGTCATGAAGACTCTGTCCACTTCTTCAGATCCAACAGGTTCACACTCGACCCAGATAACAGGACTGGTCTGCCAAGGCTGATCTGCCAGGCACCTCCATTGGATCTGTACTGGCATCTAATCTAAGCAGTTTTGTCCAACAGTTGCTCTACAAAATCTTCCATATGCCTCTTTGGGTGCACCTACAAGTCTCCCATACCCAAGAGGTCTCAGGTCATACTGAACAGGGGTACCAGATGGCTATATCTGTATCTCCATTTTCATCTCCATCTATATCTATACATCTATATCTATATATCTACATCTACATCTATCCCGTGCTGATAAACACATTCAACCCTTAATGCTGAAACAAAATCATTTTACTTAGATGGCTTCAACAAAACCTTTGGAGCACAAACTAAACAAATCTGCAATTAAGGAAATGAATTTCTTGTCACAGTTAAGAATAGGCTCTTCTTCCATCTCTTAAATCCTGAAAGTGAGTGGACTTCTCCCCATTTCCCAAGTTGATTAAGGTAAAGAACATGCCCTATCAGCAAAGATCACCTCCTACTTGCCCACAGTCCAAAAGGCAAGCAAGTTTTACTTTATCAGCAAGTAGAATGCAAGCTTTAATACAAAACTGGTCACACATCCTTCACCTTTTGCACTGTTTTTTCTATTTCTAGGACATGATAACAGCCCATACTATTCACACATGTAGCTTCTAGCCAGTCATAGCAGCAAAAAACCTATGCCAACAAGATAATGAAGTATAATGAGGTTAATGAGGGCTTAAATTTGTCAGGCATCACAATATAGCTTGCAGTAAATCTTGACTTTTTAGACATACAAGCCCTTATTGAGAAACAGATTTACTTAGCAGAAATCTCTCAGATTCTCTCAGCTAGATTAGTCTCATTACTGCTGTCAAGAATGAAGCCAAGCACACAAAAATGATTTATTCTCTGTAGTGCAGGAAGTCAAAGCCTTTATCTCGTCTACATTTCAGGCTTTAAAGTCCAGCCTCTTTATCTCATATTTCCAAGATAATGAATCTTTGGTGGCCCTGGATGGCTCAGAAAAGTTTAATAATAATGCTGCCTAGCTCAGGAACTGCTCTGATCCTAACAGGATGATGCCAAAATGATAAATCATGCATTATGATGTCATGACATAAGCTCTACCCATTGTACATGAATTGCAGCATTGAACACAACTAAATAAACAGTAGAGTTTTTGACATAATGTATGTTTTATCACATTCCCCTGATGGTCAATTTGTGATCTGTTTATGTACTTCAGTTCTATAGTTCAGTGGCTTAGTTACGGGATGACAATGCTTAATTAACAGCTTTGCTACCTCATATTATTCTGCTACATCGTGTGTAGGGTGAAATTAAACCTGTCCTTTGAAAAAGGTTTATTCAACTTTCTACTCTGTCAGATTGAGACTCATGGGTCATTCAGAAAATTCAAACATTCAAGTCTTTATATATTTAATGAATACTTTATACACACAAATCTGTTCCAGGTTTATTTCTGGTGCAAGAAAATAAAGATACCAAATATATGCAATTTACTAAAAACAACAATTCTGTACATATGACAAAAGGTATCTCAACAAGAGATAAGGAAAACAGTGACATTTTTTTAAACAAAATATCGTGTTATTCAGCTACTCCATCTTAAAGACAACTTATTAATACCTTAAAGCCAGATATTGCATAATCATCCCAATATTCTCAAGAAGATGAAGATGAAGGATGCTATCAAGTGGCGGGAAGATGCACGAACAGTTCTGATAATGAATTCCACTACTGCAGGGGTGTCAAACTCGCGACAACACATTGTCATCATGTGACGTATTGCAACTTTTCCCCCTTCGCTAAAACAGGGATGGGCATGGCCAGCGCATGACGCATCCGGCCCACTGGTTGTGAATTTGACACCCCTGCATTAGTGATTCTGAATACTAGGCTTTCTTTCCTGCTTCAGGTCCACGCTCTGTCTTAAAATCTCTTTCTCTCTTATTAGTCCAAGCTCTCATATTTTCAAGAGCATCTTTGAACTTCAACTGTTCATGATAGGATCATATACTGTAACTGTCTTATCCAGCTGTATATAGATGCAACAATTATCTCCCCTTATCTGGTCTTCTCTTTTACTTAGCACTACTGCTTTGTTGCATCTTCATCCTTGAAAATCTCAGTCTGAATTTCTGATTGATTAAGGCAGTTTGGTTTTTGTTACACAGAACTTCAATACCAAAATAGATATTCCATTATTTCTACCATCCCATATAACTACATGGGATATAGTTATATAATATCTACTACTATATCCTAATGGCTCCCCCACATACATTTTTGCCACTGACTTGCCAGATTAATCATACATGACATGGATTTTAAGAAAAATCTCATATCATCTAGATCAGTGGTTCCCAACCTTTTTTTAGCTATGCCCCACCTAAGCATCTCTAAAATCCTGATCCCCGCCCCCCGTGACATATAATTCTTACTATTCAAAAAGTGAACTCCTACACATGCGGAGGAAGCCTAAAAGGCATTAACTTGGTTTAAACAAGGTTCCAATTGCCCCCATTAAAAATCAAATTGCCCTCCTGTGGGGCGTGGGCCCCACATTGGGAACCACTGATCTAGATCCAACCGTAGTAGGAAAAAGAAGTCAAGACTCTGCTCTGCTACAGGTAGGGCATTTTGGAGAGTTACAGCTGTCAAGGTGCCATAAAGCTCAAAGCTGTATCATTCTAACATACAATTCAAGCTGCTGATTTTAACCTTTATAGTTGGGACCTAGGAATCTTCTCCAATCAAAGTTGATCTATATGAGGTATTTCTCCTGTCAGAAACTGCTAATAGCCTTCTGTTGCTATGCGGTAAAGGAACTAAAGCCAGGAAATGCTATTTTTCAATTGTGGTACCAATTCTTTGGAACAACTGCCCTCTTGAAACTACCTCCTTCTGTGAACATTTTCCAGAAGTTCATGAAAACGGAGCTTTTCTAGAATGTTGTGTGGAATGGTATATATTAGCAATCACAGTATGTGTTTTCTGCCATTTTGTGACATTGCTCCATGTGTTTTGTGTTACCCATGGAGAGTTTGGTTAGATTTGCCAGCATACCAATTTAATAAAAAAAAATTTAAACAAGCCTTCTTCAGACTTTTCTTAAAGTACATACTGTATTATCTTGATATTCAGTTACCTGGTCTTAGATACATTTGAAGCAGAAGTAGTTAAAAATAATTGTACAACATATATACTTTAGGCAGCTATGTCTGTGTAGATGGTACAATCACTAGTGATTAGAAAACCCCTCTATTTGTATGGAAAAATCTGCTTACCTCTAACTGAAGCTATCGTTATTTTTCTAACCCTGTGAGCCACCATACCAATAGTAGTAATTAAGCTACTGTTTCATTAGTGCCATCCTGTAGACAAGCAATGTGGTAAAGCATAATTACCTGCAAATGGTTAATGTCAAGATTTTAATAAGCACTGGCTGGCAAAGAATTGTACTGTCTGTGCATATAATTATTGTTAGATGTATTTGTCCTTGGAGTTCTTCTAGAAAATCATTTGCAATATGGACTTGTGATATTGATGCTGTAGTGATATTGTGGGGCATTTTGTAGGCAATAGAGGTAGCATAGAAATAAGTAATAATAATCTTGATATATGAGTAAAAGTTTAAAGGTTCATTACACTGTTAGGAATATATATCACATCTCTATTTTTTATTTTTATTTTTTGCCTAAACATATCTCCTTAAAAAAAGAGTCTGATTTCATATACTACAGTATAACTTTAGACCTATCTCTACCAACAGGAAAAACATTTTTAGTATTATTTGCAAATCAGAAGCAAACTGAAATTTAAAAAGGACAAACACTGCTATTCAAGTCTCGTTATTGCACTTAAGTATTGTTATTGCACTTTCATGCAACAATTTTAAATGAGAAAATATATACACAAACAAATCAAAATCAATATACAATTTTAGCAATAGAACATCCTAAACTTACATAAATCCCACATTGGTCAAAAGATACTTGTTGACACTGATATCTAAGTTTATTAGATATCAGCAATAAAACAATCAAGAAATATAAAATTGTGTAAAAAAATTACCATTCCCTTAACTCAAGGGTGTCAACCTCAATTTCATTGAGGGCCACCTCAAGATTGTGTTTGACCTCTGGGGCCCAAAGTGGCCGACGCTGGGGTGGGCATGGCCAGCTCGTCACTCGTGTCAGGGGCACCTGTGGTGGCCCGAGCGCTCTGCCAGAGAAAACGGACTCCTGAGCTCCATTTTTGGCTGCGACAGCCTCCTGCAACCCTCTGCCAGCGAAAACCGAGCTTGGGAGGGCAGCATGAGGCCCTCCTGAGCTCCGTTTTCACTGGCAGAGGCACCATGGGCCAGTCCTTCACTGTTTCCAGGGCGGCCCCGCAGGCCAGATCTAAGCACCCCATGGGCCAGATGCGGCCCCCGGGCCTTGAGTTTGACACCCCTGCCCTATATCATTCCAAACAAATGGCTGTCCAATCTCTTCTTGAAAATCCCCAGTGAATACAGTGAATTCCTAAGAAGCTCTTTTCACTTCTTCCCCAAGCAGATTATCAAGGCCTGGAAGCCAGCTGGTTCTAGGTCATCTTGAAACGATACTGAATAAGTGCAAGTTTTACAAAAGTAATTAGACTTTATGGCTCATAAAGCATAGACAGGAGAAAACGGACTCCTGAGCTCCATTTTTGGCTGCGACAGCCTCCTGCAACCCTCTGCCAGCGAAAACCGAGCTTGGGAGGGCAGCATGAGGCCCTCCTGAGCTCCGTTTTCACTGGCAGAGGCACCATGGGCCAGTCCTTCACTGTTTCCAGGGCGGCCCCGCAGGCCAGATCTAAGCACCCCATGGACCAGATCTGGCCCCCGGGCCTTGAATTTGATATTCCTGCCTTAACTGATGTGTCAGACAAAAATGAGGAAGCTTCTTTTTCTCTTTTTCGTGACCTGGAAAAAAACTATGTGGTTTGTGCAGATTACGCATGCGCCAACTAGGTAGGAAGGAGTGCTATGTATGGAAGTTTCCACTCAGGTCCACAGTCAACAGGGGGCGCACGCTGTCTCCTGATTGGCTGCCTGTTTGACAGCTCACTATATAAGGAGCTGTCAAACAGGTTTCGCGCGTTGCCAACAGCTGAGCGAGCGTGCATGTTAGCAGCCGCGTTCTGGCAACCTGTTAGCTGTCACTTCAATAAAGAGCTGTTCTAAATAAGCCAGGCTTGCCTCAGTCATTCACCTGCCGTTCCAAGTACGGAGCACTGGCGACGAGGGTGAGCGATCTCCGACTGAGGCACCACGGTTAGAACTAAGTCACTAAGAGCTGAAGTCCCTCACGAAGGTGCTGAAATTACCTCAGAATGGCTTCGATGACTACGCTAGCAAGCTTCAATTGTGCCACAGAGACGTGGGAGTCCTATATCAATCGTTTCGAATGTTTCCTGGTGGCCAATGATTATACAGGACTTTCGGGCAGCAGAAAAACAGCGTGTTTCCTGAACCTATGCGGCACGGAGATGTTTAATATAGCCAGCACGCTCCTCGCCCCTCAGCCAGTTCAGGAAGTTTCCTGGGACATTTTAATGTCCAAGCTGAAGAGTCACTATGCGCCTGCCCCATCCAGAGTAGCCCGCCAGCGACAGCAGATTTGACACTCAAATCTGCTCTTGACGAGGCCAGGGCTATGGAGCTGTCCAGCCAATCCACTGAGGAAATGCGGATCAGAAATGTACCTCCAGCTGCCGGCAAGCCCTCCTCTGTTCATTATGAAGACGCTAGCCCTGACAACGTCGATGATGATGACACCGAGGTGCACCAACTTAAACCAGGTCAAGGCAAAGGTCGGCTGGGTAAGCAAAATATGGGACCATCTCCTTGTACTGGGTGTGGAGGTCGCCATCCTAGGGCTGAGTGCCGTTTTAAAACTACAACCTGTCTCAGGTGCGGCAAGCGTGGCCACATTGCTAGGGTCTGTAGGGTCGCCATTAGACAACAGTCTCCAAATGGACAGGCATTTTAGGATTAGACAGCCCCAAGGGAAGGGTAGGCAGAGAGAAGACTGTTTTACAGTCTGGAATGATCCTGTAGAAACAGAGGTTGATCAAATTGGATATGCCCTCAAGGATAAGATATTTGTTACTGTAAGCATTTAAGGGAAA
>QLTV01001997.1:3732782-3746887 GCA_003457575.1 Thermophis baileyi
AGCGGATACTGCAGGGCATACCAGGTGTCGTTCCCTATTTTGACGACGTCCTGGTATCTGCCATTACCCATGCCGACCTGATGGCCCGCCTTCGCACCATCTTGAAACGTCTCCAAGATGCAGGGCTCAAGCTTAAGAAATCAAAGTGCCATATCGCAGTGCCACAGGTGGAGTTTTTAGGATACCTTGTGGATAAGGCTGACCTCCACCCCACCCAAGCAAAGACACGAGCTATTCATCAGGCCCCAGCCCCAAGGAATAAAGCAGAACTGCAGTCATTCTTGGGGTTACTGAACTTTTACAACATGTTTCTACCCCACAAGGCGTCGGTCGCTGAACCCTTACACCAACTGCTCCACCGTTCTGCAACCTGGAAATGGGGTCCAACTGAAGCAGCAGCCTTTACAGCTGTTAAGAATTTACTGACTTCCTCTAGGGTGCTTTGCCAGTATAGTGAGGACTTGCCCTTGATTCTGGCTTGTGATGCTTCTCCATATGGGATTGGAGCGGTCCTGAGCCACCAGCTGCCATCAGGTACTGAGGCTCCCATTGCATTCTTCTCCAGAACACTGTCCCCAGCTGAACGCAATTATAGTCAGCTGGACAAAGAAGCATTGGCTATCGTGGCCGGAATTAAACGATTTCACGAGTACCTGTATGGACACCACTTCTCACTGATCACAGATCACAAGCCTCTCCTAGGGTTGCTGGCAGGCGACAGGCAAACTCCGCAGATCTTATCTCCTCGCATGACCAGGTGGTCTGTTTTCCTTGCTGCCTATGACTACACATTGTTCTACAAGCCTGGACGGCACAATGGCCATGCTGACGCCTTGAGTCGCTGTCCGCTACCAATCCTGGTGACTGATCCAGCCCCAGCTTCAAGCACTCTACTAATCGACACTCTGCACCTTCCGGTCACTGCTGATGATGTCGCCAAGTTCACCAATCGTGACCATGTGCTGTCTAAAGTGGTGGACTGGGTGGGATGGGCACAAGGGGAAGTGTCTCAATTGTTAAAACCATATCAGATACGTCAAAATGAGTTGTCCATACAGCAAGGATGCCTATTGTGGGGTAATAGGGTGGTAATCCCTGCACCTTTGAGGGAGGAGGTATTGTCCCTTTTACATGATGGTCACCCAGGTATTGTACGCATGAAAGCGTTGGGGCGCAGTTATGCTTGGTGGCCCAAAATGGATGATGACATAACCAGCTGGGTGTCAAGGTGTCACACATGCCAGGAGTCTAGGCCTCTCCCATCAAAAGCCCCAGTGCAGAGTTGGGAGCATCCCAAGTCCCCTTGGGCGCGGATCCACATTGATCTAGCAGGACCACTTATGGGACAAATGTTTTTAATTGTTGTCGATGCATTTTCTAAATGGGTTGAGGTGGTCCAAATGCGCACGACTACAGCTGACGCTGTGATAACAGCACTTAGGAGACTATTTGCATCCCATGGGTTGCCAGACCTAATAGTTTCTGATAATGGGCCACAATTTACAGCCGCACCCTTAGCCCAGTTCCTGCAATGCCTGGGCATTCGTCATGCTTTTGTGGCCCCGTTCCACCCCCAGGGGAATGGGTTGGCAGAGAGAGCCGTAAGATCCGCCAAGGAAGCCCTTAGTAGGTTGGGCAAGGGGGGCTGGTCTGCCAAGATAGACCGTAAGATCCGCCAAGGAAGCCCTTAGTAGGTTGGGCAAGGGAGACTGGTCTGCCAAGATAGACAAATACTTATTAATCCCGCACGCGACACCCTGCCCCACAACCAATATGAGCCCGGCCGAACTACTAATGGGGCGCCGGCTAAGAACTCCCTTAGACAGACTGCATCCAGAATACGCCCCGAAAAAACCCTTAGATTCAACAGGAGAGTTAAAGGGGTTTAGCGTGGGAGAAAAGGTCTACGCCAGAAATTATGCAGGAAGTCCCTTATGGTTATCCGGGGCAGTGACTAAAACCACAGGGCCGTGCTCATATATAATTACATTAGACGATGGTCGGGTTTGGAGACGTCACCTGAACCAACTCCGGGCACGATGGACTGGCCCTGCCAACCTCCCGATCACAGGCCCTGACAGCCCCACGCCTAACACCGCCCTATCTCCAGACCAGCCGGCTGACGAAGACAAGGAAGAGCAAACGGCAAGCTTACCTGCAGTTCCAGTGACCGGTCCAGAAACGGAGGAGGCGCAGTCTACAACCGAAGGGGATCAAAGCCCCCATACCCAGCCTCGCTGCTCACCCGCAGAAGGCGTTCTGAGGCACTCTGAATGCATGCGATGGCGCCCTGCCTATTTGGCAGATTACGCATGCGCCAACTAGGTAGGAAGGAGTGCTATGTATGGAAGTTTCCACTCAGGTCTGCAGTCAATAGGGGGCGCACACTGTCTCCTGATTGGCTGCCTGTTTGACAGCACACTATATAAGGAGCTGTCAAACAGGTTTCGCGCGTTGCCAACAGCTGAGCGAGCGCGCGTGTTAGCAGCCGCGTTCTGGCAACCTGTTAGCTGTCACTTCAATAAAGAGCTGTTAGTTCTAAATAAGCCGGGCTTGCCTCAGTCATTCACCCGCCGTTCCAAGTACGGAGCAGTTTGTGTTTCACATAGTGTTAAAAATGCATTCTTACATATCCTGGTCTGTTGCCTTCAGTAAAGGTTCATTGCATTTTGCACAGAAAAACTTTCCCCTTCAAATCACAAAAATAAAGCAAGGGCTCTCTTAATGTCCTGGACCACATGAGTGTGGGAGCAGCCAATCTGAGGACCCAGATTGTTGGGGGCAATATGCTGACTCTGTGAACCGCTTAGAGAGTGCTGTAAAGCACTGTAAAGCGGTATATAAGTCTAAGTGCTATTGCTATTCAATGACAAGCAAAAGGCTAACAGGGTCAAAGCCATTCTGGATCTCTGGGGGATTGCTGTTCCCCAGGGCAGTTACAGTGACAGAGAATGCGTGACTCCTAGGTCTTACAAGATGGGACCCAAAGCATACCAACTCCACCCATTCTGGAGGGATGAGCAGAAACAAACAGATAGGCAATCCTGCGAATGACCTAGACCCCCCATCATGTAAGGATTTGTAGGTGGTAACAAGCATCTTGAATTGGGAGCCAGTGCAGCTTGCAAAGCTAGAGGTATTAACAGAATAACAGAGTTGGAAAGGAATTTGGAGGTCTTCTAGTTCAACCCCCTGCTGAGGAGGAGACCCATATCATATAAGGTAAATGGTTGTCCAATCTCTTCTTTAAAACCTCCAGTGTTGGAGCACCCACAACTTCTGGAAGCAAGTCGTTCCACTGATTAATTTTCTCACTGTCAGGAAATTTGTCCTTAGTTCTAGGTTGCTTCTCTCCTTGATTAGTTTCCATCCATTGCTTCTTGTCCTCTTCTTCTTTGTGGCAGCCTCTCAAATTTTAGAACACTGCTATCATGTCACCCTAGCCCTTCTTTCCATTAAACTAGACATAACCAATTCCTGCAACCATTCTTTATATGTTTTAGCCTCCAGTGCCCTAATTATCTTTGTTGCTCTTCTCTGTACTCTTTCTAGAGTCTGAACATCTTTTTTATGTCATGGCAACCAAAACTGGATGCAATATTCCAAGTGTGGTCTTACCAAGGCATTATAAAGTGGTACTAACACTTCACGTGATCTTGATTTTACCCCTCTGTTAATGCAGCCTAGGACTGTGTTGGTTATTTTGGCAGCTGCAGCACACTGCTGGCTCATATTTAAGTGACTGCCCACTAGGACTCCAAGATACCTCTCGCAGTTACTACTATTGAGCCTATTACTACTATTATGTGGGTATATTCTGAACAAGTAGTTTCAGAATGCTCTGCAAGCATGGACCGTAATCCAAAGAAGATGTGACAAAAGGATGAGTGACTATAAATAAGGCTTCCCAATCCAGAAACAGGCACAAATGTGCAAAAGGCAAAGTTATGCAAAGGTTTGATAAACATTCTGTGCCTTAATCTGCTTCTTTCATATTGCTAACTTAATTACCTACTTTAATAAAGAGTTGCTGACAAGTATTTAGGAAAGCAGCATATGAAATGAATTTTCTGAAATAGAAGATATAGCTAATGAAGCTAACAAATACATCAGTAAGTGTGACAATAAAAGGTAGAAAACAAAATATTATTTCAGCCACAACTGAAACAAGTGTGTATTCTGACCGCCTCCAACTGGCCAACCTCCAGATATCTTGGGATTACAACTTTTCAAATCCATAGCAAATTTCCAAAATTCCTTCAAACTATAACCACCCTTATATGCTTAGTTTAATATACATTTTAATTAAGGTAATGGCTTAAATCAACCATGTATACTTAAACCAAGCATGTATACTTCTGATTTTTTTTAAAAAAAATTTTTATCCCACGTTTATTGTTTATATAAATAATTCAAGGCAGCAAACATATCTAGTATTCCTTTCTCCTCCAAGTTTTTCTAAGCCTGGTGCCTTAACCCCTGGACCAAACTGGTGTTCTGATTTCTCCCTCAATTAGAAAAAATATGACTGAGTTAAAAAACGAAAAGCCAGAATACTATTTTTAATATCTACCATAGTTAAATGTGGTTATTTAAAACACCCTGGCTCACTGGGTCATCAAATGAAGTAATGAATTGATATAGAAAACTAATTATCAAAATATATTTTCACATTAAATTAGAACAATCTAAATGACTGATTATATTTGTACTTGGTTCAACTATTTTTATATTCTTTGCCATCAGTTTTACGACAATTGTCATGAAGTATTTTAAGTGAAATTTTTTAAAAAGTACAGAATGAACAAAAAAGATTTCAAAAAGATAATATACAGCTGTTCAACAGATAATATAATTGATTATTAAGTTATATTGACAAGTAAAACAAAATCAAAGTTAAATATTAACATATTAAATTGATATAAATCACCTAAATATATTACATACATTTAATAACTGTACACCAAATTACACCTAAGGATTTGTCTTTTCTTGTAAATTATTATGAAATTTTCAGCAAAGGGAAACATTTTGTACCATTTTTGGATTAGCAAAAGTGAAGTGCGTTTTTAAAAAGAAGGAAAATTACATGTTTTTTTACTACAGTTCTTGAAGTTTAGAGTAGTAATACTTTTTCAGCATAATTATCTTGGCTATGCCTCATGACTGATGTAACCAAAATTCCTTAAAAATGGTCAGATTCCATGATTTTGAAGTACAATTTAAAATAGAATTCACATCTCTACCTTGAAAACATTTACCCATAAATCTACTTATTCCAAAAAGTAAACAATAAAAATACTGGACCTAATCAGAGGAGTTAATGTATGTTAATGTAGCGCTGAATTCCTTATAACATGTACAAAGAAAATCTACATTGCATCTTTTTTTATGCATTCTCTGAATCACTCAATAAACATGGAATAAAATCTTTTGGTGAATTAATTTGAATCTTAAATCCAAAGAAACAATATTTTTAAAGTCCTGCGTCCATTTATGTTCCTTTATGGCAGAGGGTCGAACTCAATGCCCATGGACCAGATCTGGCTCACGGGGTGCTAGATCTGGTCCGTGGGGCCGCCCTGGAAACAGCGAAGGACTGGCTCGCGGTGCCTCTGCCAGTGAAAATGGAGCTCGGGGGGCCACACGTGTGGCCTGAGAGGGATGGCGAGGCTCCTCTAGAGGACAAGGGTTTGGTGCTCTCCCTGGTCTCGCCTTCCTCCGCTGGAGACAATGGATCCCCCTGGCCCCGCCTGGGCCACCACAGGTGCCCCCGACATGAGTGATGTCGAGCTGGCCATGGCCACCTTGGCCACGCCCTCCCCGGCCCTGGCCACGTGGCCCCCTGAGGTCAAACACAACCCTGATGCGGCCCTCAATGAAATAGAGTTTGACACCCCTGCTTTATGGCTATTCCAACACTTTATTCCATAAATGCCACTAATTTCAATTTTTAAGATGTTTTCAAATTTCTGATACAGATACAAATTAAATTTTATTTCAAAAATAGACTATCAAAAATGAAAGAATCCCAGGTTTATTTGAGATCAAGTTCCACATTGACTTATAAATATGTGCTTGAGTTGGTTACACAGTCACACCACTCTTGTATATTAGATTTAAAAAATTATCTCTGAAGTCAGTGAAATTCCTTAATAAAATCATTACAAAATAATTGATTTAAAGCAACTACTCAAGACTCTGCCCATCTTTTCCAATAGAACACCTCATCACCTATTTTTAAAGTAGAATTCTACAAAGAATTCATGATATAGCAGCAAAATCTAATCTAAGTCCCAGAAGGATATATTCAGCATGATATACTGTAAGAGTCAAATTCTTCTCCATTGCTAACCTATATTACTACTCCTATATCTACTCCTATTTTTTCCTATATCTCAGATATCAGAATGGTATTTTCAGCAAATCACTTTAAATAGTCAATCATATGGTCCCAATATAGTATAATTAAACTTGACACAATTATTCAGAATCCCAAAAAGTACCGACTGACTTATCACAATATAATATTCTTGTGAAACATGATATAATTTGTTTTTAGTCATTTCAAAAAAATGACAATTTATACCAAACTAAGATGTGGAAGTTGGGGAAATCACAAAAAGTGTCCTTATATGTTACAATTTCTAATTGCATACTCCACAGCTTTTTAAGCTTTAAATTACTGCTTTTCATTTAAGTATTTATTTGCTTGTTTGTTTGTTTCAATTTATATGGCCGCCCATCTTAACAAGCACATTTTAACATCTTATTTGAAGGCAAAAAGTTGTTCTGGGGTGTATCGGACGGATACATGTAGAGGTACAACAAGTCGGGGGTTTTTTGGACTGTACTGCAGCTGCAAAGAACACTCATACAATCCTGGGAAAAGATGCAATTCCTTTAGGATATCTGAGTAACTTCACATTATCCAACTCATCTTTGACATATCCTGTGACAATGCATATTTCTTGTCTAATTCTGATTTTTTTTACTCCAAACCTTGAATCTTGGCTTGTTATTATATTTATAACACTGTATAAATAAGAAGTCGGAGATAAATGAGAATAAATGTGTTGATAGCAAATAATTTTAAAGAAAAATACTAGAAAGCAGATTTTCTCTGTGACCTATTTTTTTTCTATTCAGTACATCATTCTAATAATATATTTTGTAAGCTGCTTACAGTAAAAGTCTACATGAGAAACAGCAACACTTGAGTTGAGAGACTATAATTTATACTGAGAAGTAGGATAATTTTTGAAAGGTGGAGGATATTTGAGTATGCATTTTGATTAATACTGATGAAAATGACTCAAAAAATCACATCCTGAATGAACATTTCAAAAATTAATTTAATGAAATATACTTGTTATATTTAATGTATAAAGATATTTCACTACATTAAATTTTATAAATTGTTATGATTAATTTTATGCCAAGCTACCAAGAACCTTCTAAAGCTGATTAACAATATTAATACAGAATAGATCTGTAGAGGAAATCAACCTTTCCTGCAAATTTAAAAGTAATGTCCTGTGATTTGTATTCAAATGCTATTTCCTGTGACTCATTGTACTGAAATCAACTTCATGAACTGAAGACATATCAGGTTCCTGAGATAAAAAATATAAGAACTTAAACACTGCAGAAATAAATTTATGTTTTACCGACAAAGAAATAAAGCGACTGCCTACGAAGGCCCCTGGATTGGGGCTGAAAGATGAAAACGGAAGCAGTATGCTCCGTCCCATAATTGGGTAGACCAGGTTGCCCTGATAGACCGGTCCCACCGGAGAAAAAACACTGCAGAAATAACTATATTTTAAAAAGCCTACTATTTAAGATCAGATTTAAAGCAATATTATGTCAACTCAACATGCTTAAACCTAGGAAACCGGAAACTACAGCTAATGCCTTAGCAGATGAACTCAGAATCAATAAGGGTTTTGAGCAATCACAGATTGTGTTTGCCATAGTAAATTGTGTTTTCCCTGGCAACAACAGAACTTTAACTATAGAAATAAAAAATAATAGATTGTAGGTTTGGAGAATACTGTTTGCAAACCCGTATATATATATACATTACACACAACATCTGAAAGGATGTATATACACCATGAGTGGAAAGGTCTTAGCTTAATACTATCCTTACTATGTAAAGTTCCTTCTGACAAAGCTGTCTGGATATCTGGCTTCTGAAAAAGACCAGCAAATAATTTTTAAGTTGCTATTTTCATCATAGTTGCCTGGCAGAGTAACCTGACTTTGTGCCTCCTTGAAAATCCTTGAGTATTGTCATAACATTTGATGATGCATTTTGGCTGTGTGATTTCATTCAATTTAAAAGTATTCATTTGGAGAAATGGATTTTTAACCTAATTTTTACCTAGCTCAGTTCATATTTTTATCTTTCCTATTGCTTCTTTCAGGAGTGAACTCCCAGCAATCTATTCCAAGGGCAAGTGTAGTCCTCGCATATGAAGTTATTACCCATTTCTAATGTAAATCCTTGCTACCGCTGTATACAGTAGTTCCATTTTTTAAAAAAAATCAATTCACTAAAAGTCATTTACCAGAAACTCTTGAAAGGAGTTGTCAAATCAGAGTCATCTTTTCACAGAAATATGAATAGTTGAACAATTGCAGAGTTTATAAAATACATAAGCCATTAAGAATGCACATATTGAATGAAGTCATCTCATTACTAAGCAATAAATTGAACTCTATTATAACAAAATATTGATTATAGTGTATGTTTGCCACTTACAATTTGAATCATAAAACACTGGAAATGCAATTCAAAACATTCTTCCTGAAAGTAAAAAGCTACACGGGATGTCACCCTAAATATTTGAAAAGTGATTCTTTATTGGTTTGTTATGAAAGGTGCGTCATAATTAAACTTACCTCTTCTTGCTTGGAAATGCCACACTTTGTCATTTTTGACTTGGTCCTAGCCGATTCATTTTTAACAGAAGACATCTCTCTGTATGAGGTGCAGTGCATGCTGGTTTCATCCGGCACCTTTAGTCTTGGAGATTTATCAGGAGCCTGATCTTGACCATCCATTGGCCTCACATAAGCTGTTGGTTTCTGCTGAATTATATTTGGTTTTGAAGCAAGTGCAGGATGAAAATTTTGTACACAGTGTCCATTGCTATGCATAGCTGGTCTTTCTTGAGCCTGGACTCCAGTCTCTGTGGCACAGCTCAATTTTGACTGCTGTTGTGTTTGAATGTTCTCTGCAAGTAAGGATGCTATAGGACCTTGAATAGCACTGGATGAAGATGATGGTGAAGGAGTGTGTACGTAATGCATAATCTTTTCCAAGCTGCTCTTTTGGTTAGCTATTTTGAAATCATTACTCTGTGAATCTGACAATCCATGCCTATGTTTGACCCCCCTCTGCTGATTCTCTAAGCAACGCCCAGATTTCTGCCAACCTATTGTTGCATTCTTGCTTAGCTGTCCAGAAAGCGTCACTGGCAAAGAAGACTGAGGACTGCAAACAGAAGTCTGAGTATGGGCCATAGTTTCAGCAGCAAAGTGCTCCTCTATTTTGTTCATAGATGCCTGTGACATACAGGCTTTTGGAACACCAACAAGCTGGCTTTGATTGGAGTGATCGGTCAACAATTCTTTCATTTCATCGTAGTTACCCAGTGTATTCTGGATACGACTAGACAGTTCATCCCCCTTATTCGTCTGTAAAGGAAATAATCAAAATAAATAAAAGGTCAAGAAATAAAATCACTGAAAATAATGAATGTGCAGTAATTTTGTAGTGTAGGATTGATGATTTAAAAATACATGTTATTGTTTGAGACTATCTAATAATTCTATTTATTCAAATGTTGGTAAGCATTAGACAGGGAACATATAGCACAGGTTAAGTAACTCACATAGATCTATCGCCTTACAAACTCAT
Source organism: Thermophis baileyi (assembly GCA_003457575.1). Classification (NCBI taxonomy): domain Eukaryota; kingdom Metazoa; phylum Chordata; class Lepidosauria; order Squamata; family Dipsadidae; genus Thermophis; species Thermophis baileyi. Next base: position 3,742,714 of record QLTV01001997.1, read on the forward strand.
AGTATTTATGTATTTGTAAATAAATTCAAACTTTATAGAACAATATAACAGCAGTCACATTATATAGTTATTCAGATTAGTTAAAGACCTAAAATCTGTAGGCTTCTAATATGCTACCGTATGTGATTTTTACTTTTTAGATGTTCTGAAAATACAGCTGTTTTGGTTAATTTATGTTTCAAGATATTGTAAACCCACAAAACAGATTAATTACATATGTTGTGAAAACATAATGTAACTTTCCAGTTCAAAGGAATCCTAGCTCAGGTAAATATGTTTCTTTGTAATCCTTCATTATTCAAGAAATTAATTAATAAATATATACTTTGAATACAGGTAGTCCTCGAGTTACGAATGTAATGGAGCCTGCCAACAACATTCATAACCCGAGGATTCGTTGGAACGAATCACGTAAAATGAACATAAAAACTGTTCATTTGCTAATCGAATGTGCAGGTCGTTAAGTGCAATATGGGGGAGGGATAGGCAGGGTGAATGTTGCAGTGCCTCTGCGGTCATTCGTAAGGGTGAATGACTGCCTTGGTGCTGCAATATTCGTAATTTCGGGACTGGGTCATAAATACTTGGGGGGGGGGGTTATTGCATAACGTCAAACAGTCACTAAATGAACTGTCGTAACTCAAGGATTACCTGTATATAAGTAGTTAACTATTTATTACACAAATAGTGAAACAGCATCCTTACTGCCCTGCCTATTTTATAGACTAAAATTTTCTCTAGTTATAATTTAAATAACAAGATGCCCTTTCTTTGGGTAAAGGTAAAGGCAAAGGTTTCCCCTGTCCAGTCATATCTGACTCTAGGGGGTGGTGCTCATCTTTGTTTCTTAGCTGAGGGAGCCAGCATTGTCCGAAGACACTTCTATGGTCATGTGGTCAGCATACTATCCGCCAAGGTGCACGGAATGCTGTTACCTTCCCACCAAAGTGGTATTTATTTATCTACTCGCATTTGCATGCTTTCAAACTGCTAGGTGGACAGGAGCTGAGGCAAGTAACGGGAAGTCATCCCGTTGTGCAGCACTCGGGTCTCGAACCTGTGCTGTCAGCTTTCCAGCTGACAAGCTCAGTGTCTTTAACCACCTATTAGCTCTGTATAATACCTCTTAAGAAGCAGGTTCTGTTACTATGCTATAGAAACCTATAGGGGAAAAGGAAACAACAAGAAGTTGTGTTCATAGCATAAATTAGCACTGCGGGATGAGGCCAAGGCATAGGAAAATACAGATTCAAAGAGGTGCAGGGACCAAGGTATGCTTGTCTTATTTGGTTAAGGAAAACATTTCATTATTCCATGCAAAAGTACATGAAAAAACAACAGCCTATCCTGAATGGAAATTTCTGGTGGATGATAACATAATCCTGCAAAAAACAAGAATGATGTTGGGTTCCTGAAAAACAGGTTAACATTTAAGTCTGTATGACCAGATTGAAACTGCATAGTTTGTCAATTTATCTGAAGGGTTTACTTTAAAAAGGGAGGAAAGATATTGACTAGGCACTATATAAGCTTAATCTCATTTTAAAACAGCTTGTTTTTTTCAATGCACAGGTAGTTCTCAAATTATGACCACTCATTTAATGATGGTTTGAAGATACGATGGTCTCAGAAAAAGTGATTTACGATCTGTCCTCAGAATTTCAATTGTAGAACACCCCCATGAGCACATGATTACAATTTGGATGCTTAGTAAATAGTTCACATTTACAATAGTTGCAGTGTCTTATTGTGGTTTATGACCTTTCCAGTTAGTTTCTGACAAGCAAGGTCAATTGATGAGGATTGATTTCTTTAACAATCAACAATTTAATTTGTGTAAATTCTGGTCCAAGTATGGTCATAAGTTGAGAAGTACCAGTGGCTGAATATAATGCTGCCCTAATGTTCTTCTATTCCAAATAAGAAGCACCTAAACGTAACCGATCATCAACATAAATGCATGCTTTATGAAGTCGGTTCATTATGTGAAACTATACTTATCTATAATAACCTATTTCTACAGTTCAATTAAAGTAAGAACATAAATTAGTGCAGTTGGCTTTACTGGATCAAATTATTTAATTTGGACTTGTATTGTTCAAAAGAGTTAAGAAAGCAGTCATTCTCACAAGTAGCTTTGTGAGATGGATGGCAATGTAAAACAAATTAATTAGTAATTTTTTAAAAATTAACCATGAGATCAGTGATATACTGTCAATTTTAATCCATTCAAGGACTGATGCAGGGGGAAAGGAAGATGATCTGGATAGAAATATTTAGGAACTTTTACCTAGGCAAAAGGAGTTGAAATTATTTTAGATCGCAGAAAACTACGTAACATTTGGAACTGATGAGGAAATGAATCAATGTAACTTGGAAGGCACAATGAACAAAAATCTGCAAATATTTAACACCTTTGCCTTATAGAAGTTATACCTAATCTATTTCACTATTCCATAAACAAGTCAATCTAACAGATGGGTAGGATATAGATAAAATATACAGTACATACCTTGTACGGTTCACTAAAGAGAGAATAACTGGTATTAAATATGCTGTCTTCATGCTGGGTCTCCTGATTTCTCCTTTCCCATTCTTTTCTTCGTAGCATATTTCTGTCAAGATCATAGACACTGCACCAAAAAAGAACAAAATCTAATCAAATTTGGTAGCAGTATTTAGGTGCAAACCAAGACCCCAAAAATGATAAAGTTGACAAGATGATACATCCAAAAAATGCGAGTTTGATCAAGGGATTTAATATATAATAAGGAAGGGAGGAATATACCTACATAAAACACTCCCAATAAATTCCAAATAGGAATGCTACAATTGTCATATGCATTAGTCCTACCTCCCAAGTTTACATCAGGTGGCAAACTGTTGGAGCTAGAAAGCAGTATCTGATAATTATATATCTCATTTGTCCACAAAAAGGTGATAAATATAAAATCATGAAGGCTGCTGGGCATCTTTATTAGTAGGGCCTGCAATAGGTTCAACTGGAGATCACTATTAATTTACCTGTTAAAAACATGTTTTCAATTGGCCCCACCTTCCCAAATTCACCAGGACATAACTTCTGCATAGTTGCAGTATTAGTAAATCCTTCCTCTAGAACTGTTAAATGGAGACTACTAAAACAAGCTCTGATAAAAGCTCAGCACAGTTTAAGACAAGTTGGTGAATTTCACTAAACATTTCTCTATTTTTTATGCATCCTGGAATTTTGACTGTGTTCCTGTTGCAATCCTTCCTCTTCAACTTTACTAAATTTTCTTCTTGACTCCATCTAAGTCAGAATTGCTCCAGAAACAATACATGTATTTGCGACAATACTATTAGTCTATAATAGCAGCAGCTCTACTACTATCATCAAAGAAACTCTCATCCATCACAATGCTATCTGTTATACAGATTATCTTCCCTCAATGACTGCGCTGTTTAGCAACCTTTTGAAGTTATAACAACACTGAAAAAGTAACTGGTCCTTGCACTTACACCTGTCTCAGTGTCCCTGCGTTTAACTTTAACTATGTAAAAAACATTATTTTTATATACTGTAGTTTATAATAAAATACTTGTCCTTGTAGCATAACACAAACACCTTCAGAGCTCTCCTAAGGCTGACTTCCATCCGTGGAAAGACAGCTGCATAAGCCAGTTATATACCATTGTCAAAATCTTCACTCAAGTTCCTAGAAGCATTTATACTGCCTTAATAATTTATGTCACATACGTTCTTTTTCTCACAGTTTATTTTATTTACTAAAACCTACAAACATATAAGAAAGCTAGGGAGTTCCAGAAAAACATCTACTTCTGCTTCGTTGACTATGCTAAAGCCTTTGATTGTGTGGATCACAACAAATTGTGGCAAGTTCTTAAAGAGATGGGAGTACCAGACCATCTTATTTGTCTCTTGAGAAATCTATATGCGGGTCAAGAAGCAACAGTGAGAACTGGACATGGAACCACTGATTGGTTCAAAATTGGGAAAGGAGTCCGGCAAGGCTGTATACTGCCTATTTAACTTATATGCAGAGCACATCATGAGAAAGGCAGGGCTAGATGAATCAAAAGTTGGAATTAAGATTGCCGGGAGAAATATCAACAACCTCAGATTTGCAGATGAAACCACGCTAATGGCAGAAAGTGAAGAGGGACTGAAGAG
>QLTV01001997.1:3757597-3768845 GCA_003457575.1 Thermophis baileyi
TGTTGGAAAAGGGTTCTTTTATTTGTAGTCCATAAATTGAGTGTAGACTGTTGCAGAAGATGAGATCGAGGCAATTGTTGAGTCTAGTGTTGTTTGTTACTAGTTGATCTAGTCCTAGATTAGTAATAGCATTGTATAGGGTTGAATGTATGTGTTCAGTTGTACAATCATTTAGTGTCCAGTTAATATGAGGTAGGTTGAGATCACCAAGAAAAATAAGAGGGTGTGGGTAGGAGGCTGCCCACGTTAGTAGTGAGGTTAACTTGTTCGCATGTGTGATGTCGTAATCGGGGGCTCTGTAACATAGTAGAAAGCGAAGTGTGGTATTTAAGGACAGTTCGCAGACTATGGTTTCTGGTAGAGCGAGATCATGTGTAACTTGAATATTTTTTAGGTTTAGTGATTTAGTACAATGTCTGAATTCAATCATTAAATCATCCCAAACGAAAATGATGCTTTTTCTATCTGTTTAGCTTGGCCTTCCTCATTGTATCCATATGCACCTGAAGACTAATTAAGAGGTTCATCTAGAAAATATTCAAACCTGAAACAAGTTCTACCAAGGATCATTTCTTAACATTCAATTTGTTCATTAAATTAAACTAAGCCTATCAGAGTGAAATACTGAACCATATTTTATTCCATCCCATCTCTTCTTTGCTATCTGGCTAGTCTGAATTTTAATACAACTATAATGTGCAGCATTTAATATCCATGGTCACATAATAAACTTAGTAAGCTCTTTCTTGTTGCTTTAATTATATTTTCATTGCTTTGGGATCTTTGTTTTCAATCTCCCATTAAGTGTTCTTGCAAAAAGAAAGCACTTCAGCAATATTTATTTTCAAATGCAAATACCAATCCAAAGAATTTAGCGAAGGTATGGATGTGTTGAGAGAAGGAACACTAGGGATTCCAATATTCTATTGCACTGCAGATATGATTATCTTTGTACCTGCTACACATAAAGCATTCTTATATTACCAAATCTTTTAACAATCATGGCATACTACTTGAAAAAGTAAATGGGTTTCCTCTTCATTAATACAGAGCATGTATACTATAGCATACCATAAAGAAATAAAAGAAAGCATGGCTCATTTAATGTTTATCAAAGAATATCTTGAACCATAAATAAAGCCACTAAAATTATATTATTGTAATTTGTCAGGAGCTGAACAAATGTTAATTATACAGCATTTAAACATTAGACTTGTTAATGTCATATTTAATTTAAATGTTACTCTGTAAATGTTTCCCCACCACATTAATTTACTTCTATTATTGCAATTTCCATTATTAGGTTAATAATGGCAAGAATACTGCCACTGAAAATTTGTTTTAACAGAAAACCAATGATTAATTAGAAGGCATCTTTAATTATACAGCATTTTATGCACTTGTTTTATAATCTGAAGTTGCACAGACGCATGTTGTTTGATTCAGTTAGCAAGAAACATTTATCGCATGTAATACTAAGTGTGAATTGCTTTCAAAAAGGCACTGGATTGCTCTTGTATGCTTCTAGTGGTGTGCAAAGTGTTTAAACACTTCAAGCTTGAAACAGAATATGGTTGAAGACAGAATATGTCTGAGTTTGGTACACTTCCAGAATATTTGGGACAACATCAGAACACTTCACATAAGGCCCAAACAATGTGCTTTAACTCCTGTCTATATTCTTGTCCAAAAAATTGAATTTTATTTTTACTTTCAATATGAATTTTGGGCAAATATTACAAAGAAATAAAAAGATTGCTACGAGCATTTTAAAATCTGTAGAAGCTAAACACTTATAAATAGTATAATGATGACTTACATTTAAAATATACACTATTCTGTAAAGATACACTACTCGGAGATATATTTTGAACGTTGTACAACAAATGTTGATTTCATTTACCTAATTATGTATTTAAATTTAGTGGCTTGAGAAAGCATGGCTAACTGCAATTTTAGACACACTGTATCTACTCAGAACCAAGACTGACTGAATTAAATAGATATACTCCTCTCCAAATGATGGATGGATGGTTGGATAGATAGGATGAATAGAGAATGAATGCTTCAGTTTTTCCTTAACTCCTGGCAGCATATAAATTAACAGATCTGAATATATGAATTGATTTTCTGCAAGAATAAGACAATCTCATTTAATTTACATATTGATTAGCATATTGATTACCATGATATCAGATATTTTGATTTCCAGTTATCTGACTCTTTCTAACTAAAAATGTATAGGAACTTCTGCCTAAAAACCATGTTCCTATTTATTTTAAGTTAGAGTAATAATAAAAGTAATAACTTATTAAATTTGTATTTATTGATTGATTCAATTTCTATAGCCACCCATCTCAATCATTGGCTTTGGGTGGATTATATGGTACCCATATCTCAATTAAGTCTGAATGGCTCACAACAATAAAATAAAGAAATTCAATAACAATTAAAACAAGATACAAGCATGCACAAGTGAGGAAAAAATTGTCTTTTATCCTGGTTCTAATACTAATACTGTCTGATATTAGCTGTCCATGCCATTCTGGCAGAAAGAAAGAAATAGTTAATCTACCTAGAGTAGATACTTCCACTTGATTTTGGAAAAATTAACTAGTTTTTAAAAGTCTGTATTGTGTAGTGGGCTTCAGCAGGCAAGAAACAGGCCATAATAGATATAACAACATTTATTGACTGAATACGGAACTGAGGAACTGCAGGCAAATCCCTGTAATTTATACTCTGGGCCCACAGGGCCTTAACCAATCAATACTAGAAAAGAGCCCGCCCAAATATGAATGTTCTAAGTTTCCCTCCAAAACAGTTGGAGTTAACAGTTAGGGTCATCTAAAAGTTAGTTTCACTTTAGCAGGGCTTAACACAACTATATATATTCAATACATAACAGTCTGTTTCCATGAATTGTCTTTCTGCCAATATAACAAGAGAAACTATATTATCCCAAATTTATTTTAAGAAAGAGACATAACTGGGTCTGGCATATCTGAAATAAAAGGCAATAATGATCCCTAATGGAGTTTAGAGAGCTAAGTAGAAGAAGGGAAAGGATGGGATTGGGAAACTTGCAAACCATGCTGTTGACATCTTTGAGGTGGAAAAAAAATTGTTCCTTGCTCTGAGTGAACATCTGAATTACTGGTGTGCAATTACTGGCTGCTGTAGAGTGGCAAGAATTCTATATGATTGTTTATTGTCAATTGCAATAAATGTCAACTCCTGCTTTACTGCAAATCACAACCAGCTTGTGGTGCACGCCTGTCAATAGTTTCTACCAGCCTAGATTTTTCAAATAATTGTGGGCAATTTCAACTGCTGTATTGTGATCTCATCTATGAAATTGCCTAGGGTGCTCAAGTTTTTAAAATAGAGAGTGATATTTCTAAACCTGAAGTTGAACAAAGGGTAACAGAGATAATAGAATGCATTTGCCTGTCATTGGCTGCTGAAGCTCTTCTTGTCTGAAGGGGGCCCCTGTTAAGATTGTAGAGAAGAGCCTACAAAATTTCCCAAAGACAACATTTTAGAATAATTCAAAAACAAGTTGGCCATGTGGCCTGCAGTTCTATAAGTGAAGCCCTTTCCAGATGATTCACAATCTGGACTTCAGTATTGCAACTTTTGGCTAAATATCCTGGGGCTTTATGGTAGAGTCATAAATGGAGATTCTTCTCTGTGGAAACAGAGGGCTAGTGTCTGAGGAGGCCATTAGAAGCAGGATAGGGACGAAGAAAGACTTTGAAAACTATCTCAGCCTTACTATTTCCTCTGTGCCTCAATTCTTCCAACAACTCAATACTTAATTCACAATATCAGAGCAGTTCTTCCAAATTCTCTGGTGTGCCTTGTCTCGGTAAGTCATCTTTCAGTTCATTGGTAGATCCTTTTCAAAGTTGATCAAAGCCATATTATTCCATCCCAAATTGCTGGCAAATAATTGAAAAGCTAGATATATACTTATGAACTCTAGATTTACCTAGTTTCAGCTTGCAAATTTCTAACTTTACTGTTCCTCTCCTAGTCAAATTTTCAAATGTAGTTAAAATCTTTGCATAAAGTATGGTAATTATCCAGTAATGGTCATTCCTATTATTGAGAGACAAAGCTCATGTCTGCCACACCCTTCAGTAAATACAGAACAAAAGGAACCTTGGAAATTGTAAGAAATTTCACTGACTGGCCATAAAAAGTTCGTGCTGGGCTCCTCCAATTTTGACTGGCAAAGCCCCATGAGAGCAAAGAAATATTGGTTAGGCTGAAGGTTGCTCTACTACTTCTAACCAAGTCTTTTCCCAAATGTAATGCTAGTTGTATCATGGTATTGTACAGGATTGGTATTTATATATCCATTTGATTTTAATGCTCTAACAATACTTGAACAAATTTTCTGTGGACAATGAGGTGCCTGGGATCTGAAGGCAAGGTTTGAGTACCTCTCTAAAAAGAGAATAGTGACACTTTCAAGAAGTTGCATTTTGTGGAGGCCAGGTCAGAACATAGGCCCCACGAGAGTATTTGGAACATCTGTCTGTCTGTCCATCCTTCTAGCCATCTTTGTACCTCTATCTATCCATCCACCTATTTCTCTTTATCTCTCTGTCCATTCATCTTTCTCTCTATCCATCTCTCTCTCTCTCTCTCCATCTCTGTATCTCTATATCTGTATGTCTGTTTATCCATGCATCCATGCATCCATCTATCTATCATCTATCTATCTATCTATCTATCTATCTATCTATCATCTATCATCTATCATCTATCTATCTCAATCACAAGCAACATAACAGATACTAATATAGCCTCATCAAAAAAAAGTTCCTTTTCCCTTTTTATTCCGTTAGTTTAAATCTTGATACACTATGATATTTTAGTACAATGATATTTATATAATTAAATTCTCAACATTGTATTCTTTAGGTATCTTGGAGCATTGAATATAGAGAGCAGGAAAGAAAAAGTAGATATTCTATCAATATTAATTATAGTTTAGGAAATAATGTTACAAGCATTATGATTACTTGGCTTTTTCATTCAGAATTAACTATAACATTGGAAATGAGATGAAGGCGAAGCATACATCAAGGTATTTGTATATAATACTTTACTGTAATAGGTAATAGCAGAATCTTCTGACTGACTGACAGAATTTCTTTCCCCCATCCTTTACAAAAAGAGAATTAAGACAAAGAAATCTTGAATTTATTTTGATCCCCTCCTCTCTTTCAGGCCTAAAATTATAACACAAAATCACAATATCACTAAAATATTAAGATTATGGGAACTACAGGGTAATAAAAAATTGGGTGATATAAATGTTAATATATAAACCCAAGAAGCAAAAGCTCAATTATTAATACAAAGATATAAAACCACTATATCACTAAAGTCTAGATGTAAAATTAAAATTAACATTAAAATTATATTAATTATAACACCTTGCAGTATCAAATAGCACAGTATGGCAGTATAAAGAACAAAACGATAAGGCTACATTGCTAGAAATAAATAAACAAATCTATAGGCATTTTCATCTTATTTAATAGCCTTAATAGCTATCAGTGTTAATGAGTGAATGAATTACTTTATTTGCAGTCTTAAATATAACATAACAAAATTACTTCCAACATGGGTACTGGTAGTTTTCGACTTACGATCATAATGGAGCCTGCCCATCATGGTCATAAGTTGTATCATAAATCGGGTCACCTACATGACCAAACCAATTTTACAATGTTTTTTGCAGCGGAGTTTAAGCATATACCATGGTTGTAAAGCAACCAACATGGCTGTTAAGCAAATGCTGTGTTCATTAAGCAAACCAATGGTTCGCAGGGGGTCAGTTTTGCCAAAAAACAGAAATAAATGCTGGTGTTCGGCAAAACCATCATAAAATGTGGTCACGTGACTGCAGAACATTGCAAACAGCTGTAAATGCGGACTGGCTACCAAACACCCAACCTATAGTCACATGACCAAGGGGGGATTCCAGCCATCAAACCTTCATAACCAGATCATAAGGGCCTTCAGGGAGGTCCATCATAACTTCAAATGATTGCTAAGCAATTGATTATATGACAAGGATTACCTGTTCTGACAATTTTACTGGCCATCGAGAAGAATTTTTATTTGATATTCCTTAAAACATGAGAAAACTATTTCTCCAATATATTACCTTCATGGAGAAAAGGAGGAGGAAATGCTTCAGTGCAGTGCAGAAATTGTCAGAAATTAGTTGACTCCCAACTTATCACCCATTCTTAATTTTTAATTGTTAATTTGCTTGATTAAGGTTAGGTTTTTTTTACTGCTTGTGATTTTTTTTACTGCAAAAAAATTCCTAATCTCTCAAACAAAATAAATAAATAATGTTCTGCTTTTGTCAAAATGATGTAACTAGTATTGCACCATTAGCTTAGCTCCTTTGGGATACGCCCAATGTAACAATGCACATTCAAAAATGGAGGAATTTGTGCATCAGATCAGCTGTTTTACCTAGTTTGTGGCTGTTGTGACAGTATTTGAGTCTGTGAAAGAAAGAGACTGTTATTTTTACTATGTCTCTTCAAAGCTTTAAACCAATATCAGTGTTTCTTTGGGGTGGGATGTTTGGTTTCTGAGCAGTTGAAATATACTCAGTTTTTCCTTTATATCTTTTATTTTTAATATTTTTAACACTTTCCTTCCTGAGTCATTCTATCAAGAGCTGCCTGGATATTCATTCATTCATTCATTCATTCATTCATTCATTCATTCATTCATTCATTCAATCTATCAATCAATCAATCAATCAATCAATCAAATTTGTTATATCGTGTAAGTCCTACCAATTGAGATTGTCCAACTGATACTTTCGAATTTACACAAGAGCCTAGGTTTTCCTTCTTTTGCCTTAAAGTTACAAAATATATATTGTAGTAGGGTGAAACTAGATTTGTTAAATATATTTTTTACATCTTACAAATTGTGTGTGATAAATTATAATCAGTGGTTCACTTTGTCATCTTTCCCTGTTAACAGCTAAGTTTGTTTTTGCATTCAACATTATTTGGCATTTCTGCTCCCTGAAATTCATTTATTTGTGAGCTTATTTTCCTATTTCAATAATATTTGTTGTACTGCATATTCACCTTTCATAAGTTCTAACACATTTTCTGATCTTTTACTTTGAATTTATAGTTTTTAAAAATGCAGATTATGTGAACATAAATGGCCATGTTTTATATCCTGTAAATGGAAGAACATTATTGATTCGTCCCATACTGAAATATACTGGATATATATACTGCTTGCATAGTCGATTTTTTTTTAAATCCTAAATTTTATAAATCAATGCAGATTCTTCTTACTGCATTCATTATCTAACTTAAGGCTTACATTTGAGCATAATGTTGTAGCCTTTTTGAGTCAGTCAATAAAAAGTGTATAGGAACACTCAATTTTTGTTACTTGCTTGGTTTTGTTAAACATCGAGAACCAATGGATTCAGTCTGGATCGCAACCAAAAAACACTGTTCTTTTCTTCTTATACAAATATGGTCCATGTCCAGTTCCAGTTCAGTAGTTTCAGGAGATAAGCAAAATAAAAAAAATGAAAATATAAAACAGGAAATACTGCCAGGCAGTGAATAAACTGCCACTGTTGGGGGGAAAAGTCTAAAATCACACATTATCCTCACCATCGCCAATCATCTAATGTAGTTAGCCCAAACACAGAGTTTGTACCACTTACAGTATCACTACAACAGGAGTCTAAGAAACGAAACTGCTGATTTTATTAAGTCAGCGAGTATGAACTGTTATCATTATTAGGAAAAAGTAAGATATCCTTATGGCCCTGAGACAATTTTAAGATGAAGGTGAAGGAGTCAACTGTAGTTCAGTGGTAATGAAGACAACAAAATTTGCCCCCTTTTAACTGGACTAAGTCATTCAGGAAGCTTGACTGTGACTATTTAATCAGTTCTATCTATTTATTTGATTTCCACAATATGGAACATGAACAAATGATTACATATTTGAAAGTAGCAGTAAAATAGATGCAAATGCAGTAGAATAATATTTGTGGAACCATGAAAAGCCTATATTTTATCTTGAAGCTTCAACTATCATGGCACATTAAAACAGCCGCTGCATTCTGAAATGATTAATAAGGCAATAACTCTCAAAATAAAGGACATGCCAAGTTCAAAGGAAGAAGGAGAAACATATGGGAGAATAATGAACTGATAAAGAAGAATTTTAACTGAAAAGTCAATTTTGGAGCTAGAACCAACAAGGGTGGGAGAGAGCTGGACACAACTAGCAGGATAAAAATTGACCACCCATATATTTTTGTCTTTGAAACGGAACATGAATTCTACTGTAGAAAAGTAACTGTTGCCTAATTCTTTATCTCTCATAGAAATATTCAATGGTTTATATTAAACCACAACAAAAGGATTTACTGGAATAGGCTTTCCTGCCTCATTGTTCCAGGAGATGCAAGTGACAACAAACCTAGCTTTTTGAGACATAGAGGCCATCACTTTAAAGGCTGCATTGATAAGTAGGTAAGCTGCTTAACAATTTGAGTTTAAGAGTCAAAGAAACCCAGGGTTCCTTTTAGAAACAATAGTTCAACAACAAGGAATAAACTTGGTATTTAAAGTAATCAAAATCCAGGAGCTTTTAGACAGCAACCAGGTTTTCTTTATCCAACCTGGCTTATTCCATTGTTCCTATTAAAATGGTGGTGCTGATGCTGTCTTAGATGCTCACCAAATCACTTGTATTTTTAACAGTGCAGATCTACCGGTATATAATTTTGTGTACTTGTCCTAGGATGTCCATTAAATATGCAAAAACCAATATCTTGCATTTGGGATAATCATGTGTGTTTCCAAACAAATATCCAAATATCCAAATTTCTTGTCTTTTTTTTTTTTAAAGGTCAAATTATTGGACAAATTCAGTGCAAAGTAGCATGCAACATTTTTCCTCTGTATAAGACAGTATTCTCTTACAGTCAGGTATTGAATCTTTTTTTACCATGTTGTGCTTATTACTTTCTTGTTTCTTTCTCTAGAGAATATTTAACAATAATTCAGCCCAGCGAGGATAGCCAACCGCCCCCCTCAAAAAAAATACTATCTCCAATTGCCAAGTTTCATATTATGCTAACTACTCAAGTATGCTCATTCTGATCTAATTGGATGAAAAAAATAATTGGCTGAATCTAAATATACTGTATGTGTACATGTATTTAAAAATATTTTAAATTTCTTGACCAGAAAAATATACAATGTTTTATTTATTACATAGTTAAGGAAATAATTTCCAGAATGCATTATATTTCCATAATACCTGGAAAACATTTTGAAACATTCATGCATTGTTTTGAAAATTTCTATAGAATTTCTCCAAAACATGAAAGTGTCAGTTAAAAATGGGGGCTCCAGTTTCCCAAATTACACATGGATTTTATTTAGATTAGTTCAAAGTTTGGGCAACTTCGCTTACTATAAATTCTCCTTTGGACCTCTTGGAATATTCATGTACCTTACCTTTAGATTGGGGATCAAAATAGAATAAATCAGGTATATTTCTAACCACCATAAATATCAGTTTGAAAATTGTGGTGTGCTATTTCTAGAAAATTGCATTTTGATCCTTTTTCTTATGCCCAATTGATGCTATGGGGTAATCCAGACCCTAAAGTTGTCAAATGAAAGATCTGTATGGATGCTGGTATTTTTATTTAGATGAGCTATTGGATGACAATGATAAATTTTTAGCATTTTCTATGTAAAAAGATAAATACCATTTGTCTACTGCTATCCCCTTACAGTATATGAGAATTAAATTTTTATTGACATTGTGATTTGAACCAATGGCATTTCAGTTTCAGAAATACCCAATTTATTAGAAAAGATCACTAAATTCTATCAGACAAAGCTCATAATTATAATACAATAATAAACTGTTGAGAAATCAATTCATATGGAAGTTCTGAAAGGCTTTTTGTAACTAGTAATTTTGGAGAATTTGTCTAAACAATGACAAACTATCTGAACATCTGTGTCAAACTTTTCAAAATATCTTTAAATTTATTGACCTAATTACTCAATAGATTGAAGACCTAATATTGCTTGAGACTTAGGAAAAACATTGTTACAGACACAGATTATGTAGTAATTATAACCATTTGTTTAGAGCCTGTTCAAAGGTATGAATAGCATTGAAAAAAACAATGACTGGTCATTACACTTATGACTGTCACGTGCAGTCAATGCGGTCATGTGATTGCAATTTGGGTGCTTGACAACCAACTTCTATTTACGACAGTCTCAGCAACCTGCAATCACACGATTACCATCTGCAACTTTCTCAGCTGGCTTCTCACAAGCAAAGTCAATGAGGAAGCCGGCAGGAGATCATAAGGAGCTTGGGGAAGGAGCTTGGGGAATTACCTGAATCCCTTGTCCACAATCCATCCGAGGCTCTAGTAGCCGCCTGGAACAAGGCGGCGTCTGGGGCTCTAGATCGGATTGCTCCTTTGCGACCTCTACGTGGCAGTGGATCCCTGAGTGCTCCCTGGTTTACCGAAGAGCTCCGGGAGATGAAACGCCACAAGAGACGTCTAGAGCGACACTGGAGATCCAGTAAATCCGAATCTGACCGAACACTTCTAAGAGCCTTTATTAGGACTTATTTAGTGGCGATACGGGCGGCAAAACGCTTGCATTTTTCCGCTCTTATTGCATCGGCTGATTCTCGCCCATCCGCCCTGTTCAAGGTAACTCGTTCCCTCCTTAACATTGAGGGAAAGGAGGAAACTTTGCAGGGGAGAGCTGAGGAATTTGTACAGTATTTGGCGGATAAAGTCGCTCAGATTCAGACGGACCTGGACTCTGATTGGGCAGGTGAAAATGAGATGACAGGGGCAGGTCTTAATCCAATTTTGTGGGAGGAGTTTGAGCCTGTGACTCCTGAGGAAGTGGACAAGGCTATTGGCGCGATGAGCTCCTCCACTTGTTTATTGGACCCGTGCCCCTCCTGGCTGATCTCAGCCAGCAGGGAGGTGACACGAGGCTGGCTCCAGGCTGTAATCAACGCCTCCTTGAGAGAGGGGTCCGTCCCACAACCTTTGGAGGGTGCGGTGGTGAGGCCCCTCCTCAAGAAGCCATCCCTGGATCCAGCAGATGTAAAAAACTTTCGTCAAGTCTCCAACCTTCCCTTTGTGGGGAAGGTT
>QLTV01001997.1:3769512-3808403 GCA_003457575.1 Thermophis baileyi
GAACCAACTTCCCCCCGAGATCCGTACTACCCCCACCTTACTGGCTTTCCGTAAAGCCGTTAAGACCTGGCTTTTCCGGCAGGCCTGGGGCCAATAACCTATGGATTGGCCCATGTATGCAGGTGTAAATGTTTTTTGATATTTTTAAATTGTATTTATTATGTTTTTATTGGTGTTTATTCATGTGTTGTGAGCTGCCCAGAGTCCTTTGGGAGTTGGGCGGCATACAAATTTTATTAATAAATAAATAAATAAATTTATTAATAAATTAATAAATAAATAAGTCGGGGTCATGTGATGTCTTACTTAATGATTACAGGTGATTCACTTAATGACAAGGACTGCTGTTGCTAAGTGGGACAGTGGTGATGTTTCACTTAATGACCACTTTGCTTAGCAATGGAGTTGCCAGTCCCAATTAGGATCATTAAGCGAAGACTACCTATAATGGATTATGTAGGTGACCTTGAGGGAATACTGAGGGAAAAGAGATACTGCCTAGGAAACAATCAGATAAAAGGAGGGAGATCCCAATAGCTTACCAGTCAGAAGAAGAAACTTAGGAAAGACCCACCCTAATTAATCAGATGATTAAAAATAACAGCAGGAAGATTTTATCCTCAGACTTACAAGATTGTTAATATAGCCTTACAATTAATAGAATTAGCTCATTTAGTGATGTTTTCTGTCTAATTTACCCAGGAAAGCTGACACTTCCTATAACAATGAAAGGAATGAAGTTTCATACATTGAAACAGCTATAAAAACTTATATAAATGGTTGCTTT
Source organism: Thermophis baileyi (assembly GCA_003457575.1). NCBI lineage: Eukaryota > Metazoa > Chordata > Lepidosauria > Squamata > Dipsadidae > Thermophis > Thermophis baileyi. The sequence continues at coordinate 3,770,300 of QLTV01001997.1, forward strand.
CTTTGTTCTCTTCTGTTAAATAAACACTCACTTTTTCCACCCACCTCCATATTGTTTCTCAAGTTAATTTTCTGAAATTGGATTATTTTTTATTGATTTTTTGTTTTATTTCATTTTTACTTATTTAGGTAACTGCAAAATATACTGAGATTGTGACCAACTACTGGTAGGTTGATTTTTTTTTTTAAGATCTTATTTTGCCTTTTCTGGTCAGTGTGTTAAGATCTTGTTGATTACATCAAATTTACAAAGTATGAAAATATTTTTTTTCAGATACCAGCATACATGTAAAGAAAATCATATCTAATCCTTGAAATCAATGGATTCTACACCCACAACACGTGTGTGTGTGTGTGTGTGTGTGTGTGTGTGCGCACGCGCGCTTGTGTGTGTGTGTGAGAGAAAGAGAGGAGGTGTGGGTGTGTATCCCCAAGTCAGCATATGTTTCTACATACTGTACCTCTAGATAAGCCAGAGATTTATTCTGTTAGTGTATAACATTATTAATTACCATCTGTTCTCTTGCAATCCCTAAATTTCTATAGCAAGATTATCATTAGGGTCTCTTTTCCTGTTTGAACCAGGCAGTGGAAAAAAACAAGGTATTTAATAAGGAAGGAATTAGGAAGTATCTTCTTTCAGTATTATTTATAATAGACATGGACCATTTTGCATTTACCACAAAGCAGCCAATTAGGTCATAGACGAGTTAATCTTCTATCTCCCATTAAACATTATTCATGCTCGTTTTATACCACACAGCACTCTGATGCCCATTATCCATCATTTACAAGTGTTATTTGTCTATAAAAGTGACACCAAAAAGTTGAAAAATTATTCTATTCAGACTGAATGTGCTTTAATGAATTGTGTGAATGTGATAGGCTTTACATCCTAAGAAGTAATTAGTTGAAGCTGTAAATAAATTTTTAAAGGATGCAAATGATTGCCTGTCCAGATAGCAAAATGCTATGTAAGGCTGCAATATACTACAGCTACTACCTGCTACTAACATTTAAAACACTATACTCATAGAAATTTGCATTAGCATAAGTAGAATTAATCACAAATCACACAGGTAAGAGTTTGCCATATTTTTCTCTTAGAAGGGGTTCAACATAAAATAATACACTTGATAATTTATGGCTAATAAAGTTAATCAAATTCAGTGCTTCTTATTCATGCATGCATTTAAATGGGATCTTGAACACGATATGCATATTTATGAAACAAGAACTGAAAGATCATCGTCAGCAGACGGGAAAACCTAGCAAGGATAACTGTGAATAATAAAATAAGTATCTCATTCTTTTACAACATAAATTTGCTTCACCTAAAATACAAATGTTTATTTTAATTCATTTTAATATAATATTTATGTAATTGCATTTCAGCAGAGCTAAACAGAGTACTTAACACTATGGATTTTTCTAGACAAAATAAATAAATTAAGGAATTAATGAAAGGAAAAATGTAGACATTTTTATATTCTTATGGTAAAAAAATAAACATTTCATGAGAGGTATATAGTACATAACTGATTTCATCAGTATTAGCTATGTATGTAACACAAAGACATTAGAGATTTCAATGATGAATAAATAAAATAATCCAAATGGGATAAGACATTCATTATACATTATATAAGGTTGACTCAGCCTTCCATCCTTCCGAGGTGGGTAAAATGAGGACCCAGATTGTTGGGGGCAATATGCTGACTCTGTGAACCGCTTAGAGAGGGCTGTAAAGCACTGTAAAGCGGTATATAAGTCTAAGTGCTATTGCTATTGCTATTGCTATATGTGTCACCCTAAATACATGGTTTTTTTGTATGTCTGACTATAAATCAATAAAGTTAAAACTAAGCCTGCTCATTTTGGTGGGACGTGCTTAATAGAATTACGTTTTTCGAAGCTGCTATGAAAAGCCAGAGAGAAGTTACAGGGAGTTTTTTTAATCTTACCCTAAAGCCTTTAGCAGAACTCAGTAGTTAAGTTCCTAAATTCCACCCCCAAACAATTTTGGTATTAAAAAACCCAAAGGAGGGTGGGTTAATAATCATGGCAGCTTCGGCTAAATTACAGGTGTTTTGGACATGAGCCTACAATGTAGTAGAAATGTGAATTTTGGAATCATTAACTTTAAAACATATGTTTCTAAATTGATAATGTCATTCCATTAAAAGTGGGGTCTGAGTTCAATGGGATAAATTTAAATGAATAAAAACTCTAAGTCAGTGATTTTGCTTTTTACTCCATTTACTTGTTCCTGTAATGGATAGCTTCTTCAGGTAAGAAAGAATTTGGCAATTTTATAATGCATGACTCCAGGGCAACTTATTCTACCAGATGCCTTCCAGATGTTCTGGACTTCAACTCCTCTCACTTCTCTGCCAGCACGGCCAGTTGACATGGCATGTTTGGAGTGCAAATATTGACAAAAACTCTTCTAGCACAATCATCTTCAGGACCACAATTGCCCTTAAATCCAAACTAGTGTTGGTTGTATGGTATTTGGTTTGCAAATGACTTGGTCCAATTGTGATCCAATCTATCAATTAAAGTTTCATCTGCTAAGAAAATTTTGCTTTTGTTTTTTAATATAAAATCAAGTAGGAACTTAGTTTAGTGAGTTTCAGGACTTTCTCCTGAAAAGAAAAGAGCAGATTCTTTTTAAAATTATGCTTGATTTTAAAAATGCATCAATGTAAATTCAAGTCAATGTAATTTTTAAGCCAGTTAGGAGTTCTGGTTTTTTTTTTAATGCAATACATATTGAATTGAACAAAATGTTATCAAACATTGCTAACGGCTAAACTTTACTTAGGTAATTTATACAGCAAGAAGTAATACAGTATTCAGATCTTAAATGTAGAGAAAGCCAAGTGCATAAAATGTATGAAATTGTTATTGTTTCAATTTGTTGGAAATTCTTAGGAATATTTAGTGGCAATATATGATTTTGCTGCATAGGTATGTTATGTCTTAGATTACTTACTTGTTCATGGCTATGATAAAAAGCACTTCCTTTGTTGAAGAATTATATTTCAAGATATCAAAACTGCTGAACTAATGTCAGCCCAAAATTTAAATTATAACATAAAGTTTTACATAATTATTAAAGCAAGTTCAATATACCATAAATAGGCAAAATATGTATATATGTGTTACTTGACTTATAACATAGACTATCATTTGATTTGTGTAGAAATTACAGGCTGGCAGTTAAACCTAAGTTTTATAGAAATTCAGTGACTGCATTATCTCTGTTGCCACTGTATCTGATCAGAGAATACCAGCTGTGCCATACAGTAAAGTGGAGGTGTGCTTTTGTGCCCATTCTAAATCTATTATTAAATCACTCTAGAGAAGAAGCAAATCGAATTCTTTGAAAGATGGCTTTTAACACATTTAAATAAACAGAAAATATGTGGGAAAATGCAAATTCCAAAGGATGCTGAAACATGTAACATAAGCCTATGAGTTTACTTTTAATGGAAAGTAGGCCAATTTTTAAATTAACAAATATAATATTGAAAAATAACTTACATTACATTGTATCAGGTATTGAATTGATTCAACATTACTTTTTTCTGAAACCATTTAGCTAACACAAAATAAAATCTAATTAAAATAAAAAAACCAGAAAGCCACCATTTTTAAAGATAAATAGATTGTAAGACACATGGGAGGAACATCATGTATAACAATGACCTGAAAAAGAGTAATAAAAAAAGATGCTTAGCAGACATTCTACAATGGAACCCACACTGAATGCCCATTTCCCAGAGTAACACTCAGAGCAGGATACAGTTGGGCCAATGGTGAATTCACAGATATAAGGTCCAAAACTGGGATTGTGAAACTTTAATTATGGAAAGAATTCTATAAAAATTAAACACTAATATTAATTTCTAGTTGCTACAAGTTCCTGTTGCAGTAAAGGTTAACTTCTTCAAATTAAGAAGGATTTAGCATAACAATCTCAAGAATAAATGAAGTGTTATGATACATTAATTAATAGTGGGTGATAACCAAAGATCCAGTATTATTAACCACTGAGTGAATGCCACCACCTAATAAATTGAACAAATGAAAGAAAATATATTAAATTTAACTATTGAATTACATTTTAAATTTAACTACTAAAATTTACTAATTTCCAGTATCACTACAATTATACCAAAGTTGAACAATATAAACCTGGTTTAAATATAATCTTTATTAAGCTACATAGCTTTAATTCTGCTGAAAAACCAGGAATTTCTTAATATGATAACTCAACTCTTTGATATATTACAAATATAGTTAATCTTTAAGACTATGCACCATAATTTAGATCTGATCAATAGCACTCTAGACCTCTGTATAATGAAGTATCTCAAATGTTAAACACTGCAACTTTATATCATAATACTAATAATTCTTATTGAACAATTTTTCTGAATTCTCACAATACAATCCATAATTTTACATACTTCATTTGTATTCCTTCCACTTATTTAAAATAAAAAACTAAACATCCAACAATCTTCAATTGGATCAATTTTTACAACTTAATACATAGTATTCCAAAGTAGGTGCACTGTAGATAATATAAAGGCTTTATTATAACAACAATGTTATTTTGTGATTAAGACATCAGCTAATTAAATTACAAAAGCAATTTTTCAATTTATTGAGTTTCTCCTTCTGCTTGAACAATGCCACAACAATCTGCTTAATCATACTAAGACAAACTTCTGAAGAACTATTATCTCAATGTGATGTGTGAATACTATAAGGTTGAGTAAGCTATGCCTTTCTTAGTTGCTATATATGGAGATTTTGTAGAATACGTATCTAGTAGACCTTTACAAGTCATTCAACAGCTATTCCAACAGAAGTGTTTTCTTGATGTGAACACATTCCCAGAAGATACTAGGAAGGCCCAGAAGTGGCTATGCCAAAATGTCAAATGGTGACTTCTTCTGCAATGTATCAAGAGAAACACAAATTATTAACACTGGCCTGCTAGCTGTAAATATAAAAGAGAATTGATGCTTTACATTATATAAATATATGATAATATATCATTTTTGGTCCTGTAAAAGTACACACATACACTATTTCTTTTGTCAAAGTATAATCAGTGAAAGAAGTTGGATGAACAATCATATGGCATAACTGAGAGGTCTATTTGAGAAAATCTCACTGTTGTGACTGAATTCACCAACTTGCCTCACTTGTTATGTTTTTAAATAAATGGCTGTAAAGAGTGACTTCTGTGAAAAGCATGGAAGAGAATACAGGAATAAAGAAGTATTTCCCCTTTCTTATGTTGCCCTGAGGTGACAATTTGTCATTGAACAAATTCACTGGGAGTCCCTACACACCAGAACAAGGTAACGAATCAACAGACTTATCATTCTAAGAAAAAAAGCCATTCGTCCAAAACATTTGCATTTTCTGGTATATTGGGTCTATTTGTTCTGTCTATGAGACAGCTACAGGAATGTAATTCCCATGTTGGATCTATGCATTTTATTTATAAGACAAAGAAGAACATGTTGATTATACATATTGACTGTGGACATGGGACCAATATTCCCAAATGGCTGGAAGACAATCTGCAATAATGCAAATAAATTATAGCAGGCATCAGATAAGAAAAGAGTTGATTTATTTCATTTTGATTCTAAATTGCTATTTAAATAGTAAGGTTTACTGAACTTTGGAGGTTAAGGTTGAACTTAATAGAATTACTACTAGAATTTTGAAGTCTTATTTTACCCATACATACAGAAATCATAAATGTACTCCATATGATCATATGTTCTTTAGGATGGGAAGACTAAAATTATGGGAAGATTTGTTTTACAAGCTATGATTTCACCTCACATCAGAGGTGGGCTTCAGCCGGTTCGGACCGGTTCGGACAAATCAGTTGTTAAGATTTTGCACAGTTTGGAGAACCGGCTAATCGCACCACTGGCTGGCCTCGCCCACCCCATCCCACCCTATCTCACCTCGCCTGTCTTGGCCAGTGGCTAGAGTCATACCCGCACCCAGCTACTCTCTGGCTCCTTCGCTTGCTCACCCAGACCATGTGGCCCAGCTGATCTCAGCGCCTCGACCGCTTGCCTGTCTTTGCCGCAGCCTATCACACCGGCCACGCAGCCCAGCTGATCTCCATGCCTTGCCCGCTCTGCTCACTGCGGCTGCCCACGAAGGTGCTCGGCCGAAGGGCAGCCTCGGGGTGGACACCACTGAATCCCACCACTGCCTCACATCCTTTCTGGTTGAAGAATAGGAGAAAAAAATAAGCAGAATGCAGAGATTTCATACATAAAATAGAATCCCATTCAGGTTTTATGAAATCTGGAGAGCTTGTCATGCTTTCCTGCAGTTCTCTTGTATGGTTGGTTGCAATGTTCCCTCTGACATTGAAAATTGCTGCGCGGCAGTTGGAAACTGCGATTTCCTGTCACGTGCGCGGCCGCGCAGCCGCGCAGCTTAGAGGGAACATTGGTTGGTTGTATGTGCAAGCTTCTATCTTTTGACATAATCTACTTCAGAACTTATTTCTTTCTTCTATAACCCATTCTTTCTTCAGGGTAAAATAAGAACACTAAGCTATTTGTCTAAATGCCTGAGGCAGAGCAGAGCAGGAACCTCTTTTAATTTTATGGCAAATTGTTCAGCAATTCAAATGTTCAATTAACTCGTGTGAGTACTGATCTGTCATGCTATTGTATTATTTCAAATTGCCCATATGTGAAGTTTCTTGTTGTTATGCATTTTAGTATCATTAAAAACTCCTAGTATAACTTCGTATGTTTTATGGGCTCTTTTAGTAGAAGTTTAATGTCATCTGCAATGGGTTGTAGTAAACCTAACAGTAAGCCTTGCATTGTTGCATGTAGCCTAAGATCTTGGTTTTAATGTAAGTGAAATCTGAAAAAATACTAATATTGTGCTGAAGCATTGTATAAAATATACTTAGAAGCATTCTCTATAATTGAGCATATGTATGTGTTCTTAGATATGTATTAATTGATTTGACATTCAGTCAAGCTATATCTATTAAACTAAATGTGTCTCCTGAATTTATGCTGCCAGGTTTATGTGACAAAATAATTTTGTATTATCAAACAAAGAAGACAGACACATATATAGAGCTAATTGAGGAAGTGTTATCTCTCCCATTTCCATATTTCAAAATTAGCAATCTTGGTAAAGAAATTAAAAATATTAAGACATATTTTATAGCCTGGTTTCTTGATGTAAGTAATATAATGACTAATTTTTAACTTTGCTTCTATATTTTTTTTTAACCTTCATTTCACAGATTCTCAGAGATTGCCTGGAGAGGACTCTGCAGTTTTCTTGGCAAAATATTTCATAAGTGGCTTACCATTGCCTCTTTCCTAGGGCTGAAAGAAAGTGACCGGTCCAAGGTCACCATGTCTGTCTTTTGCCTAACGTGGGACTAGAACTCATAGTTTTCCCATTTCTAGTTGATCTTTTACCCACTACACCAAACTGTTTCTCTTTTCTATTTATACAAAGAAGCGAAGAAGTTAATTTCCCAAACAATATTTATCTTAACTTTCTATTTGTCCTTTTCCAAGTTGTAGGAGAAAAGTAATTTCCTAAAGGAAATAACATTGTTGTGGCCTCATAAACAAGTTGTTCTGTTCAATCCACCAGACTCCATTTCCTCTATCACTGTCAAAGGACCACTATTTCAGGATCTTTTCCATATAGCAGTGGTCCCCAACCTTTTTGGCACCAGGGACCAATTTCGTGGAAGACAATTTTTCCATAGACTGGGAGGGGAAGTGGGACCGCACAACCTAGATCCTGTGCATGTGCAGTTTACAGTATTTCTACAAGAATCTAATGCCTGGTGATCTGAGGTGGAGCTGAGGCGGGGATACTAGTGCTGCGGAGCAGCTGAAAATACAGATGAAGCTTCGCTCATTCACCCACCACTCACCTCCAGCTGTGCGGCCCAGTTCCTAACAGGCCACAGACCAGCACCGGTCCATGGCCCGGGGGTTGGGCACCCCTGCCATATATTACAGAAAGCAGTAACAGATTCAAATAAACCTATTAATTAAGCAATAATTGCAGTTTCAACTAAATTTTAAACAAACTTAATACATGGGGAAAGACTGGTTTCTTTTGGTGGCATTAATGATCACATTTCACACATTTTTTACTATGAAATATGTTTTAAAATTATTATGATACAACACTGCTCTACATATAATTAGAGCATCACTATATAGTGATGTTTATCTTGAATTTTAAACATGAGATGAAAGAACAAATTATTAATCGAGTAATGTGATTTTAAAAACATGACATTTTTATATATGTAATAAAACAACTGACTATTATGTTCCTTTTCCTGACCTTTTCTTTCTTCATTCAGGAACAGAAACTTCTACCACAGAACACATTTCTATGTGTTTAAGCCAATATTCTATTTCCCTCTCTGACATTTTCTTTTGCCTTATTCATTTGCTTACATCTTCCAGGCCCAGCAAGCTGTCAAGGGAAAAGACACATCAAGATCCAATCTAGGTGGATCACCAGGACCAGAGGTTTTGTCTTCCGAGCTTTCGGACTCATGCTGGAGCCCATCCTCAGGGATAGTCTCTATGTGCTTTGGGGTTTGGGACACATCATCCCACACTTAATGCTGATGTCCACATACACTCTAGTGCTAGGAAGTATCATCATTTGCTCATTAAGAACAAATTTCTTTAAAAACATGCTTTTATATTAAAAATGTAAAATATGTCCACCTCTCAATATAGAAAGTATGCATGGATCTGGGGATGTTTTATATTTTTTAAAAAATGTCTGAACTGCATCTCCTTTTTTACATTCCCTAATTTCTGGATATATACTGTAATGCAAGACTATGCGTATTGAGTATGTATTTCAATATGATTTCCCTTCTTTTCTCAAAAGCCATCCTTTTTTTAATCCAAATCTAATATTATTCTGACTTGGATATTTTGTTCAATACTTTCTCAGCAAGGTGAAGTAGCTATGCGTGCATATACATGGAGACAGCTGGAAGCACCTTCTGAATCAGCCAAGCCAGACACACCCACAAAGCCTGCACTATTTTAACAATAAAAACCTGCTTTGTGTGTGATTCTGTGTATTCAAATACACATTTTAATGGTTTTGCACAGCCCTATTCCATGCTCACTTTTCACTGCAAATTAAGCATATTGTAAAAGTTGCTTTGTGTCAAGGAAAACCATTGTATGTTAAAACATTTATCAAATATAATAATTGTTTTGAAGTTCTGATTAATCCCCTGCTGGGAAAATTAAGAATATTGGGATGTATCAATATTACAACTGAAGTCAAATGTATATGCATACCTACAAAGGTACCTACCTTATTCTAGGACTGCAATCTCAGTTTCTTCTCTGTTCTAAAATGGTTTTAGAATTCATATTATTTATTTTGCTTTGTTTCTCTTGCAAGTACGAGAAAAAGAAACATACCTTTTTCCCTTTCTTTTTCAGGGTCTGCAAGATATATGGCAGCTGTGGCTTTTTGTCAAAGGTCAACATACAGCATAGCTAACAAAGTGTCAATAAAATACATTCTGACAGCAGTAGTCTCTGTCTGCCAATGCTAAATTAAGAGCTGTCCAACAAATTGGAAACCTTCACAAAACCAAATCATGAATGTCCTTATTTGCACCATACTCTATTTCTGAAGAGAAATCTAAACGTCATAAGACAACAATAGCCTTAGCCTTATTATCAACTAAGAAATTTACATTTTTGACTGTTTCAAAATGTTATAATAAAAGGAAATATATACCTATAATAATAATTAAATCAATCTGGTGTATCATTGTGTAATTTGGTATTTATCTTACCTAATCCTGCTAAAGGTTTCTGTTTTTGAAACATAACATTCCTGAACTCAAGAACTCATTGTGAATGAGAGGCTAGGAATGATGGAAATATCTTGTGTGTGTGTGTGTGCATGCACGCACACTGAAAGTACAGACAGGATATTTTTTATAAAAGTATTGCATCTGAAACTGAGAAAAGCACCGCCCTTTATAGTCGGCAACGATTGGTGGAGTAAAATCCTCAGAGCCTCCTTACTGCATCTTTTAATTTATTCCATGTTTGTCATCTTTTTTAATTTATATAAAAATACAACCATTTATTATTAAAGGTTTACACAATGTTTTACATACTTCAAGATAAAATAAAAACTGGTTTTAAAACCTACATCCTATGTTCTTCTAGACCAGCATTTCTCAAACTTGGCAACTTTAAGATGGGTGGACTTCAATTCCTAGAATTCCCCAGTCAGCCATAGAAGCTGAAATCCACCCATTTTAAAGTTGCCAAAGGTGAGAAACTCTGGTTTATACTATATGTAATGAGGAGCAATAAAGGAAGAAACGGTGGGTTGATACCAAAGTTTGTTATGAATACAGTAGCCTCGCAGGGGTGGGTTCTGGCTTACCTTGCTGCTGGTTCGCTTCCTCGCGCGCCATGTGGGCGCGCACGCCTTGCGCGCCGCGTGGGCACACATGTGCAGTGCTAAAAACCCAGCAAAAAAATAGCTTCTGCACACACGCAGAAGCAAAAAACAAGATGGCGGCGCCTATGGCACCAAGAGAGCCAATTCGGGGGCGTGTCCAGCCGGCCATCACTGCCGGTTCAGCAAGCAGGGGGAAATTCCCGCTACCAGTTCTAAAGAACTGGTCCGAACCGGCAGGAACCCACCTCTGTAGCCTCGCCAGAATCACTGAGGTATGTGAATTATCACTAATTTATTTTTCAGGACCATGACCTCAAAATCTAAGAAAATCTAACCTATTAATTTTTATAACATTTTAATCCTGGTTTTCTTATTATCTTTCAGAGCAACTCAGAAAATTAAAAAGAAAACTCAAATTAAAAAGATATCTCAGTCTTCCACTCATCCCATATTTTGTCTTTTTATAGTTAAGCTACACAAGGAACAGAGAATGGAAGATAAGGAATTTAGTTCTTCAAGGCTAACAAAAAGAGGTAACCTTTTTGCTCTCATGTATATGTAGTTCACTTCCTGGAATTGTCCATAAATGGTGAACAAGTAAACAAACAAATTTCCTAAATAAATCTCCTTTAACTATTTGTATCATTAAAGATAAATATTATTTATTCTAAAGTAGAAGATCATTGCACTGTCATAAGCATTTGCAGAAATTTCTCACATTTAAAAAAATAAGCTATATTAATAAAAGTATTATCTTATTCTAATCTATTACTCTATTTTTTCTTCTTTTTAATGTGAACCACCAACAAACATTGGGACTTGGGAGGTACCGTATTTTTCGGAGTATAAGACGTATCTTTTTCCCCCCTAAAAGAAGCTGAAAATTTGGGTGCGTCTTATACTCCAAATGTAGCTTTTTCGAAACTTTTTTTTCAGCCCTAACGAGGTGCTAACAGTGAAGCGATCTTGGTGCTAACAGTGAAGTGATCTTCCGTGCTTTGCTAGCTATGTGATCTTCCCTTTGCCTGTTTTTTTTCATTGCTACTCCCTCCGAAGGTTTTTTCCAGCCCTAAGTCTTTGCAGGCTTTTTTCATTGCTACTCCCTCCGAAGGTTTTTTTCAGCCCTAACCAGGGGATAAAATAATGTGCTGAAGCTGACCAGACTAAGGACGCTAGCCAGATGAATATCTGGTAGGCAGATTTCCCCCCCTATTTTCCTCCCCAAAAACTAAGGTGCGTCTTATACTCCGGTGCGTCTTATACTCCAAAAATACGGTATATAAATTTCATCATCATTCTAGCCATTGTCTATCCACTGCAGAATGAAGGCCTCCTCCGCATGTTTCCAACCAATATGGTCTTGAGCTTTCCTTTGGGCTCGCAATTCTTGCTAATGTCGCCGCTCCATTTTGTTTTAGGTTTCTTTTGTGGACGCTTTTTGTCAAGTGGAATCCATTCTATGACTGGCTTAGTCCAACTGCCATCAGTTCTTCTTGCTATGTGACCAGCCAATTTCCATTTCAATTCTTTTAATCTTTTGATGGCATCGTATATTTTCATTTGTTCTTTAATCCACATGCAGGTCATTCTATCTTGTCTTGTAATGCCGAGCATGTACGATATCTTTCCATGGCTCTTTGAACCACTCGTAGCTTTTTTATCGATTGTAAGTGTCCATGTTTCACTGGCATATGTTAGAACAGGTAGCACACACTGATCGAAAACTTTTCTCTTCAGGCATAGAGGGAGGTTGTTCTTGAAAATTACGTTTAACTTGCCAAATGCCTGCCAACCACATTTAACACACCATTCAATTTCCTTTTTTGCATCATCTTCCATTGAAATCCATTGGCCAAGGTATATGTAGTGGTCTACTATGTCTAGTTCTTCTCCAGATATAATTTTTTTTCTTTCTTTGGTGAATTTATTAAACATAACCTGGCTCTTTTTCAGGTTTATTTTTAAACCAAATGGTTCTCCTGCTTTGTGTAGCTCTTGTATGTGTCTTTGTAGCTCTTCTGGGTCTTGTGAAGAAAAAAATCATCATCTGCAAATCTTAAGTGGTTTAAATAGGCACCATTGATTTTAATTCCATTTTTGCCCAATCTAGTTTGCAAAATACTTCTTTAAGGCAGGCTGAGAAAAGGATAGGCGATTTTGTATCACCTTGTCGTACATCTCATTGTATAATATAAATTTAATAAATAAATAAGCCACATTGAAGTTTACTAGGTAGCTTTAATATGGGATTGTTATTTTTAGCATCCCTCCCAGGTGTGCTTTTTCTTACAGAGGGCTTCTGGGAAGATACATAATGGAAAAATATTCTATCACATGCTTAGAGTCTGAAATGATAACAACCAGCATTTTCCCCCTTCATGCACTTCACTTTCTTGATTCTTCAAATATTATGGCAATCTGAGAAGCTGCCTTACTCCTAGTCAGGTGACTGAATTGTCTAGCTCAGTACTGGACACACTGATTAGCAGCAACTTTCCAGATTTCAGAGTGGAATTCCTTCAGTCTAATCTAAACTCATTCCCACAATTTTCAACCAGCAGGACAAAAGATTCAAATCTCATTTATGTTCTTCATCTTCTCAGAAAGTCTTATCGTGTCTTATCTTTTACTTTAATTGGCTATGAATAAAGCATAAAGTACTTGCAGATTTTAATGGTAACATTCTTCATTCCAAAGTTTTATAAGCAGCCATAAAAGAATACTGAAAAAATAAATATCCAAATGGCACACAAATATACACACAATACATTATGTGTGTATAATACATATGCATTTGTGAATTACCTTGCCTTTTTAAAAGGGCCCTAAGATAGTCTTCAAACAGAAATATTTTCATTAAATGTCTACAATCTGATTTACAGTAATTTTGCAAGATTCTCAGCTTGTTTTGTCTTGCATAAACACAATTGTAGATGCAGTAAAGTGCATTTAGAGTGCAGCCAAATAAAAAGCTGCTTCCCCAACAACATATTATTGCTATGTCAATGAAAAATGTAGTGAATTGATTGCAAACTAACTCCACATTATACACTTTTTTTAATGGATACAGAAAATACACAAAGTGCATTATATTGCTCTAAGTGTTTCTTGGGATTAATTATACTACTGGTCATTGATGAACTATTATTTACATTATCTCAAAGTATAAGCAACCTAAACAACAGGTTATACATGTACTACATTTTACGCATTATGTGAATTCCAAAAAAATACAGCAATTTCAGCACAAATATATTTACGAGCAATATCCTGCAGCTGGAATATTATTGGAAAAATAGGACATCAGTAAGAGGAATTATTTGCAGTAACAACATCCTTACAAAATGTGTACATGTCTGTATTATGCATCAATAATAGTGATACAATCTTTATTATAAAAATATGTCTTTCTGGTATGCAACAATGAGATTTCTCATGTTGCCATTCATTTCCTCATCACATAAGAACATTGTTAGGTTAACCATTTTTATTTAATCATAAAAATTGTATAAATGGCTATCAAATCTTACATTTTTAAGTAAAGAAGTCATCAAATAGTCTGCCACACACTACTAAATGAGCAACCAAATCATTGTAAATACAGTCCAAAATGCAATGATTTACTGTTGCTACCCAAGAATGTGGTTCCTTTTCACGCAATAATATTGATCTAAATGTGCATTTTTCTTATTTGCAATAACAAATAATTTTTAGAAAGAAGAAAACAATGTTATTATACCTAAAACATCTTGGTCAAATTTATTGGAGGGGTGGAGGTGACAGAAATTCTGTAAATTTCAATAACCCAATTGCTCGCTAAAAAAGGAAAGGATGGAGAGAGAAAAAGAATGCACAATGTGGCATAAGGCTTCCAATCACAAGAAGCTTGCAGTTTTCTGTTCCATACAGGTCATCCTGTGGTGAAGATATGATGTTATCAATATTCATGCTTCAAAGTGTCCACTTTCTCCTATGTTTGTAAAACATAACTATTCTCTCAATTAATCTTAAAATGACTGACCAAAACAGCCTCTTTTTGCAATGAAATGCTTGGCAATAAAAAACCAAGGCTAAATCAGTAAAATACAGAATGTTAATACTTGCCATGCAAATCCCATCTCAAACTAATTATGCCATTCTCAGGATATAACACACTGCTTACTGCTGAGCATAATGAATCAATGACAATATCTGCAACCATATACAGTAAATCTTATCTCCAAACAAAAATAATATATATATTTTTGTACAGTTCTCTTAAAGTTACTCTCTGGACAAATCCACAGCATTTATTGAAGGCTAACTTTTTAACATTAGTGCAAATAGGTAACACTAAAATTAATCATTAAGCTTATGAAAAAATATTGAAAATTAAATGTACCAAATGCATCTAGTCTCCCAACATTTTTGCCAGATTTCTTTAAATACTAACTATGCCAAAGAAATAGCTAATTTCCATAATAAAGGAAATTAAGGTTTTTTTTGGTCCTATTATATTCTTCAATCCAGATAATCAAGCCATTCCCTTTTTTATGGAATATTCAAGACTGAATTGGTTTAAATACATTAAAAAGAAAGCAATACAATTGTTTAGTTCCATAACAAGCATTGACCCTGATAACATAATCACAGTCACAGTCTACTAGTAAAGTTATAAAGACATTTATAGCCTGGTAGTAAATTATTGATTATATCTATTCATTAAAATCAAGAGTGATATGGATAGAATGTATCCATTATCAGGGGCTATATTTCTAGAATCCAATACCTCTAACTCATTAGTAATTGTAATGTACAACTCCATTTGTAATGTATTGCGTAGCCCATTTACATTTAAAATTTAAACTTTTCAATAAGCCATTTCTCAATTTGCAGTATTCAGTATTAGCGGAGCTTATATAGCACAATCACAATATCTTTTTTCCATAGAAAACTCACTGCCAGTCTTATCTGTCCTGCAAATTTTGACAGAATGCATAATGTTCAGACAAGAAGCACATCACCTAAAGATGGATGGATGGATGGACAGACAGATAGATGTGAACATACTGTATGTATTGTCAATGAGGTATTTCCACAATTCCTAAACCTGAGACAAAACTACAAACAATTTTTCAGCAAAACAACTCCATCATTATCCCAATTACACTAAACATAGAAATATCTGCATATCAGAATAACTCTATCTTCTGAACAGCTACCTTGCAAAAAGAGAATAGGGTATATGGCAATCAATAGTGACTTAGGACATATGTAATAGGAATTTTAAACGAATGTATATTGTGCTTCTTTAAACTTAGAACATAAATAATCATTCATTTAACCATATGATGTACTTACTTCCTCCTAGAAGCACACACAAAAGGTTAAGCCATAAAGGCTATAATCAACAGGAAAGCTGGCACAGACTGAAGTGGCACCCAGCAGTTGCAAAAAGTACCTGAGATGCATAAACAACATCCACACACACAGATCAAGGCTAACTCACAGCAATGCATTACTGTAATTATAGGGCAAGAGGGAATGAGCTAAGGGTGCCCATATGCTAAATGCCATCAGTTGCAATTACTGTACTGGAGGCATTCGCTTGTGAAGGCTGGCCCTTTGAATGACAACGAGAGGGAAGAAATTTCCACCTGGAGTGGTTAATGATATTTCTAGAAATGGTTTCTGACTGCTGCCAGATGTCGCTTGGAAATGCAGCAATTTCTATATTTATTGTCACCAGGAGAAATCCAGGTGAAGACGCGGGTCAGGCTGGGGAGCAGAGTCTAAGCCGGAAAAAAGGGGGACAATGACTCCAAAAGCAGAAGGCGGAACAGGCGGGGGGGGGGTATCGGGCAGAGAAAACCAAGGTGTTTCCAAGGAAAGAAGGGAAAACGGGAAGACATAAACGCGCACCGGGGGTGGGGGGAGAGCCCTGGGGAACTTGCCCCGAAAGAAGACGGAGAAAGAGGTGAATAGTTTAGAGGGAGGCGGGAGAATAGCAGAAATGCAGAAGAGGAAAATTGCAAATGAAAAGAGTGGGAGCACAAGAAACTGAGGGGTGCAGTTGCCCAACTCAGCCCCCAGAAAGAGAGTTTTGAAGGACAGCGTGAAGAATATCACTGCAAACGAAAATACGACATGCAATAAGGCTCCGTCATTTTACCCTTCTTAGTACCATTACTGCATCTTTAGTACTCGTAAGAATACTAGAATAACACTACCAAAACCCATTCCCAACGTGGCGCGTTACAGGATTGGAGTAGCCCATTCCCGCGGCTCTTTCAGAACTCCGGCACCCGAAGTGGCAAAACGGAACAAACACAGCGCTCTCAACGCGGACCCCCAGCCTTACCACAGAGAATCCAGGTCCCATTCCTGCAGAAGCGCCAAATCGAAGCTGTCCATGGTGAAACCGAGGGAGCTGGAAGATGTCAGCGCCGCTCAGCTGCAGCCGCGCGGCGGCCACGGTGCCTCTTCGCAGCGCCGCGGGTGGGCGCACAGCGGGGAGCCGGAGCTCGCGCGGCCCCTCCCTCGCCGCCCGCCTCTTCCCCGGCTAGAGAAAGACGCAGCGGCCGGAGGTGTCTCCCCACCACCACCACCTTCCCTCTCTCGGCCCGCGGCCGGCGCTCTTCTTCGGCGCGCTTCTTCTCCCTCGGCCGCCTGCCGCCTCTCTCGCTTCCCTTTCCCCTCCTCCACCCCCACTCCCGCCCGCTCGCTCTCTCGGCCCAGCGCGGGGATGCGTGTGACTCGTTCAGGCTGGCGCGCTCGCTGAGGCTGCTGCAGGAGAAGCTCCCGGCGGCTCCTCGGGGGTGGCTTGAAAAATAAACAAACCGAGCTGAGACGCCGCGAGTATCAGCCTCTGCCCGCTTTTGTTTCCTTGCCTCGACTTCGGCCCTCGTGCTGGTTTTTTTTTTGTTTGTTTGTTTGTTTAAATGCCACTGAAAATACGCATGTCTCAGTCGCCGACGGTGGCAAAGCCGTCTTCGTTCAGGAGAAAGGGTTGTGTTGAAGAGGAAGGAAAGGGAAAGGAGCGGGATTGATTAAGGTGACCTTTGCTTTCTCAGGCATCCTTCTCTACCCTGCTCAAATATTTTCTCAGAAGCCTCTTCTGGGACAAATAGAACATTTGACCTTTAAATTGGGAGGCGGCAGGGCAAGCTAAGGAACCCCAGACCTTACCCTATCCACCTTTCCTAAGTGCCCCCATCAAGTTGCAAAGAAGCAAATAATAACGCAAAGCATGTTTTGGACAGAGAGTGTGAACATGACTGAAGGAGGGAATCATTAGCTAGGCAAATTAATAGTCCAGATAGTCCTCAGATGTGTAAATTGGTACTTTGGAGCAGTAGTCAAGGAAGGAAGAACTCCAGGTTACTTGTCAAGATCACACTCGGAAGGCACCAATCAGACTGCAGCATCTGGAACATTGTGTCTAGTTTTGGGTCACGGCAACACAAGAGTGGTGCTGAGGAATTGGAAAGAGTCCAGAGAAAAGCAACAAAAATGGAAGCTAAATCCTGTGAACAACTGAGTATGTTTAGACTAAAAAAGAGAAAGGGAAAAATAATAGTCTTCGAATATCTTACCATCTTTCACATGGAACAGGTTTTGGTTTTGTTTTTGTTGTTGTTGTTGTTTTGCATCTGAGGGTAGGACATGAATCAAGGGGTGGAAGTTTTACAAAGAGAATCAAACTCAAAATAAGGGCGAATTTCCTGACAACAAGGGTTATTAAACAGGAACAGCCTGACTCCTGAAGTCATAAGTGCTCCATCATTGGACATTTTCAGACAAAGACTGGACAGCTATTTCTTTGGGACAATCTGAGAATTCCTGGCCTGGCCTGGGCAGAGGATTGAATTAGAACAGGGGTGTCAAACTCAAGGCCCGTGGGCCAGATGTGGCCCTCAGGGTGCTTAGATCTGGCCCACGCGGCCGCCCTGGAAACAGCGAAGGACTGTCCCACAGTGCCTCTGCCAGCGAAAACAGAGCTCGGGAGGGCCACGTGCGCCCCTCCCAAGCTCTGTTTTCGCTAGCAAAACAAACTACTAGCAAAAGTGGCATTTGATCACACAAGTAATGTCGAGCTGGCAATGCCCCCCCCGCCCCCCCAAGGTCAACACAACCCTGATGCAGCCCTCAATGAAATCGAGTTTGACACAGTGGTGAAATCCAATTTTTTTTAACTACTGGTTCTGTGGGCGTGGCTTGGTGGGCGTGGCTTGGTGGGCGTGGCAGGGGAAGGATACTGCAAAATCTCCATTCCCGCCCCACTCTGGGGCCAGCCAGAGGTGGTATTTGCCGGTTCTCCAAATTACTCAAAATTTCCACTACCGGTTCTCCAGAACCTGTCAGAACCTGCTGGATTTCACCCCTGGTTTGACACCTCTGAATTAGAAGATCTCTGAGGGTCCTTCTGTTCCTGTGACTCAAGCATCATGTGCACATAGATTTTGAGACAGCAATTTGGAAGTGTCTTCTAGGAGATATATATATATATAGAGAAACAGAAACAGAGATAGAATACACACACACACACACATACATACATATTCTATCTCTCTAGCTCTGTCTCTAGCTATAGCTATAGCTCTCTCTTAAGTCTAGCCTACTGTTCCCTATCTGCTATCCTTGTTATAGTACAGTGATGGCGAACCTTTTCAGCACCGCATGCGCGAAGGGATCACACTCCGGAAAAGTCAAACTTCCGTGTTCGGGCACGCATGCGCACCCGACAATCAGCTGGCTGGTGCACATGCGCACACCGGTTTTCGGCACTGCTGCGCGCACGAAGGACAGCTGATGGTCGCATGTGCGTGCGTGCCAGAAACCCGGAAGACAAACAGGCAAGGCCATGCATGCCGGGCGACATGGCTTCGCGTGCCACTTTGGGCACGCGTGCCATAGGTTCGCCATCACGGTTATAGTAGTTATCCCCAGCCCTCCTTGTCTTTTCAGGATTATTCAAGGAAGGCTGACAGCTTTTTAAAAGAGTCCAATCCCAGCATATCCTTCAATTGCATAAGTTAAGATGACACTGCTCACTTAAATAAACACTTTAGGAGCTGAGGTTAGGTTTTCATCAGCAGGATTGACCCTTTCAATTATCTGTTCTGCTAGATGGTTAACCATCTGATGCACCTAGTTGGAAATGACAAGGTGAGCGAGGTCCAGTGACTTTATAATTGTTTTTGAGCATATACATGTGTGCCTGCCCTTGACTACCTGGCCTCCAATTAGATGCTGGATCTTGAAAAAATCTTTCATCTGTCTTGATGCTAAAGTTTGACTTCATGTATCAGTTTGCCCTAAGCAGTCTGAATTTAACTCAGGTTAGGAAAATAATTATTCTAAAAATGGTAGTTTCCTTAAACCAAAATCCTTTTTCTTCCAAAAAAAAAAAAAGTACAACATGAATATTAAAAACCTTGCAAAATAAAGTTACAAGCTTATCTAGCTATCTGATTCCAAAATGGGACACCTCTACATTACCCAAGTTCATTACCAACACAGACTGTAGTAAACAATTTATTATAAATGCAATCCCAGGAGAACAAAAAATATGAACCTTTATTCTTATTTAAATTGCTTATGTGTTGATTTTACAGGCATCAATTTATTTAAAAATCTGTAGTTTGGTAATATAAGCTATTACAGGCATTGTAGTATAAGAATAAACATAAGCAGTGCTTTAATTGTGAAAGACTGTCTGACCCATTATCTTCAATGTATTGTAATAAAAGAAAAAGAAACTTATATTGATATGCAGTGTTTCCATTTATTATAGTGTGAACTGGTATGTTACTATTCAGTGCTGTTAACAAGCATAAATGCAAAATAATTTATCAAGCACATCTCCTGATGCACATTTTTAAATAGATAGTACCTGTAACTGCTGAGCCATATCACAATGGAATCCGTCAGTCATAAATAAAATGAATGCACATATGAATTCTGTATTAGCTTTAACTTGTCATATTCTTGAGGGTACTTTAGACTGCACATCCTTAATTTATTAGTCTCTAGTGTATTCTGCCTAATAATAATTCTGATCCTCTTCTTTCTCTCCTACCTTCCAGAAATATAAAGATCTTCCAGAGGCCATGAACAGTCAGCCCACATCAAGATTTGATTGAAAGGAGAAGGATAACTAAGTGACAATTTCCTGGAAAGATGAGGCTTGGCAAACAGCCTGCACTGTGGTATGCTATGAACCACTGATGCATGGTGCAAACCATTGAATGTGGAAAGGAAAACCAAAATGGATAGATGACAATAGGCTTAGATGCACCCTAATAAATAGAAAGCATATTGCTGCCTCTTAGGATTTCTGCTACCACTTTTCCCCTGCAATTAAATATAACTATATTTTTATAAAAGCCCGGATAGGGAAATGAAAGCATGACTATATGAAATATACGAATTAAGGCTTTCCAGGGTGAGAAGTTAACAAAATGAATCTTTTTTTTTTGTCATGCACTTTCCATCCTTTCAGCCGTCATTGAATATTTTAACTGATTTTGTCCCATCAAAATATTGTTTCTATCTATTTTTCTATAGATAAACTGGTAATAAAGTAATAAACACCTTTTGCTATATGGTGGCAGACTCAGAAGCATATAACCAGCAAAAGAAAAGTTACACACTTTAGAGACAAATTCAGGATGTACGGTTTAGAAGTAATAGATTTTATAGCATAGCCTTATCTTACAAAAACATAGTTCCTTCTTAATCCTCTAGCCAGCCTCTAACAGAAGTTTTATAGAAGATGGGAAGATAATATTGTCTTCAGGACTTTCAAGGGCAGACAATATGTTTTCTTCTATACCCCTCCATTCACAATACTGACTTAGTCATGGCTAAAGTCTAGAATCCTCCTACCCACAAAAAAATCCTAATTGCTGTTCAAGGAGGCCCCAAATGACTATCCAGGGAGCAGTAGCATCTTGGAGCGAAGATAACAAGCCAAGCCCAAATACTTGATCTGACACATGTTGGGACACAAATTGACTAAAACTGTTTGCCCCAATTTTTTTTCTTATTTAAAAAAAATATGTTGTTATTTTTCTTTTAATTACATATTCTTTTCTACAGAACAAGTAAAATTGGACTTATTGCCAGCTAATTAGCACTTTAAAGGAATTACTTCCCTATAAAGTCATTAGATCTGGGCTCTAAATTTCCTAGTTGAGCCTCTACCCAGAGGTGGGATTCAGCAGGTTCTGACCAGTTCTGGAGAACCGGTAGCGGAAATTTTGAGTAGTTCGGAGAACCGGTAAATACCACCTCTGACTGGCCCCGCCCCCATCTATTCTCTGCTTGCCGAGTCCCAGCTGATCGGGAGGAAATGGGGATTTTGCAGTAACCTTCCCCTGGAGTGGGGAGGGAATGGAGATTTTGCAATATCCTTCCCCTGCCATGCCCACCAAGCCACACCCACCTAGCCACACCACGCCCACCAAGCCACGCCCACAGAACTGGTAGTAAAACATTTTTAATCCTACCACTGCCTCTACCCCAGTGCTTTCCTTTACCAAACAACACCATAGGACTAAAACTGAACATTTTGCAGTTAACTAAAATAAGACACTAATTTTGGATAGTAAAAAAGAATTGACCTTTCTACTTTTACTTCTTCAGAAACATCCATGCATAGTAGAGTTTTATCCTTTTTGGATAGGAACCTCTGTTGGGTTTTTGAATAATATGGCAGGAACTAGACTCTAACAATTGAGCTACAACTTTAGGGGAACTCAGGATTTAGGGCCTTTTCTGATGCTTCACAATGTTAATTAAGCCTTAATTTATAGTATGTGAAAGCTGATTTTTTTTTAACCCAAAGTGTGATTCCTTCTTTCCCCTCTTCATCTATTGGTATTTATTTATTATTAAACATCATATTGCTTATTATTTTCAGTGGTTTACAGCAATATGAACAGGTATTAAAGGCTTCTTTTTCCCCATCCTTCATTTTACCAGACTACTGGATCTGGACTTCAAAAGTTGGTCTTTGAATGGCAGCAATGAGTTTTCTATAGCTCATTCCTGCCATCTACTGGTCTGGGGATTTGCTGCCAGAAGGGGAGTTCTAATTTTCCTTTACTTTCAAATGATACTTGAAGAGTCTAATAATAGTTAAATATCAACTGGCCATTGAAACTTTTGTAAGAGACATGGATCTATGCACTCTGGCTCTATATCACAACCCCGGACCTTTCTCTGATTAACAAAATATAAATTTCTTGAACATGAGAATTTTATGCTTGATCTATACCTAGCTTAGTTAAATAAATATACATAAAACTCTTTCCTTCATAAAACTCTTTTCATCTTTCCTGGCCATTCAGGAATAGATTAAGAACTAAGAAATTTGAAACATGATATTTGGGGATCTCGGGACCATAGTCAGCATACTGATAGTCTATCAAAGCAAACTGACTAAAACAGATATAAATCATATACATAAATAAAGACATCAGCTTAAGAATCCTGTTTAGGCTTAAAAATTACTTTGGTTATCATTTAGCAACCACAAAATTAGGACCCACAACCTGGCTGTTAAGTGAACGGATCACTAAGTGAAACTGTGACTTTGCTTATGATCTTACTTCAGCTTTCCTTTGCTTTATAGATCTACAAAGACTGGAAATGTGAGGACTGGTTACTTTCTCATCACTGTCATAACTGCAAGTGGTCACTAAATGAGGCAATCACTAAATGAGGGCTACCTGTATTTTAAAATCATGACTATACACTAAGGAAATTGGAAAAAAATAGTATTACATCAAATTTACCTAGTCCAAAGAACAGATAAACCCAAATAACTAAGATACAAATTGCAAGTACAACTCAACTTTTGTTAATGGTAGCTTGAAAACTAGTACAGAAGACAATAGATACTACAATCTATGCTGGCTCATTTGCACTTCTTTTTGCAAATCGTAATATATATAATTGTGTGTGTTTTTTAAGTTTGCAAAGTTTTTGCCACAACCAATTAAAATCGCTACGCTGGAGTCAGAGGAATTAATTGCCACAGGTGCTTTTCCACTGGATGTAATTAAAGGATTTGGTCACAGAGACACTTGTTCCATGGAGATTACTTTACTAGTTCTCCATTTCTGAGGAAATAAGGGTCCCTGCATGCCTTACAATTGTCAAAGAAGCTGCTTCTGGGGTTATATCTAGGAGAATTGTTTTTCTATAGCTGAGGACCAACATGGGACCTCAGCACAATTACTGTCAAAAATAAAAGTAGATTTTAGTATGATAGCTTGTATTGCAGATATATTCTTTTCCTATTTGGCAATATGCTGGGCTTTGCCTCAAATTAAAGTGTACAGCTTAATTATTTATGCATGTGAGTGTGTCTATCATTTATTTTTGCATAATTTGTTTTGCTTCTAAAAGTAACATTCTAAATTTTCAATCATTTAGCATTTTAGTAAGAATTTTGAATGTGAAGAGCAGAGGATTTAAAGGAAGATGGGGAATAGGGATGAAGTGGCTATTTGGCTGTAAAAACTGAAAATAATATTCATGGCAAAGGCAATTGTAATATTCAAACCTTGCATACCAAAGTAAAAAAAAAACCTTAATCTAATCAACATCTTCAGTATTTTAGCAAGTTCATGTTCTTCCCTTCTAGAATAAAAAAGAACAGGGACATGCTTTTTATCCCTGAATAGAGATGTTTTCAGCAAATTAAATTCTGTGTCAATTTATGTTAATGAAAGGGAAATTCCTGAACAATAACATCCAGATATCCCTCCATTTATTTCATGTACTAAGGTCAATTCTACAATCTTTCACAATTTCTTATGCTGTGATTATAAATCCCAACAGGGTGTCCATACAGGACCTTCAAAAAAGTCAAAATGGCAGTAAAAAATGGCAGTGTGATCAAAGCCTTACACACAATATCAATGTAGGCAAAATGTGCAGGGCTTTGATCACACTGATTTCACTGTCAACTTTATTTTTTTTTAGCCCTACCCAGTCAATGCTGAATCCCAGGATGCTTTCTTTCAAATCAGTTTGCATTCTGTCTTTTATATCTGAATTAGAAGTCAAAAATTAGTCATTGCAAATTTGGAACAGACAACAGAAAAAAAGGGCAAAAGGGCACAGCTAAAAACCCCAACAACCCACAAGCAGTGGTGGGTTACTCCCGGTTTGGCCTGGTTCTTAGAGCCGGTAGCGGCGGCGGCGGGAGGCTCCGCCCACCCACCCGGGACGCTCCGCCCACCCACCCGGGACGCTTCTGCACATGCGAACCGGTAGTAAAGGGTTTTAGAACCCACTACTGCCCACAAGCATATATAAAATGCATAATGTCAACCTTGCAAGGCAGTCCAAACAATAAGGACACCCAAAAATATTATCTCTAACTTTACTATAAGGATACATTAACAGTGCTTAGATCTGGCCCACGGGTCCACCCTGGAAACAGTGAAGGACCTGCCCATGGTGCCTCGGCCCACCCCGGGCACTGATTTACAACCTGGTGGCAGCTGGCAGCATGCTGGAGGAGGCCGTGGCAGCCGAAAACAGAGCTCGGAAGGGGCACACGTGGCCCTCCCAAGCTCTGTTTTCACTGGCAGCATTCTGGATGAGGCCTTGGCAGCCAAAAATGGAGTTCAGGAGGACCACGTGTCCACCCCCCGAGGTCAAACACACCCCTGATGCGGCCCTCAATGAAATTGAGTTTGACACCCCTGCATTAACAGAATCTTCATTTACTGTTATTTTAGTTCAGCTTTCCCAATCTACCAGTAATATGGGAACCATACATTCTCAAATTTCTTAATCATGATGAATTCTGGGAACTACAAATGAGAGAGATCTAGAACATACAGGTTGGGATAAGTTGCTCTAACTGAAGATTGTATCAGTCATCATTCTATTCCAATGTTTTTAAACTTTAGTAAATTTAAAATATGTAGATTTTAACTTGGAAGTCCACAGATCTTGAAGTTTCTAAGATTTCTAGATGGCCTAACCATGGGAGGAGGGATTCAGGATGGATGAGTGGGTAGGTGGAGGGTACTGAATAACAAAGTTCGAAGGGACCTTGGAAGTCTTCTAGTCCAAGCAAGAGACCCTATACCCGTGATGGCAAACCTATGGCACACGTGCCACAAGTGGCATGTGGAGCCATATCAGTGGGCATGCGAGCTCAGGTCCGGCGCACATGCGCGCGCCGGCCAGCTGATTTTCGAGTCTTGTGGGCCCACTAGGAGTCGGGAAACAGGCTGTTTCCAGCCTCCGGAGGGGGTGGGGAAGGCCCGTTTTTTTGCTCTCCCCAAGCTCCAGAGCCTTTCTAGGAGCCTGGGGAGGATGAAAGCGGCCTTCCCCAACCCCCCGGAGGTCCTCCAGAGGCCAGAAACATTCCGTTTGCCGACTTCCGGTTGGACCGGAAGTCCCGGTTTTTTGCTCTCCCCAGGCTTCAAAGCCTTTCTAGGAGCCTGGGGAGGGTGAAAACGGCCTTCCCACCCCCACCCCACCCCGGAGGCCAGAAATGGCCCATTTCCCAACTTGAAACGGGCCATTTTCTGCCTCCGGAGGGACGCCGGGAGCGGGGGGTCATACACGCATGTGTGTGGGTGGCTGCATGGAATTATGGGTGTGGGCATGCGTGCACGTGACCCCCCCCCATGCTCCCCCCTTTTGGCACGCAAACCAAAAAAGGTTCGCCATCACTGCCCTATACCATTTCAGACATATAGTTGTCCAGTCTCTTTTTAAAAATCTCCAATGATGGAACACCCACAACTTCTGGAGGTAAGCTGTTCTACTGTTAATTGTTCTCACTGTCCAGAAATTTCTCCTTAGATCTAGGTTTGTTCTCTTGTGGATTAGTTTCCATCCATTACGATACTTGCTGTCCTGCCTTCAGGTGCTTTGGAGAAAAAATGGACCCCTTCTTCTTTGTGGCAGCCCCTCAAATATTGGAACACTGCTAGCATGTTGGAAGAAATGTCCTATGGGGTTCAGTTCCAAGTGGGGAAAAAGACACTGGAAACACGGAGACTGCCTGGAAAGATGGTTTAATGGTGGACAGGACCACATGGTTTGAGGTCCCTGGGGAAAAGGGGGATCGCATGCCTCAAAGATGTTGAAGAAAAGAAAGAAGTTGCTGAGAGTCCCTGAGTTTTTTATACCCTTTGTTGGGCCCCACCTCAGAGTTTCCTGTTCCTGTATAAGAAATGCACTCTGATTGGTGGTCAGACTCCCAGGGGGTGGGGGTCTTAGCTAACTCTGTAGGCTTTTGTCTGTGTCCCAGGCTTGGCTGATGTAATCTTCCCAGGTGCCATTGCTGAGTTTCTGTTTGCTAGATGGGTCTGCATGAATTTGTATTTGTTATGTAGAATAGACTGCCCATTGATAAAGGTGGGGGAAATGAGTGAGCTGGGCTCTGGCCTTAATGGTCCATTGACAAAGGTAGGGGCTATTAAGAGTAAGTCTATTTCCTGCCTAAAAACATGTTTCTCCCATCCAGGGAAATATAATATTCTGCCTTTTTAATATTTCCTAAAATATTTCATTTTCTAGGAGAGGAGTGGGTGTTAATGTCCTACAATCCCTCCATTTTTTTTCCAAAACATGTGAGTGGGACACACATGTTTTTGACAAAAGATTAAAATTGATCAGATCAGGGAGACTTGATGGGTGCTTTTAATTTTTCTGATGGCAAAGGGGAAGGCATTGATAGAGGTAAAAGAAAAGGATTCCTTCAGTGGCTTCCAAAAATAGAGCTTTCAACCACGAAGTTCTAGCAGCCAGGGCAAAAGTTCTGGAAAGAAATTTACAGTATCCAATTTTTCTATGCCAATTAATTTCAGATGTCAGATATCACTTTCTGTGAGCTTCCAGACAGGTTTCAAGCAAGCACAAGCCCCAAAATTCTTCACAGCCATGGTCTTCCTTTAAGTTACAGTTGCTCCTTTCCAAGGGATGGTTACTTGAACCTGCCCTAGCTCTTACTTTAGTGCATCCAGGATTTGTGAGTCCAAATTGAGGTTAGCCAGTGTGCAATCCAGACTATTTAGTATTTTTAAAATTACACACAATGAGCCCTGGGACTCCTACTCATGAGACCACCAGTGCAACATATCCTGCTTTGCTGGGCAGGTGGGCAGCATCATTTGTGAGTCACAGTCAGGGCTTGGGTTTTGGAGAGCTCTTTTCTGCTATCTCTTCAAGTGAGGGAATTTCCTGAGGGGGATGCCCCTCCCCCATGGATTAGCAGGGAGATATGACTGCTTGGGCTTTTAGGGCCACAGAGCAAAAACAAAAAATACAAAAAAAATCAGCAAGCTAGGAGCAGCTTTGTGAAGAGGTAGGTGAAGAGTATAAAATTCAATCTGATTCTGAATGGGGTTTCTCCCTCCCCCCTCTCTCCATAGCTGCTTCTACAATACAGAAAATACAGACATTTTGGACAAATTTCCCTCCCACTAGACAGAAATCTAAGGTGTTCAGAACTTGCTGTGGCAACCACTGCCAAATACAATTCTTACATAAGTACATTAAACTGATTACAATATAAATGAGACAAAAAAGAAAACCTTACAATGAATTTCCACCCTCCCCCATAGTTTTTCCAGTTGTCTTCTGGGGATTGAAAAGAGTCTTTTGGTCTTCACTGGTCCATCTCAGGGTCCTCTCTTTCATGTCTGCTGGTTGGCATGCTTGGTGGTAAGGCTGGTCAGTCAGGCTTGGGAAGGTCTGGTTGCTGTGATGACTTTCTAGTGGAGGGCTGGATTCGAACCCAATTCCTGGCTCAGATGAATGGGGGGTTTCCTCTGGAGGAAGCATAGGAAAGGCAGTGTAAGAGGATTAGAGATTTGGGGGGGGGGTGTAGATTGCTTGCAGGCAGAGTTTGAAAAGAAACAACACATCAGTATTGCAGTTACTAAACAGATAATGCAGTTTCAACAAAATGGAGACACAACAGATAAGAAAAACTGGATTCACATGCTTCAGGAAAGAGATGAATAGGTAAAACCGTTTAAACACATACAGTAAGTGCAAGACTGAAATTTTTCTTGTAAATGAACTTAAAACGTTTCCTCATAAACTTGAGTTGTTACTTTAAGATACAGAGAGGGAAGAAGAAGAAAAAATAGAAATAAAATGAAAAGTTCTCTTTACTCTGTTCCTGTTGGCCAGACAAACACAGAGCAAAAGCTCTTTCTTTTCTTTTCTTTTTTCCTCCTTCTCTCCTTCTCCCCCATTTTTCATTCAAACCTTTTTTTTCCCTAGCAATTTAAAATTCTTGTCTCTAGAGATCAGATACATTTTACAGTTACAATTACCTCAAGGGCGCACAAAGACTTAAACATATACACACACAAAAACAAGGACAAAGAAGGGATAACAGAACACTGAGGTTTACACACACACTAGTCATTCCCGCCATAAAGTTCAGTTAAGTTAGGGAAGGCACAAATCTTAACAAACAAACCACGTGGTTGCATAGAAGACAGAGAAAGAGACAAACAAAAAACAAACAAAACAAAACCCCCAACATTTTCCCTTTTCTTTTAAGTACCTTTTTTAGCCAAATTTGTCTTCCTGTGTCATCCTTCAGCAAAGCCCATTTCTTATATTTTTTTAAGCTTCCTTTTTATTCATGCCGGCTAGGACAGGCATGTGCCTGGCATCCCAGGCTTCAGGCAAATCTCCAAGGGGGGTTCCTGTCACCCGCGAACTACCGCTTCCCATGATCCTTTAAATGTAAGGCTCACGTTTGGCTTAGCCGGGTGACCCACCGTCAGTTTTCAGAAAAAAAGTTCTGGGAAGGACTCTGATTCCCTCATGAAGTATGGGCCCCTTCCTTGTAGGGAACTCTGCCATAGATTTTCGGATCAAAAAGGGATCCGGGAGGACCTGCTGCCCCCTGCAGTGAGTACTGGCACCTCCTACACTTCACAACTTCACGATTTCCTAACTAACTAACTTCACAATTACCTAAAAATCCTGGGGTTTGCTCTAGGATACACTGGATAGAAACAACAACAACAAGAATAATTTTCTTCCCACCCTTCAATCACAGCCCGCTTGGCTTTCCCTCTTATATACAGAAGGTCCCATACTCTGATGGGCCCCCCTTGCTTTCCCAATCCTGCTGGTCACTGCTCTTTCGAACTAGCAGCAGGTTGGGGGGCGGCTAGAGGCCAAACAGAGAAATGAAAACCAGCTGCTGTCCAAGGGTGAAACCACTCACACACGCACACACATTCTTCCTCCTTCCCTAACAGAAGGTCCTGTGCTCTGGCAAATCCCTCATGCTCTCCAGACTTGTTAGTGTTTCTGCGGTTAGGAAATGCACAGAGGAAGCAAGATCCAGCTGTGATTGGGAGAAGGATCCCCTCACACACACACACACATACAGGCATACACACATTTCCCATGCTTTTCCATGCTTTAAAATTAAAATTTAGAGGTACTCACCTTCTTTCCAAGCAGCCTTTGAGCTCAAAACTCAAAACCCCTTTAAAACCTTTGTTCCAAATGGCCAAGTTCCAGGAAAACACACCCACAGACTCAATGGGTCTGCTGCCAGCAAGGAAGGCTTACCTGGGCCAGGTCCATTGGTTAGGTTAGCTTGGAGTCCCATCTGGGGTGCCACATTGTTGGAAGAAATGTCCTTCTGGGTTCAGTTCCAAGTGGGGGAAAAGACACTGGAAACATGGAGACTGCTTGGAAAGATGGTTTAATGGTGGACAGGACCACGTGGTTTGAGGTCCCTGGGGCAAAGGGGATCACATGCTTCAAAGATGTTGAAGAAGAAAAGAAAGAAGTTGCTGAGAGTCCCTGAATTTTTTATACCCTGTTGGGCCCCACTTCAGAGTTTCCTGTTCCTGTATAAGAAATGCACTCTGATTGGTGGTCAGACTCCCAGGGGGTGGGGGTCTTAGCTAACTCTGTAGGCTTTTGTCTGTGTCCCAGGCTTGGCTGATGTAATCTTCCCAGGTGCCATTGCTGAGTTTCTGTTTGCTAGATGGGTCTGCATGAAGGGGGTAGATCTTTGTTATGTAGAATAGACTGCCCATTGACAAAGGTGGGGGGAATAAGTGAGCTGGGCTCTGGCCTTAATGGTCCATTGACAAAGGTAGGGGCTATTAAGAGTGAGTCTATTTCCTGCCTAAAAATATGTTTCTCCCATCCAGGGAAATATAATATTCTGCTTTTTTAATATTTCCTAAAATATTTCATTTTCTAAGATAGGGGTGGGTGTTAACTTCATACAAGCATATAACCCCTAATTCTTCTTTTCATAAACCAGACATATCCAATTCTTGCAACCTTTCTTCATGTTTTAGCCTACAGACCCTTAATCATCTTTGCTGGTGTTCTCTGCACTCTTTTTAGAGTCTCAACATCTTTTTTATATCATTGTGACCAAAACTGAATGCAATATTGCAAGTGTGATTTTACCAAGGCATTATAAAGTGATCTTAACATTTCATGTGATCTTGATTCTATCCCCATTAATGCAGCCTAAGACTGCATTGGTTTTTTTGTGGTGTAGCACGCTGCTGGCTTATATTTAAGTGATTATCCACTAAGATCCTGGATCCCTCTCAGTTACTACTATTGAGCCAGGTACTAACGGTATCTACAGTCATGTGAAAAAGAAAGTACACTTTTTGAGTTTTGTGGTTTTAAAAATCAACTGGTTCTTAGCAGTTCTTAAAAGTAGATAAATACGTCAGATTTCTATCTTACCAAGAAGTAGGTTATGGTCTACTTTGTTGAGTGTCTTACTGAAGTCGAAGTATACTTATAGAAATAGAATAGAAATAGAATTCTTTATTGGCCAATTGTGATTGGACACACAAGGAATTTGTTTCCGGTGCGTAAGCTCTCAGTGTACATACAAGCAATAAGTGATAAATCATGTTCACAGTCATCGTAAAAGTACATTCATCATAAATCATAAGATACAACACTTGGTGATAGTCATAGGCTACTAAATAAGCAATCAACATAAATCATACTAGGATACTAAGTAAACAATATAAGTCATAAGATATAAGCAACAAAGTTATAGTCAAAAGAAGATAAGGAGATAGGTAATAGGAAAAATGAGAATAATAATAGAATACAGACTTACTAGATAGTTTGACAGTGCTGTGGGAATTAGCTGTTTAGCATAGTGATGGCATGTGGGGGGGAGTGTCCTTGTGTCTAGTTGTTCTGGTGTGCAGTGCCCTATAGCGTCATTTTGAGGGTAGAAGTTGAAACAGTTTATGTCCATGATGTGAGGGGTCTGTAGATATTTTCACAGCCTTCTTTCTGGCTTGTGCAGTATACAGGTCCTCAATAGAAGGCAGGTGGGTAGAATTTTTTTCTGCAGTTCTAATTATCCGTTGAAGTCTGTGTCTGTCTTGTTTGGTTGCAGTGCCAAACCAGACAGTTATAAAGATGCAGATGACAGACACAATAATTCCTCTGTAGAACTGATCAGCAGCTCCTTGGGCAGTCTGAGCTTTCTGAGTTGTCCACAGCATTTCGCTGGTCCACTAATTTAATCACTTTGTCAAAGAAAGCAATAAGATTTGTTTGGTGTGATCTGTTTTTGACAAACCATGTTGGTTTCTGATTATAACTTTGGGTACTGGACGCTCTTGGAACAAAAGCTCCCCCAGATTCCCCCCCCCCCACAACCGAGCTGGCTCATAAACATGTCTTCCTAAGGTTGAGAAACTTTTCTCTGTTCATTCAATTCTAATACGTTCCAAATTGGAAGATATCAGTGCATAATCATTTCCTTCTCATTCCACCTTTTGTGACCCATTATTATAACAAAAGTTCAAAAATAAATGCCTCCTTTTTGTAGAAGCAGCTTCCTTTATTCTAGGAGTTCTTGTTTTGTAAAAACACTGCATACTTACCCACTTCCAGTACAAGTAAATTGCCATTTTATCTCAAATCAAATATAATCATATTATATTGTTCACACACAAATAACTTAAACTTGCCATATGCATCAGGTTCTTTTTTATGTGTGAAGTATTTAGCAATTTGTTCCATTGTTACAGCAATAATACTTTCCAGATGTACTGTAATCTGTAATCAGAGGGATATTAGTATTATAATAATGAAATTATTGTTTCTGTTGTATTTCAGTTTTCCTCTTGAAAGAAGTGTTGAAGTTTATGACCGTAAAGAAAAATATCTGAAGTGTAAAGCTTCAAATGATTTTAAACTGTGGCAACTTGCCCAAATACAGCATTTTTAGATCATCAGACAATCTGGCATGAATAATACGTAAATGAAAATCACTTCAGTAGACAATGACAGAAATGGCAACAAAATGGTCAAAAATATTTTTGGTTCTTTAGTGTTAATGGTCCTGCACTTCATTTCTAAACAAAGGTTGGTGAACAGGTTGTAAAGTACCCACTAAATATTCAGTCACAAAATTACCCATGCAATAAAGACATCTGATAAAATTCACAGCAGGAAGTTCTACAAGAGACAAAATTTCCGGCAACATTTCCAGTTTGCTGTTTTTCAGCACTGTACTTAATCTTCCACATAAAATTAGCTCATCCTTTTTATTTGATCATAGAGTTTAATTATCCTGTTTATCTCATTAGAAATTAATTGAGCTACAAGTTGCATCATGGAAGTATAGTTTCTCTATTAAGAAGTTAGAATAATCATAGTTGACAGCAAATTTATCAGCAACTATATTTATATTTATGTCTATATCTATGGCCAGAACTATTTCATTTAAATTTGTATCATCTATATTTATATCCTCTGTTCTTCAGTGGCACCCACTCATTCACTCTTTCTCCAAGTATACGGTATATTACATCTGTTGTAAAGATTTGCTAAAAAAAAAAAGAAAGAAAGAAACCCAAAATACACAATTCAAGAAATATACATATTTCAACAATTTATAAAAATAATCTCTGAGTGATTATTTGCATTTATTTTGATTCATGAAAAAATGGATCAGTTTTAGATATAACGCTAAGGCAGAATTCTGAAGAATTTTCACAACTGACTAATCATGCTGTTGCATATCCACTTGGTTCTTCTTGCTCATAGACAAATAAACCAGAGAGCTTACATTTAGGGTTGTTGTTTTTTAGCATTACACTCAAATGTCATTACTCATCTTATATAAGGCGGAGCAAAATGATTTACAAAGTTCTCTTCCTCCACAGCCTCTTTTGCTGTTCCATAGCATTTAACTAGTCTTGGGACCAGATTTTCAATAAAAATAAGAAGCTGAGTGGCTTCTGTGAATGAAGCCAATCAGAGCCTTTCCATCCTAAAAGAACACATTGTAACGATACAGAATAAAAATAGCATACCTTTGATTTATTTGAATCAAAAGTTATTCATCAGCCAATGAGTTTTATTACTGTATATCATTACCCCAATTGTTTTATTACTGTATATCATTACCTCAAAACTGATATTTACAATTTCTCTTTCACACAAAAGGTATTAGTATTTTAATCAAGATTCCTGTTTTATAAACTAATCTTTAGAAATATGTCACAAATATGTTAAAGCATCATGATTCAAACTCAAACCCTTTGTATGAGTCTTTACATCAGACAAGCACATAAAGTGGTGTGACTTCAATAACAATGCTATGACTATCTTCTTGCCTGTTTTGACTCCCGCCCAGGGATGCTGCTGAGTTTTATCCAAAAGCTGCCTTTGCCAACTCTTAAGTTTTAAAGTATCCGTGATTATCCAAAAAATCAGATTCTTTGCAGTTACCTACTCTGAAACCATCTAAAGTTAACTGCAGTGTTTCTGTTCTCTGTACTTTTTCCTTCTCAGTTTTCTAAATCTGTCATTTCTACAGCAATCCATCTTCCCTCTGGAATATTAATACCCAAACCTTACTTTCACATCTACATTTTGTTGTACATAATTTATTTTGTATATACTAAAAAAATCATAGGTTCCCTTGAGTCAAACTTGGCTCCTGATGACTGTATTGACATATTCATTTAGTTCTCTTGGCAACAATATAGAAATGGGTTCACCTTTGCCGTTTTCCAATTATATTCATTTGGAACCTGGAACTTGGAAATGGTTTGCCAATGATGTCTTCCAAAATATCTTTCCACCCCAGAAATATTTTGGTAATCTCTCATTCAACTACTATACTTACCAAGACTGACTTTGCTTAGGGTTTTTTGTTTTTTGTTTATATTAGGGAAATTGCTATATGCTGCCACCTACTGTAACATGTGCATATTTACACCTTTGGAAAAGGTCCATCCATTTTTAGGTGTGTTGCGATATACACACACATATACAGGCAGTCCTCAACTTATAGCCATTTAGTGACCATTCAAAGTTATAACGGCACTGAAAGAAGTGAATAACCATTTTTCACACAACCGTTGCAGCATCCCCATGGTCAGATGATCAAAATTGGCAACTGACTCATATTTATAATGGTTGCAATGTCTCAGGGTCTTGTGATTCCTTTTTGCAACCTTCTGACCAGCAAAGTCAATGGGGAAGCCAGATTCATTTAACAACCATGTTCATTTAACAACTGCATTGATTCACTTAACAACTGTGGCAAGAAAAGTAATAAAATGAGGCAAAATTCACTTAACTGTCTCACTTAACAATAGAAATTTTGGGCTCAATTGTGGTCGTAAGTTGAGGACTACCTGTACCTGAAAATTTGTAACATGTGTTAAGGAGGGATGATTGGTTTCACACTTCCATTCATGTTTTGATCATCCTGTAATGCTCTCTACTCTTGCTACTCTTTTCTAATGTGTTAGAATTAGAGTGGCTTTCCCATAAATGGAAACCTTTGTACCACTCCTAAAGTCCCTGAACATTGGCAATATAACTGAACTGAAAAAAGAAGTGCAAGGAAAGCTAGTAGAATAAGGCATTATGAATAAGTAATCCAGAGATCTCTGGGTGTTTTAAACTTTAAACTTTAAACTCTAATTAGTTGTAATCAGTAGAGCAAGGGATTATGACTGTACTCAAAATATTTTGAAGGAATCAGAACCTAATCCTGTTTAATTTTGTAATTTAAAGCCAGATATTTTTTTGGGGGGGGGGAGGGAAATGTGGCAGCGGGTTACATGTATTCTTGGAGGCAGTAAAAGACGTAGACACAATGCATCCTCTTTCTTACCCCAAAGAGCCACTCTGGCCATATAAAATGATCAAAACCAGAACAAATATCCATTTCAAACCTGCCTCCGGTTTTGGCATAATTAAGAGGCATGTTGCTTTTTTCATAAAATGAGGATAGAATTCACATTGATTCATTTATTGGTTTTTCCACATAACAACAGCTATCTCCCGGGTATCTGGCCATTTTCAATTATTTATTTATAAATATTCTTATTATTTCTCTTGCAAAAAGCAGACCATAAGTTTCAAACGAGGACCTTGTCTGTGGAAGGACTGAAGCACATACCATGAAGAAAAGTTTGAGAGGCAGTCCTATAAGTCTGCTATCACATTCAGAATACTTTGTGTCTTCTCCCTATAATCCAGCAATGAGCTTCTGAAACATACTTAGATATTTATGCTCCTGGTGGAAAAATCTGCCTTAGAAGTTTGAATTGGAGTTGTAATTAACTAGTTGTCAAGTGGAAAAGTAAAGGTTTATTAGTAAGTTAGTTCTAATAAGGTGTGCTTTCTGTGAACAAGATTTACTCTGAACAAAGATTTTATAATGAATAAATTATTAATTAATAATAAAATATTGAAAGGAAAGTAGATAAAGATAAACCTGGCAATTGTTTACAATTGGGACATTTAAAAAAAAAACCAAAGGCTTGATTTTTGTTGCTGAAAAGCAAGCTATTCAAAGTGATACATTCCAGGCTAGAATTGAAAAATCATCAAATGATTCAAAGTGCAGATTGTGCAAAGAGATGGAAGAAACAGTAAATCGCTCAGCTCATGCAAGATGATTTCAGAAACTGATTATAAACAATGACATAACACATGATTCACTGGAACATCTGTAAAAAGTATCATGTGAGTACTGAAAAATTGCTAGCGTACATACTGTAGTTGAAAAAGTAGTATAATATTAGCAGGTTAAAATATTGTGGTATTTCTGAATACAAATTGATAAAAGACTGGCTCATATCACACCAGATTTAACTGTGGTTAAAAAAAATAAAGCATAGATAATTGGTATAGCAATATCAGGAGACAGTAGAGTAGAAGATAAAGAATTGGATTAAAATCTGAAAATCAAAATTGAATTATGAATAAACTGAATATGGTGGCTCCAATAGTTATTGGCATATTATGTGCCATTCCAGAAAATCTAGAATGGCACTTGGCAAATATACACATTGACAAAATTTCCATTTGTCAATTACATGCTGTCAATCCATACTGCTTGGATCCGCACATATACTACACCAATAATTATGTCATCTTAGATTCTTGGGAAGAACTCAGTGCGTATGAAGATCACACTAGCTAAAGAATTAGCAGCTATGATTTCATTGTGTACATAATAAAAATAATATGCTATAAAACACTTGCATAAAATTTTAATGAAGTGAGTGGTAGCATTTGCCAATGAATAAGTTGCATCCAAATGAATTTGGATACAAATTAGGTAATAGGACTTTGATAAGACTCTGTTGTGAAATTATTTCTGCATTACCATTTTTCTACTATCCTTTTTCATTTCTTGGGATCCAAGTTCATTGAAATCTAAAAAGCAGAAACTGCAGGAAATCTCCATGGATATTTCACAGAAGTGAATAATTAACATTGATTCTCAAGCACACAGTGAAAGATTGGAAGCTGCTAGGAATTGTAGAATAAAGTAATGAACAAAAAGAGCTGGAAAAGCTGTATGAGTTTTCAGCCCTGGGTTTGAAAAAGGCTAGGTAATGGGGGGGGGGGACACCCTAGATTTTGGTGTAACACCAAAATAACTATGCTAATTTTTTGTTTTTGTTGCTGTTGTTTGAATTCAGAAAATTTTATTTGTACTGAAATTGCAACTTGATTTAAACCATTCATTTCAACTTTAGGTAAGTGTGCAAACATTCCCAATCTGGGCCACCCTTCTGTGTGCCCTCCCTGACACGAACCTGCCTAATGACCTTAGACTTGTAACTTCCTGCCAGCTTAGCCATTTTCTCCCAAGCTTCCCACAAGCAAAGTAGTGGAGGGAGAGAGTGTAGGAGAAAGATTGGAAGAGGAGTAAGAGGGATCAGTTTAGAGTCATTAGTTAGTAGCCAACTAAGTGAACTAAGTCCAGTCCCCCTTGATTGTTGTTGGACCTTATCTACTCTAGCCAGGTGCTGATCATTAGTCAAGAAGATTCCTGCACATATTAGCAATAAATCAGTTAATTTAAATCTTCATGAGTGGACCTGGTTTTCCATGCTTGACAGGGAAGAGAAGAGAAGAGAAAGGGAAGGGAAGGGAAGGGGAGGGGAGGAGGGGAGGGGAGGGGGGGGGGGGGGGGGGGGGGGGGGGGGAGAGGGGAGGAGAAGAGAGGGAGAGAGAGAGAGAGAGAGAGAGAGAGAGGAATGGAATGGAATGGAATGGAACGGAACGGAACGGAATTCAGCAAGGTTTCT
>QLTV01001997.1:3819947-3834385 GCA_003457575.1 Thermophis baileyi
CACCCAGGACCCCCCCCAGGGGGGGCGAGCGAGGGGACGGCTGCTCTGGGGGGGGGAAACCGGAGCCTCAGGCGACTGGCTGAAAAGCTCCTCCCCGCCGGAGAAGCGGCTGAGAGACAGAGGCGAGGAAGAGCGCCGGGGGTTGTTCCCCACGTGGCGTTGATTCTGAGCCACTGAACTGCCAAGCCGATCGGGGGCTATAAAATGAACCGGGAGCTCAGAAGGGGTGAGCTTCAGCCAGAGAGCGAGCGCTGCCTTCCTGGAGGAGGAGACTTTGCATCCCGTTTCAAATCACTGCGCGCAGTTGGAAACTGCTGCGCGGAGTTTTCTTTTCACCTGCGCGGCCGCGCAGCCGCGCAGCTTAGAGGGAACATTGATGCGCGCGCGCATACACACACACACACACACACACAGTAAAATACTGTATTTCTTTTAAAAAGTAGCAACATTTATTCAGTTTTGTTTTCTTTTTGCAAACCTTCATAGGGCTAAGGAATGCAAGAATTAGTAGCAAATTTGTAGAAAGCTCCAGATATTATTTAAACTAACAGGCCTGTTTAAAAATGCAGATTCAAGCTATAATTATACATCACTGACAGTAGTAATTGTTAACATTTAACTTCTATTAAAATAAGGTGGTATTTTTCATCGTGAGATACATTTGATGAACGCTGGTTTACAAATAAATTTTGAAATGTTCTTCAGGACACTTGCTCTTAATCCATATCGCCTCTTCTGCTCCAGTGACTGCGGAGGACTGTTAATCCCACATTTCAAAGACAGAAACTGAAAATTTAAGCAGTGTTTTCATCCTTTTCCCCCCTTCTAATACCAGATTTTATTAACATGCATATCCCATTTTTACCCAAATGAATTCTTAATGCTGGAGAAGAAGAAAATCATTGCTTAACATGAACTGGTATATATAATAAATAATGCACAGGGTTAGCAGCTTATCATCATAAGGAAACAGATGGCACATTTTCCTCCAGAGAATGCTGCATCTAGTATTAGAAAATGAGTTTCTGGACATGCCCGGGGTGAACAGTTCAAGCCTGAATTACAATGAGGTTTAGGGCATTTTTTGTTTGTTTTTAAAAAATATAAAGATTTGATACCTTTTTCTTAGAAAATGCTGCCATTACACCATTTATCTGTCTCACTGAAGACATAAAAAGCCAAATGCAGTTGCTAGAAGACTCCAGAACAATCAAAAGGAGATCATACTCTGGGAATGCCTTAATTGAGTTTAAAGGGACTAGCAGTGCTCCAATGCCATCCTATGATTAGGGAAGAGAACAGTTTGTAAAATGAACCTAACGCACACAGACATAAGCAGAAAAAATGTACTTGATAAGTAGATCGGCCATAATTTAGCACTCTTGAACCTATTAAGCAAATATTCCTTTTGGCATAAAATGATTTTAAAAAAAAGATATGGAACATGATTGATCCTATAAAGTCATTTGCAAGTATGTTAAATATGCATAGATAGCCGGTTTGGTGTAGTGGTTAAGGTATCAGGCTAGAAATCAAGTCTGTGAGTTTTAGTTTCATGTTAGGCACAAAGTCAACCTGTCTCAGTCCTAGAAAGGAGGCAATGACAAACTACTTCTGAATCCCTGCTAACAGAACTGTAGGGTCATGTCCAGGCAGTTGCCAGTAGTCTCTAAGTTATTCAAAGAGAGCAAAAAGAAAAAAAAGCATAAAGAATATAATGACTTTGCACAAAGTGGTAAAAATCCCTTTTCCATTCTTGAGGGCATTATTTAGCCTATGCCCAGTGTCTGCAACAACCTAAATTAGTCTAAAAAATATTTATTTATGTATTTATTTATTCTTCACTAATTAATTAATTAATTAATTAATTCATCCATCCACCATGTTTTCCCAAAAATACGACCTACCCCGAAAACAAGCCCTAGC
Organism: Thermophis baileyi; assembly: GCA_003457575.1. Lineage (NCBI taxonomy): Eukaryota > Metazoa > Chordata > Lepidosauria > Squamata > Dipsadidae > Thermophis > Thermophis baileyi. The sequence continues at coordinate 3,821,874 of QLTV01001997.1, forward strand.
CTGCGCCTAAAATTTTCATGCCTGCGCCTAAAATAAGTCCTACCCCCCAAAAAGCCCTAGTTAAGCCCCGCCCACCATCTGGTTGTACGAGATGGGGTGAAGCGCAGGCTTAAAAAATCAAGCTAGGGCAGGGTGGGGGAGGAGGAGCTGCCCCAGGTGCCCCGGACCCACTTACCTTAGAACCACCGCAGCCAGGCCTCCCATGACCCGACACCTGTCACGCCACTGCCTCAGTTCTTCTGCAGCCACTCGTGGCAGGACATGAGTGGCCTCTTTTTCCTCCTTTAGCTTTGCCCTCAGTTGGGAGCGGGGTGGAAAGACTCCAGAAATGGGTCTTTGCAAGGCTCGTCGCAGCGGTGTAGCTTGTTGTGCCATTGCATGTGTGAGCGGCGCCGCCGCCACTCATGCACGCAACGGCACAACAAGCCTCGTGGCATCCTGCCACAAGCAGCTACATTGCCGCAACGAGCCTCGCAAAGACCCATTTCTGGAGGAGTTTGGGGGAGAAAAACGAGCCAGGGTCTCTTGTGCTTCTGCTTTCTTGCATGCAGCCAAAAGTTCGCAAAAGGCAGGAAGGTGAGATGCTAAGGTCGACTTTCTCAGCCTACTACCCAAGCGACCCTCCCCTCCTGCTGAGGCTTTAGGAATACTTTGCAAGCAAATTCACCCACCCTTTCGCTATGAACCACCCAGCTCCTGACTGAGGGCAAAGCTAAAACAGGAAGAAGCTGCAGCTGTGCCTGCAACTGCGCCTACTCGCTGGCCTTGAGCATGCTCAGTGAGCACCAGCAATGCCTTTTGCGGCAGCAGAGGCCAGAACCAAAATGCCGTTTTCGGCTTCTCTGGGATGCTGAGCTGCCCTGAAGGGTAGGTGAAAAAAAATATACATACATACATACATACATACATACACACACACACACACACACACACACACACACACACACACACACACACACACATGCAACCCATTATTTTCTGCCCACTTGCAAATAGAAAGGCTCTATGCGTAATCTGCACACTATGGTTAGACTTATTCTAAAAAGCATTTGGTTTCAAAACTGCTATTATGCTCTCCTTCCAACATCAACCTTGTAGAGGCTTTTTAATAGCTATATTTTTAAAATGTTAACTTTGGAGCATGGTGGCTTTCCCCATAAGAAAAAAAAAAGAAATTATCTTTTCTTAATTCATGTTAATAATAATATTTGCCATATAACACCCCAGACTTAATAATTGTTGATAAAAAAGACATTAAAAAATTGGACAGTGAATGTTGCAGTACCTATAGAAAGTAGAAGAGAAGAGAAAGAACTGGAGAAATTCACAAAATACAAAAACCTGCAAATAGAAATAGAATAACTGTAGCAAAAGAAAGTAAAGATAGTACCAATAGGAATAAGTGCCTTGGGTGCAATCCCCAAACAACTGAAGCATAACCTGAACGCTATCAGACTGACAAAATCACCATCAGTCAATTGTGAAAGGCAGCTTTAACTGGAACAGCTTACACCCTGCAATGATATATTTAACACCATCAAACAACATCTGCCTATCTCATGTTCTTGGGAAGGACTCAATGGGTGGATAAAAATGCCACATCCAACTTAAACATCTGGATGACTGTGTGACCAACATAAGACACAAATGGATTAGGTTGATGCTATTCTTTTCTTTTCTTTTTCTTTTGAACGGACTAGGGATAAAAGGATTGTTGTGACTCAAGGAGCTATTGCAGTTCCAGGCAGAACACACAACAGTATTTGAATTTTGTTTTTTAAATTTTCATATTGGAGAGGAAATTGTTTAAAGCAGGGGGTTTCCTACAAATAGCTGTTTCATGGACATTGAAATGAAGATAATTAATAGTTGGCTTCAGACTTTATGACTATATTGCGGTTTGTACTGTGAATACAGAGTGATTCCTTTAGTGGAAGTGATTTAAAAAAACACTAATGTGTTAGAGAATATATTGTTTTATAAAAAGGGGCTACAACAGAATGGTTCTTGGATAATACTGTGGGGAAAGGCAATGAAACAAATAAAAACAATAAAAGCAATTACTATTGAATATAAGCTGCATGCATTCCAGACTGAACTATCAAATGTAAAGGAACACTCCCAACCTTCCTATAGGATTTGCAAAAATTTGAATCTAAACCGACACATAGAAGCAGGGGTGGGTTCCTCCTGGTTTGCCCGAACCGGTAGCGACCCGCTGGTGACGTCACAATGATGTTACCGATCCGGTTTGGTCGGTGCTGGTCCGTGGCCGCCGCCATCTTTTTTTTTTTTTGAAATTTTTTTTGAATTTTTTTTTTCTTCTGAGCATGCGCAGAAGCTGAGTTCTGGCACTGTGCATGCAGTCGCCATCTTGTTTTTGGCTTTTTTATTTTTTTATTTTTTCATTACTGCGCATGCGCGCGCCCACGCGGCGCGCCCACGCGGCGCGGGAGTGAGCGAACCGGCAGCGAGGTAAGTTGGAACTCCCCCCCCACATAGAAGGTATACAGCTGAGTCCTCCAGACGAACCATTCCTGGTCTTCTGCCTTGTAGATTGTTAGGACTATAACTTCTTGAATTTCCAGCCAGCCTGTTAGATATGCAGTTTGCTGCTTATTAATCTTCAGGCTTTCCTTGGTCTCCTTTGTCCTTAATTCCTAATAAAAGGTATTTGAACCTGCATCTCAATGTGGGTCATTGAGATTAAGATAGATCATAATCTCATGCAAACGATCTGGTTAGACATAGAAGCCTTCTAAGGAAATAATGACTCACGAAATATTAATATGTTCCTTCATTTGGATACAATGGAAGTTTTTTTAAAAGCTAGATGACTTTGTTTGACTCATTTAAAAAAACCAAAGGCTGAACCTTCAAAGGATGAAACTCAAATTATTCTCAATTGTGAGGTATAACATTGTCCTATGGCTCTTTAAAAATAACCATGTCCAGCACCCAGGATCTATGAATAAAATACATGCCTTGAAAGTGATTTCCTATTAGCTTGTACCTGGCAGGCATACTAGGAATCAAGAAAAGAAAGCTGGCAGGCTCCTGGCCTATAGACTAAAGAAAATTAAAAATAGATCAAAAATGTTCAGTATCAGAAAGCACAATGCTAAGTTCGCAGAAACATGAAATTAATTAACATTCTCTTCAAGCAATTTTATTAAAATGTTTACTAAGATAGAAGTACTTCTCAGTTGAGATAATTAAAAATAATCTGAGATTATTCTCTGAGAAAGGCAACAACAATTTTTTGAGGCAATGTATCTGAAATGAAAGAAACAATAACTAATGAAAGTCGACAAAGTCTCTGGTTCTGACAGTTACGTTATGCAGTGGTGCAGGCCTGATTTGACATCTAGGGAATAATTCTTGTAATAATGGCATAACATACACACAGTGTGTGTGCATGACATCCTATAAATCTTAAATTGTATGGCAGGAACTAAGAGCTATTAATAAAGATGTTGCTACTGCCTTCAGAATACCTGGATATTGATCATTAATATGAATACCTCAATTTCCTCATTATGAGTGGATTTATCTAATTAAAGGGCATATTAGCTTTACTCACCAGTGTATTTACAGTGGGTGCTTTAAAAGGATATGCAAAACAGACACAATTTCTATATTTGAGCAGATGCATATCTGATCTTCGTATAGAAAGTTGACATATCAACCAGCTATCACCCAACTGGGGACAGCACCTATATGGGCTAGGGAGAAGAGCCTTTGATGTGGGCCATACAGAATCTCATAGAATGGGGGGGGGTCCAGAGGGACAGAGCAATTTGTCTATTTAAAAGGTGGGAGAGTTTGGTTTATCCACCTGAATGTCTAAATTCAATGCCCTCTGATTAAATTCTATCAAGGGTTTTCTAGGCCTAAAGCAGATAGGACTGATACTGACAATCCATACTGTCTCAGATCTTGGTCTTTATTTTTTTTAGAAAAGCTTCAACAATATCATTAATGTAAAGGTTAAACAATAGGAGTCTAAAATATATCCTTGCTTAATCACTTTATGGGTGGGAATAGACTCTGTTAGATCACTGAACTAATTGCCTTTAGCCAGCATAGTGTTATCACAGTCTAATTGAATAATCAAATTAAGACAGTGATCAGTTGTTGAATTAGCCAATTTCCTCACATTTTTCTCAGGGAATGGAGTCAAAGTCAATTAAGGCAGCAAAAAGAGTTTGATTCAAAGGTTTCTAATATTTCTCTACCAAATAATGTAATATTGGACACTGAATTGTTGTAGAATGCCTGTCTCTAAATCCTGCACTATAATGTTCTCAGAATACATCTGGACATGCAATCTGTGACAGAGAAATCTAACATAAAGTTTATTAATTACAGAAGAAAGACTAACTGGACTGTAGCTGTCAGGATCTCATCTGTCTCCTTTCTTATATATTGGGAAAGTGATGAGTAATTTTTTTTAGGAATTATCATAGAGGAGTTTATAGTGGTTGAAATTCTTGGATATGTGAATCTAATATACTACTGTTTAGTAGTACTAAGTACTGAGATTTTATGTACAGTGCCATAATACAGCATATTAAGACTATGCCAAATTGAATTGCTATTCTATTCTTGCTGAAAAGCGGGAATGACATTTTTGTTTAACTGGTATGCCTTCTGAGATTTGTTACACAACTTTCCAGGTATATGTAAATTACAGACCAATGTTAATAATTTAGACAAATGGCAAATGAATTAGTGATAACATTAAGGGAATACTTTGATTTTTTTTTTATTTTTGGTAATATGGAATGCTCTTTTCTAGCTAAGACAGAGGTTAACGAAGTTCTTATCATGGAACAAATGAAACTCCAACATTTTAATTTGAATCTATGGACTGGATTTCCATTTCCAATAAAAATGGAAAATAGTTGTGTGATAATGCCTCACTGCCACTAAAAAAATTAATCTCAAGCATATTTCACATAAATTTAGAGTTGGTAATGTTAATCTTTGTTCTTTTTCACCATTACATTATATTGTAATTGTATCATTATTTTTAAAATAAGCATTAATTTAAAGTTAACCTTTGAAGAATTACCATTTAGAGTTGCTACAGGTTCTCAATAAGAACTTTGGGTGAGAAACAATGAAGTTATGCAAAAGAATACTGGGGTGGGTACCATTTTTACTAAAATATCTTAGAAAAATAATTATTTTTCTTCATAGGAAAATGGAAAAGGTAACAGAATATATATTGGCTTTAAGAAGAAATAATATGAAGAATTATAAAGAACTTGGCAGCTTGCCATTTTTAGCCCAGTAAAAGTATTGCTGAATGGATATATACATTTGAAAGCAGACTTTCCAGGATGCACGTATTCAACAGTGATGTCATATATGTTCATTTCATAGATCAGTGTTAAGTTAAACTGAACTTAAATTGGGAGGTGTGATTAAGCAGCCATAAATCAATAGAAAAACTCCCCATAATCCTCAATATTGCAAAAACAAACAAACAAACAAACAAACACATATAAAGAGTTAGCATTATATGGCTTCAAGTGAACTCTTGCAGAACTGGAAAAATGTCAACTCCATCCAGTAAGTAAGCCAATGTCATGGAGACAGGTAGTCCCCGAGTTCTACTTTATGGCTCAAAAGCTGCGTCTGGAGGGCCTTGCTTTCTCACTGAAGTAATAAGTTGATTTTGGATTCCAATCACTGCTATGTTTGTCTTCAACTTCCTTTAGAATAATTTCTCTTTCAAGGACTATGTTGTATTATTTTAGTAGTCAAAAGTCCTTAAAGTTGCTGGTTGTCGAATCTCTTGCATAATTTGCTTGAGAGCATCTCTCTGCATAATCAATCCTGAACAGTCAGATTAGGGTCCAAAATAAAAGCACATGTACTGTAGACTGATTGAGCTTCTTAAGCTATGAGATACTATTGTATTACTACTGTATCAAAACTGGGTAATATGCTGTCTTCCAGATGTTATTAAACTCTGGCACAGCCAATGGTAAGACCTGATTAAAATTACAGGGTAATTCCAGGGTAACAGTACCTATGTCTGATTTATTTGGAAATAAATTTAGCACTGAATAATCAATGTCAGTTGGATAGTGGTTTCTCCATCTCCAACCTTCAGTGAAAAATGTTCTGCTAAAGTTGTAGAATGTACTTTACATTTAACCAGAATCTAATTTAAGAGCATTATTCCAAGTTCTGCACTGAAAAAACATAGAACAAATTACCTTATTTTGTATAACAGATACTTGAGATAGCATTCTCCCCATCACCACCCCACTCCCGTGGTCATATTTTTTTTGAAGGCAAATTATAGTCCAGTTCCTTGATTTATCCTCATACCCTCATCATTTTTCTTTGTATCCGTTCCAGTTTCTCTGCATTTTAAAGATGCCTGGACATTTTTCATTTCAAACCATGAAAAATACTATTAACTTCATTGGTTTGGAAACTATATTTCTTGAAATATGCTAACTCGTATTCAGTACACATGGTGGAAGAATGAATTTAATTAATATAATTTTAAAAGTACATTTCATTTTTTATAAACTTTGAGAGAGGTAATGAAGGATACAGTAGGATATTTAAGATGCTCCTATTAAGATCTTAATAATTAAAGATAATTAAGGCTTTGAAGCTTTCCAATAACATGAAATGAAAACTCTTACACATACATGTGGCTCCCATCCTAATGATGCGTATGTCTGGTTTTACAGTCTTTGTAGATTAGAGTAGTTGTGGATCCTAGTCAGTATTCTGCGATATGGGATATTATTATTCAGATGCTTTAGATACTTTTATCGTTTTTCTATTTTTAATTGTAACTACCCAGAGCCATTCTGGAGATGGGCAACCTTTAAATCTAATAAATGAATAATGCTTCCCTCTCAGCTACTCCTTCTTTCTGAGATAAATATTTGGATGATAAGCTCTCTGTACTTTCAATTAATTCACAGTACATTCCATTCTGTCCATATAATGTATCTATTGTTTTTTCCTATTTTCCACAGCTTATCATCACATATCCAAAATATTTGAGTTTCTCCTTGCTAATTTTCAACAGACCAATTCAGCAATAGTTTGGTAATTTTTTCATTGCCTTGTAATTACTGTCTTTAAATTTATATACCAATCTTTTTCCATCTTTAGGCCACACAGTCTTATTCCATATTTATTAAGTGCCCCACCTAGAATTTTAAATTTATCCATGAATATTTCATTTAAACCTAGTTCTTTCGTGTCAAATGGCAACTCTATTACCTGTCACACCCTCTATAGTAGTAATTCCCAAACATATTTGTTTCCTACAAGTGTTTGTATAAATCTGTAATCCTATTTGTAAAAGATTTCAGTATAGTCTTTCCTCTTTTTTATCCATATTGAAGTCTTGTAACTTCCTTTCATTCACAGACACACACACAGACAGGTACACACACACACACACACACACACACACACACACACACACAGATACAGAGGGGGGAGAGAGAAAAGAAAAGTCAAGCAGCAGCAATGTTACAAATATATCTGTGAAAATGGAAATACAATAGTTTTCAAGTGTCACACTGGATTTTTGCTTTTCCCAGCAAATAATTAAAAATAATTAAGTTTCTCGTATTTGGTGATTGCATGAACCACATAATACTTTTATTTTCCATAGGGCCAAACTACCTGCATAAGTGCTGTCATAGTACCTGCAGAGTTTGACCAAATCATATTCACAGATAATCACTGGAATACATAGCAGGTTAGACACAGCTTTGACAGCCATTATCTAGAACTGCGATAGAATCCTCAGAATCTGCTCTGTGCTAAATGTTAGATGCAGCATCAGGCACGTGTCACTTTTTTTCTAACGACAGCACACATAACAGCTCTCCTTTCATTACAATTACATGCTTTTAACTTTTCCGTTTAAGGCACAGTTGGGGAAGTTATACCCTTCAATATTGATGCAAATCCCACACATCTCAAAATTGTCCATGCTGACAGGAATTGAACAGAAGACCAACATTTCTCCACTGGGAATAAATTGAAATAAAGATTTGTATCTGAAAAGAGAGAAGATAGAAATATAAAATATAAATTATATAAATGTATATATTTGTATTTTATAAAGTCTAAAATATTTTAGACCTCTCTTTCTCTCCTACATATATCTGATATCAGCAGCAAATGTGAATTAAGAATATAGGATCATCAATTTATTTTCTTTATTTTGCAGTATTAAATAAGAAGACATATATCAGAAGAAAATAAAAAGTTCAGTAACCACTTGTTTTTCATTATAGTAAGGAAGTCAGAGATTGGAAATTCAGTTCTATTAAGCAGCACAAGGATTTAAATTGTATCTTTCCTTAGTAACCTAATTATTATGCCTTATGAGGGAAGACATCTAAATTCACTTTTCAACTTAGCAAATAGATGTTATCATTTAGAGCCAGTTTAGTACAGTGGTTAAAGCATCATGCTACAAACCCAGAGACCATAAGTGTTAATCTCACTTTAGGCACAAAGCCATGTGGGTGGCCTTGGGCCAGTCACATTCTCTCAGCCCTAGGAAGGAGGCAATAATAATTTAATATGTAATAATTGTAATGAATTGTAATAATTGTAAAAAGATGTAATGAATTCATGAATTGTGGGTATCATTCCCAAACAGTTAGAGAATGAAAGGAGGCAAAGAAAGGAGAAAGTAAATATCTGGGCTTCACTAGCTTTGATCATTCCTCTTTATACCATGAATATTCCAAAATAAATTCACCCAAGGAAATTCACCCCATTCCTATGCTGTCATATTGGCTTTGCTGTAAATGACCTTCTATATTATTTTGCTTATGGCTTCCTTCTAAGGTAGTTACTCACTGCAGATTAATAACATGGCTAAAACTTCCCTTTCCAGCTAGATAACTTGCTAACTTGCCCTGTTTAATATGTTCCCTTTCCCTGTAACAAAAGCAATGGAATTTCAAGGGAGCTAAGAAGTGGAGATCTTTTTCCCTTCTCATATTCTTCAGAAAACAGAATAACAAAGCAGTGTTTAAGCTTGGAACCGCATAGAGGTCATTTATTTATATACACCTTGATGGAGAAAATACATAAAAATTTGCCAGTAATAAATCCTATAAGAAATGAAAGGAATCAGTCCTAACAGCAACTCTGCATTAACCTGTTGAAGAAGAAAAAACTTTACAGGATATGAAGAAGGAAATACCAAAGAGAAACAATTACTGGGGAGAAATAACTGAAGATGAGAAACAGAGAGGGGAAGGTAGCCAGAGAAAGAGAACAGAATAGCAACCAATGCATTTGTAGTGCTCTGAATTTGGAATGTGAATTAACTGAAATGTGCATTTTAAGGGATTGAGATATGAAACTGGCTTGTGTTCACAACAGGGTGCTATATTTCTTTACAGTGCAACTAACCATGCTCATTGCAAAAACTTCCTTCAGGTTGTCTTAAGTTTGACATACGTGTTCCCAGCAAAAGGAAGTAATAACATTATACTGTACACTGCTTCACCTTCTTTCTCTGTCAATCACATTACTGCCGCTTTAATGTTTTAAATGCCATTGTTTTTAAAATAAAATTTGGCATTTCATCCTCTCCTAATCTTCTAGCATGCTTATACATTTTACTCACTGTGTTAAAATACAAAAAAAATATAACACTTTGTATTTTTCCTTCTTCTGTGATAGGGAAAATATAGCCCTTTCCTCTGAATCTCTTTCCAGATCTGGATGTTAAATTACATAAAACTCTTTCTGGAATCAGCTATTTCTGAAATTCTTGATGAATTCTTATGAACCAGATTGTTTCAGATCTGTATGTCTTAGTATATACAGTAGTTCCTAGATATCACAGAAACATTTATATTCTCATTCCTGCACTAAATCAGTACAGATGCAGCCTGATTGCTATTCAGATCACAACTGACTTTTAGTTTTGTCTGAGAACCAAGACATTTGTGGAGATATAAAGGACTCTTGCTGTGGGCTGAACAAGTTCCTATGGCCTCTGTTATGAAAAGATAATGGCACCTTCATTGTTATACCATAGAAACTGTGCCAAGAGCACTTTAGTAAACACAAAACACTACCATGCAGGGCAATATATTTCCTTCACAGTTATCACTCCTAACTCAACTAGCTAGCCCTCATTTAGCACGGCATCAGTTAGTTACCTATCACTTTTTTTCCCTTCGCCCCTTATGTATAAGCAAATACCAGAAGCTGAACAAAATACCTAACTTGTAATTTGCATATGCATAACTTGTCACTCCTACTTGTAAGTGGGAATAGGTAAATATGGCTTACTTTATCAATCAAACTTTATCAAAGGGGAGCAGTGAACAAAAGAACTGATCTACTGAGAGATGTTGTTAGTTTTCATGGATTTGTGGAAATGTAGCATATTGTTGCTTCAAAAAGCAAACTGGACATCAGGAGGAGGAGGAGCAGGAGGAGGAGGAGGAGAACCATAGCCTAGAAATACAAACAACTCAGAAGAGATATAATGAAAATTTTTAGACAGTTATAATTTTACAGAGGTAATGTTAGAACATGGAGGAAAAGACAAGAGGATAATGAGCAGCAAGGAAGATGGACTCAATTACAGTGGTAATGGGAGGACCATTGGAAGATCTGAGGGACCAGATGGGGACAAACTATGCAGGATAAAATCTATCTACCGGTAGATGGTCATAACAGTTGACACAATAATCAATCAATCAAAATGAACAAATTTATTATGGAAAATGGCAAGTGGCATGTATTTAGTTTTATAGCCAACTATACTAAAGTATGTTATTAATGATATTCCTCTTTTTGGTGACTTAATAGGATTATTACAGTACTCTCAAATTGTTAGTATTAGCTGAATTTCACATACATCTAGTGCAAAAACAAACAGACGGTATTCTTGTTTTATCTAAATTCCATATATTCACAATACTGAAATATATACATGGATGTTTGATGTAATATAGCCTACCCTATTTTACATTTTCCTGGGAAAGCATAAATAGTATAAAATAGCATGAAATTTGCTACAATTCTGTAAATGTTATGTGTATCTGAAATAAATATATTTTCATGTTTATTTTCCTCCAGTGGCTTATTGTTTAAAATAAATTGCTTAACTGCACTGAATTTACCTTTAAAACAAAAACAAAAACCAGAGCAGATTAATAGCATATTGTTAGAGAATTATATATAACTTTCCTGTTATATTAGATATTGCTTTCAGTTACAGAGAACAATATGGTTTGTTAGGACCCTTTATACATATGCATTTTCTCAGAGATAGCCAGCTGTGCCACTGCCATGCCTTGTAAATCCTTTTAATTAAAATGTCTTCTTTCACAAAGGTCATAATTTGGGGGCTGGGGGAAGCGCAAGAGGAGAAATGGCTTCCTTGGTCATGTTTTTACATGCAAGCTTTCTCCTGGCAAGTTTAAAACACCCTAAGAGCTTTTCTAGACAAATCATTAGAAAGCAGATGAGACTCCAAATAAAAGTAATTGGTTTTTTTAAAAAAAGGATTCTTTCTTGATTGGTCTTCAATTAAAAGAGGGGGGGGGGGACTGATTCTGCCATAGTTTAAATTCCAATTAAACTATTGCTAGTGATTACAGTGACCTCTTGTGGAGATTTTAAAACAGTGTTCTTTTCTCCTTTTGCTGGGAAGGGGGCTTCAAAATGAAAGTCAGTGTTTTTCAATTTGTTTTACACCTGGGCAAGGGAGATCTTTACTTTATACAGGTTATTTTTCAATCCCTACAATTGAATTATGGATATATATGCATTTTACTTCTAAATACCCCTAAAGTAGGTTTATCTGGCCTCATACAAATTAGATTAAAACATAAAATGTACATACAATTCAAAAGCATGACTGTAACAGACCTTGCAGCAAAACAGTGAAGTCCCATTACCACTAAAATATCACGGTTTCTAAAATCCCTAAGAAAATAAAAAAAATCTGTTCTTAGCACTAATGGAATATAACATTAGCCTCCTTGTTAGGCTATTATTAAAATTCACTGCCACTGAAAAATTTCTCTTCCATGTGGCTGTAAAGGAATTTGGAGTTTAAAGAATCACAGCCTTGATTTTGTTTAGTATAAGATGGGACAGAAAAAAAACCTAGATAGGATTTCAACTTTAAATTAGCAACGGTTAGAGATGTAAAATTTCCGGAAATTTTGAAGCTCGGAAAAACACCCAGGTTTTTTTGGGAAAAAACGGAAATTTTTGGAAAAATTGAAAAAAATGCTACATTAGCACTTTTTTGTCTTTTTAAGATTGAAAGTCATTCTGTTACTTTAGGAACATAAAATATGACTATGGACAATTTGACTTGGCATAAAATTATCACAACTAGCATATTAAAAATATAGTGTAGCCAAACAATTATCACAAACAGAATTTACTTTTTTATAATATTTATTTGTAACAAAGGGAGCAACAATCTCCTGAACTGCTTACTAGTTTATGTGGAACAG
>QLTV01001997.1:3834769-3848573 GCA_003457575.1 Thermophis baileyi
TTGTCGTCAGTGCACAGAAATTAGAATAATCTGATATCATACATTTTTTTTAGAAATGATTTGGAAAATATTTGAACACCGTGTCTTAAAATATTTTATTCATCATTTTAAAAAAAAATATTAAAAAAAGTTTTTTTTTTCTTTTTTCAATTTTTCCAATTTTTTGGAAAAAAACAAAAGCCATCAAAAAAAAAAAACGAAAAAAAAAACGGTTTTTTTCCAAATTTTTCCGGTTTTTTTCTGGGCCTTCACATCTCTAGTAACGGTACCAGGTTTGTTTGTTTGTTTGTTTGTTTGTTCGTTCAAGTGTAAAGGCCACCTGAATTATATCAGAGTTTGTTGCAAAAATCAAAACCAGAAGCACACACAGATGACTGATTCAGCTGGATTCAATAACTTCTTTATAAACATAGTAATATATATACAATACCACAAGTAGATTATTTCTTCAAGTAAACACAAGCAGGAGTTAGTTTCATTTCAGCAGAGAGTAGACAAGCAGTACAGAGAGCAGAGAGGAACACTGAGCCACGCCAGTTTCGATTCTCCACACAGACTCAGATGTGGTTAGCTCCCATTGGCTGATGTAGTTGCTATGACTATTCATTGGCTAACCTTGTTAACATGGCTCTCCCAGTCATGAATATTCTAACAAATTATTCTGGTCAGCTTCCAGTTTAAAAAGTAAGAAGAAAAACATAAAACCGAGAAAAAAGAATAATAAAATCCAGAAAAAACATACAATATGACAAAAACCTGACATGGGCTCAATCCCCACCCTAGCCCCAAGCTTGAGAGAACAATCAGGTCTTCAAAGACTTTGAGAATTTCATCAAGGTGGGAGCCCTATGGATCTCAGGGAGGGAGTGGTGGCAGATACTATATCAGAGAAAGCATGTTTTCTAAATCCTTATAGGTGAGACTATTTAATCAAAGTGCACCGTACTCACTCTGCACAATCTTGCTGGATGATTAGAAGCTATTGAAGGTAAGCAGTCCTCAAATACCTGGATCTTATGCTATGAAGAGCTTTAAAAATAATAACCAGCATCTTGAAATACAGCCAGAAGCAAATTGGTAACAATGCAGCTTGTAGGGTGGCAGTGACACATGGGCATACCACAGCATGCTCAGCACTATCTGCACTGACACATTGTGGACCAGCTATAGTTTTAATAGTTCTCAAGGACAGTCCCATGCAGAGTTCATTGCAGTAGTTCATTTGCGAGGTGACTAGGGCAAGAATGACTGTCTAGGCCTCCCAATTGAGGAATTGGCACAACTGGTGCACCAGATGAATCTGCAGAGGCCCTCCTGGCCACAGTGGCTACCCCCTTCTCAAGTAGGAGCTGTGAATCCAGGATGATCCTCAGTGTACCCCATTCTCCAATGCAGAACTAAGACTAATGACATCCAAAACTAAAGATGGAAAATATAGGAGGCCAAATATCCACAGCCACTTGGTCTTGTCAAGATTGAGCCTGAACTTATTCTTCCCCTTTAGACTGAAATATCCTCCAGTTAATGAGAAAGAACATTAACAACATCACCTTGGGATTGACATGTATAATTGGATGGCATCTGTATATTGATTATATCAGATTCCAAGCCAACCAATGACCTCACCCAATGATTTCATGTACCTATTGAACAGGAAATCAATGTGAATAACACCACCAGTTTCTCAGAAAACTATAACCTATAATATCCAAAGTCTAAATTCTGAATATCAATTGAAGTGAAGCTCTGTGGTAATATCCCATTAACTGAAACTCATTTCTTGTTCATAATTATTAAGTTATGTTTCATCATTATGTCACAATACTCAATACTCTGAAGAAATTCCTTATCTTCATTCTTGTAGCATGACAAGAATAGCCAGCAATTTCAACCCTTGAAGCTTTTACATCTATTGTCATCATGTGAAAAACCCATCTTGCATTAATCCCAAAATTGAAGAATATCAACAATATGTCATGCACATTCCTATAAAATGACAAACTTGACAGCAATTCCTCTTCAAAGTAAAATCATGTTCTGCAGCCTACAGTAATACTTGGGGTAGCCAAAACCTCTATAACTAATAGCCACAATGGCCTTATGTTCCAATTTTGCAGCTTCTAGATCATGTTACTGAAACCCAGCTGCCAAGTTTCAGTAATATGGTATTTATTTATTGTATTCATAAAAAGTAAATCGCACATTTGAACCACAGTCCCATATATTTCAAAAACAAAAAGCTTGGCTGAAAATTTTAGCCCAGTTCCATCTGGTGATCTATTCATTAATTTATATTTAAGCAAACAATTTTAGCATAGTTATCAACTTCTCCTTACACATTTAACCTACCTGTTGGCTTTAGATCCAGCACAGAACTGGCATTAACCACGATAGACCTATATCCAAATACAGCAGAAAACAATCTATTCAAATAAATACAAACTCATTTTCAAAGGTTCCAGAGACTTAGTGAGAGCATGGCCTCTCATATGGCTTCTGGAGGGTCCAGAGGCGATGCGAGAGCAAACCCCAATCTCACACATATCTGCAGCCTCCATAAATAACGTGAAAATGGGGCAGGCTACTGAGAATTAGGTGTCGATAAACTCTAGCATGTTACCCAAAATGTTGTGGCATGTTACCTTTGACATGCATAGCATAATTCACTATCACTGTTCTAGATCAACCTTCTTCAGACGTGTGCCTTCCGACCTGCAAATTTATGTAATGCTCCATTAACAGCTGGATTAAAATCACAGATGTATGTAGTCACATCTGGAGGAAACAGAAAGACTCATCTAGACAATCATTAAAGGTGAATTGTCTGACTGTCACCTATTGAAGTTTCTTATCCAAGAAAGAAATATTTGCAGATAGCCAATAATTGCTGTTATCCTTTGCACAAAGTGTCATACTGTGTCCCTAAGACTTAGCCAGCCAATAGTTTTGCTTAAAATTCTCGGTCATGAAGGGAAAGGTCAGTGAGAAATCTGGTTTGCTAAGAGGTAGATAACTAGTATCCAGGTTGTGTAGCTCAGAAGATAAATCATGATATGCTGTGCATTAAGTGGGAAGGAATGAATAAGAGCATGTGGGAACTTTTCTAATGCAGTATGCCAAACCTAAGATATAAATGTGTCATTATTTAGATAAGATCCTTATTAGACAAACATTTATTGAAACACATACAAAATTTATTACGAAATATTTTATAAGCCTTGACAGAGCAGAAGAGAAATTGCCATTAAAGTCGGACAGGTAGTGTAAATCACATTTAAGTCTGATTTAATAAATATAAATCACAAAGATGGCAGGAAAAAGAAAGCAAGATAAGGCTACTAATAGTTGAGAATGTAATTAGGATCTGAGCTTTTGTAATAGGAGCACAGAAACAAGGCTAGAGAAAGGAAGAAGAAAATAAAAGAGATTCAGGAAATAAAATACTGAGAGAGTATCATATAAAAAAGGAAGAAGTGAAGATAATAAATGGAAGAGAAGGAAGCAGATCAAAGAGGAAGGAGTGGAGTCATGTAAAGGATGCTTGTACAGAAATTTGGGGAAGAGAAAATAATATGCTATTAGTATGATGCAATTAGGCAAGCAAATACACTTTAAAGAAAGAGGAATTGAGTAACCCAAGTATACTATCAAGTAGACTTTTCTTACAATTTTGCTACTTATCCAAGAAATGATTCCACAGGAAATAAAACTGTGGCTCCCCAGTATTGGTAAACTACAACTCCTAGTACCCCTCTAACAATTGGCTATGCTGGCTTGAAATATATTATCATCAGTAGTGGGTTCTAAAATCCGTTGCTACCGGTTCGCGTGCATGCTCGTGCGCGCTTCTGCACATGCGCAGAAGCATCCCGGGTGGGTGGGCAGAGCCTCCCGCCACCGCTGCTACCAGTTCTAAGAACCGGGCCGAACCAGGAGCAACCCACCGCTGATTATCATGCATTGTACTAGAAACAATTTTATAATGCAAGCTTTTGGAACCCCTGGATAGCAGATACCAGCTGTGTTTGGAGTTCAAGTGATTACCAACTCCATTTCAGTTTCAGACAGTTTTAACTTTAACACTATTATCCTGTGTTGCTGCTTTAAAGAGGGAAGATAAAACAAAGAGATTTTATTGTGTAGCTGTTTTCATCATTGTGATTTTGCAGTCCTAAGTATTTGTTGCCATTTGTCCACTGGCATTACTGAGATTTTTAAAAACATGTTTTGTTATTTTTGCATAAGAATATATGTAAAAACTGTTGGAAGACCTGAAGGGCCATGTTAGGGACAGATCTGTATGGAGAAAATCTGTCTGTGTGGTCACTAAAAGTTGATGGTATATAATTTTAAAAAGGGGGGTAAAAAGGCCTTGCAGGATGGTGATGTGGCAATATTGAGTCATTTGAGAGAGATGGGCAGCTCTATAAAACATAAATAAATAAAATATATTTGAAAGGAGATCCTAAATAAGCCTTTCTTCAAACTGATGATGTATTGGGGACATCAAACCCCATTACACCCCCACCCCAATAGAATACTTGAAGATACTTGAAGCCCAATATTACTAGACAGAATTACAAAATCCCATAAGACACCAAATTCTGTAATTTTCTGCTGCCATCTAATGGTTCTTTGAGAGAATCAGTCTGGTGTAGTGGTTAAGGCATCAGGCTAGAAATGGGAAACTATGAATTATAGTCCTGGCTGAGGTACAAATCCAGCTGGTAACCTTGGACTAGTCATTTTCTCTCAGACCTAGGAAAGAGGCAATGGCAAACCCCTGAAAAACCTTGCCAAGAGTACTGCAGGGATTTGTCCAGGCAGTCACTGAGAAACAGACACTATAGAACTGAAGAAAAAAAAAAAAAAGGTTCTTCAGAGTTTTGCAGTCTATATCTGGCAGACCAGAGTGAGAACAAGGATGCACACCAATATGAAGAATGCCAAGTCACCGTCTCATGTCTCGAAGGCAAAATTTGATATCTCTGCTTAAGATCCATTCATTTTACTACGTTCCACCTTGAACATATAAACACACATTGGGATAGGTCAGGGTTTCTCAACCTCAGCAACTTTAAGATGTGAGGAATTCCTCCCAGAATTTCCCAGCCAGCAAGGCATTCTGGAATTGGACTTCACACTTCCTAAAGTTGCTGAGATTGGAAACACTGGTATAAATTCATAAGTGAACAGTAACAATCTTTTTCTTTATATTTAAAAACATCCTGCTTATTTACATGCCAATTTTTACAGCACTAAAACAAAGAGCTGTAATTTATTTGCGCTCTCACCTCAAAAACCCCTCCAGTGGTGAAATCCAATTTTTTTTACTACCGGTTCTGTGGGCATGGCTTGGTGGATGTGGTGTGGCTTGGTGGGTGTGGCTTGGTGGGCATTGCAGGGGAAGGATACTGCAAAATCTCCATTCCCACCCCACTCCAGGGGAAGGATACTGTAAAATCTCAATTCCCTCCCCACTCCTGGGGGAAGGATATTGAAAATCTCCATTCCCACCCCACTCTGGGGCCAGCCAGAGGTGGTATTTGCCGGTTCTCTGAACTACTCAATTTCCGCTACCGGTTCTCCAAACTACTCAAAATTTCCGCTACCGGTTCTCCAGAACCTGTCAGAACCTGCTGGATTTCACCCCTGAACCCCTCCTAGTATTTTTGAAAAATGGACTACGGCAGACATTCACAAGTATGATTGTCCCAGCATATAAAAATTCTGCTGAACTCTTGAACTGCCAGATGTTGAACGTTTTAATTCCTCAATACTAGTGCTCCTTTAGTTTTATTCCCACTTATTTTTAAACAGATTAGATATTTATGATATATTTTATCCACAGCACATCCAAAAACTACAGCTATTCACCTGTGGCTTCTAGCTCCCACTTTAATTAGCCTGCTCCTTTTCTTCTGCAAAGTCTCCAACTGGGTCTACTTCCTCTGTGAACTACCACCAGATGCTGAGGACGGCCCAATTCCAGGTTGAGACGGTAGAATTTTAGTGGATACTAGGAAGGGTTGAAGAGAAGCATGGAGAAAGTAAACAGATTTGGGGGGGGGGAACCAGAACAAAACACAAGTCTCCCTTCCCGGGACAAGAATGAAGCAACAGAATGAGACGTCCTTAGCTAACCCCCAGAAGAAAGTCCGAGGCGCCTCCCTGCATTTGAGGGCTCCCAAGGTGTTTTTGTTGTTGCTACTTAATGCGAGCGGCCTCGCTCGCTGCGCGTCAGACGTGAGCGGGGAGCTCGTGTTCCAGCAACCTCTCCAGCCTCCCTACGTGAGAGAAAACAGGCGGCCTCGCAAGCAGGGACAGATGACTCATGCTCCAAGTCAGCGAGGCCTCCTTAACTCTTTCCCGCCAGCAGGAATGACAGTGCCGCTCAGGCAGGAGACAAAGTGCGGAGGCCGAGGGAGGACGACGCAAGACGGGGGTGGGTGGGAATCTCTCTCTCGCGTCCTTCCTGGCCTCTAAGTTTGGGTTGAAAAAATGCTCCGGGCGGGCTGCCAACGAGGCACCTGTCGCGGTAACAAGAGAGGTTAGATTAGAGCACAATAGCCCGCTCGCAGGTCCTGCTGTTGAGAGGCGGGAAATAACAAGGGCAACTCGTTGCTAGTTGTGATTAATGGTTCCTGGGACTGAATTGCCAAGCAGAGGAAAAGGCGCCCTTGGGGTTTTCGGCCTCAGGACTGTGGCTCTTTGGTGGAAGGAGAGGGTTTCTTTTACGCTGCGCTGGGGATAAAACACGTTCATTCGAGTTCTGGGGTGAAACGGTTCAGAAGCATCGCGTCGGTTTGTGAGGTAAACTCCGCTAAAGTTTTATCACAAAGGCCGATGGGAGTTGCAAGTCAGGAAAGCGGGAGGGGTTCACATCCTTCTGGAACGATAAAGCCTTTGTCAAAATTCAGTCAGTATACAATGGGATGTCCCTTCTTTTCCTTATCTTCATGGTCACAATACAAATGTGGAGCAAACACCATCACATAAGCGAAACATTTCTTTCTCATCGGCTTCCCCAGACTGGTGTTTTAGAGAAATGTGTGTGCGTCTACTTTATGTGCCTTTGGGACAGTTTTTGAATCCTGGCGGAACTAGATCATGCAAGTTTTTCGAAGTGGTTTACCATTGCCTCTTGCTAAGGCTGAGAGAGAGTGACTGGCCCAGTTACACAGCTGGCTTTGATCCTAAGGCAATCACAATGTCCTATTTCTAGCCTGATATCTTAATCTTCACACCAAATTGGCTCTCCTTGAGATAAGTAGGAATATAAATTTCCACAATTTAATGCAATTGGAGGTCTTGACATTGGGAGAGGTTGCCATTAAAAAATCATTTTTATTCCTTGCAACACATATTGGAAATAAATTCTGCGAATATCCACAGATGGGCAACACACATATAACTGCACTGATCAAACCTATTACATACACACAGGTAATACATATGCACTATCCTGATCAGACCCTCATTATTACACATAAATACACGAACATGTACATGGACACCCTTTTCCCTGGGAAGAAAGTATAAATTCCAGAAATGTAGCATGTTTGTTACACAGAAAAAAATACAGATCTCTCATATAGCCACTGCTGATAAAGAGGATGGGAAGAATTCCAGAAGGAATGTTTTGCATGTTTTCCTTTCCTTTATAGTACCTAGTTCTACATCTATTGTTTGATAACAATCTGGAGTTTATGGATTAAAATGTGTCAGTCTGCTGTAACATGAATATGTTGAGCTGTTGTTAAAGGAATTGATTTATTTGTACATAAAACTTTGTGAACTTCAACTTGCAGAGACTGTCAATTCTCTTTCGGGTTCAAGTCAAACCTATTTCTACCTCCTGATCTTACAATACATGAGAATATTCAAAAAAACAAACCCAATTATTTAAAATTTGTGTTTAAATATAAAGGTTATTTTAGATACTTGGCTGTGCAAAATATGGATGTTAAACTAGTGATACCTTTTGGCAGGGGAAACATATGTTCTCAGCTATATAAAGGTTGGCAGAACTTTGTAGCTAATGTAGTTTGACCACCCACTATCCTGATCTAATCTTGGTTACTTTCACTGAAAATATATAAATATGTAGCCACACTGACTGAATTGAAAGTGATTTTGATTTTTAGAAGAGCTAGTGTTCTTCTTTTAATTTTTCAGGCCAGAGAACAAGAGGAGAACCTTCTGATCAACATCCAATGTCGAAAATCCTTCTCTTAAATTAGCATAATTTTCTGATGCCTGTGAAGAGAGGGCTGATTACCATTCCCTGTCATCCCAAACCTACTTAATTCCAGAACATTATTACAGTAGGTGGTTGTGCAATCATCCAGTGGCTATTTGAACATTAATTTATCTTTTGCAGATTAATGGTAGGCAAATAACTTTAATTTGATTGAAGACTTATACAAACTACATGATATGGTGCTGAAAAACACACCATCACTATTCTGATTAGTTGGGAATGACACCTACAGTAGTAATATTATTGCCTATGGACTTACTCCATCTTCTTGGAATGTGTTGAGGTTTCCCTACTCGTCTATCATGGATGTTTTCAGGAAGAAAGCGGGGGACGGACGGACGACAAATGACAGAATGTGCTTTGCAATTCAACACCCTATGACTTACATATGTCCTTGTATACAACTTCAAGATAAAACATGAAAGGCTACGATTTGCATTAATAGGTCATGACTCATGTTTTGTCACTTTTCATCACTGTGATTTGTATTAAATGCCTATATTCAGCACAGATATATTTTCATCATGGATACATTTTGAAGTTGCTATATTCTTATGGAACAAAACTCAAAAACATACGTGTGTTCCAAAACTAAAAATATTTTGTTCCCAACCTTGGAAATGTTATTGGAACAAGACTATGGTCTCTTTGTTTTCAACCCAAAGCCAAGGAGTAGTTGGATGGCAGTCCATGCTACTACTAGCCAGCTAAATTGGAAAAAAAAAATAGGTCAAAGGATTTTAAAAATGTAATAACATTAAAACAGATCCAGATTGGAAACAATGAGAATGCAGCTCTACTCCAATTTCTGGAAAATCATTTTAATAAATTAGGTTGTTAGTTTCTGTCTTTTCTAATTTTAATAGGGAAGTATTTTCAATTTTTTTAAATAGAGTTGCTGGTTCAATAGATTACTGGACAAAAGAAT
The DNA here is from genome assembly GCA_003457575.1 of Thermophis baileyi. Classification (NCBI taxonomy): domain Eukaryota; kingdom Metazoa; phylum Chordata; class Lepidosauria; order Squamata; family Dipsadidae; genus Thermophis; species Thermophis baileyi. Next base: position 3,843,961 of record QLTV01001997.1, read on the forward strand.
TGTTCTTTGTAATAATGCTATGACTTAACATCACCACCCCTGTTCTGACCATTAAAAATTCAGGCTTCAAGATAAGCAAGCCCAGGCATGCAAACTTATATCTATGAGATTTTCTTTATGGCTTTATATTTATTAAGAATTTCATAAAAAGACAAATCTAAAGAAAAAGACAAGAAAGAAAAGAGAAAAACTAAAGTTATAAAACATAATGACTTCCGACCGTCTCTTCAATAGATAATTGCAATCTTATAATCTCCCTTGGGGTGTATGGGTATTCAGAGAGGGATATAACCTCTGATGGAAGGGTCTGCCATGGCCTTCATAGGGCTGATTATTCATCTTTGATCCCCAGTGGCACTCAGTCTCATCTGTGGCACCAAGTAACTGTAACATGCACAGCAACCACATCCTGGTAAACTCTCTCAGCAGATGGGTCAAACCAGGTGATGGTAGCCGATAGATCTTTGACTCTTGATGAAATGAGAATTTGTGTATCCCACCATGTGAAGCTCTGGCCCTGGCAGATTGAGCGGAACAGACTGATCAACAGTCCAATAGTAAAGAAGAAATGCCCAGCATGTGTTGTAGTGTGCTAAGAACATCCTGGCCTACTGCAGCAGGAATGGTCACCTGTCATAATGATTTTCCGTACCACTGGATTAAGTTCTCTTCTGCTGAGAGAATGGAACCGCACCTTTGTAATGAACGTTCCACCTAAAACTCCATCACGCACAGGTTTCTATTGTGCAATTTATCTCTATCTACAATTCATCTGCAAATCATCTCTGTCCAAATCCAATTTGTTGAGTCCTGCAGTGATGGGGGAATGGAAAAGCAATGGTCACTGGCAATTGTACACAAACCTGCACTTGTGTGGTCTTTGGATCAATGGTCATTTGTCTCAATACCCAAGGTGTCCTGCAGAATCCTGAATAACTGGGCATCCCTTCTTGAACTCCAAAATCAGAAAGACCAGTCAGGCACTGGGGTGGCTGAGTACTAGAGTGCTCAATAAATACAACATCTGTATCTCCACAAAGTTGAAAATCTACTGATCTGTGATAATCCCTTCTCTCCTATACTGAAGTGAGTTCTGGACTCTATCAAAGGCACATCAGACAACTGGAAAAATTTTACATGTGGGCTCTGCGTTTCATACTCAGCATTCTTGGCAAGACTGTATCTCCAACCTGGAAGTCTTGGATTGTATGGAGTCCACCAGCATTGCATCCTTGATTATCAGAGCTGAGATGAGATGTGTGGGATAAGTAATCAAAATGAATGACTGTCATATTCCTTGTTGGAAGAAAAATCCATCTGGTTCAATTCCAAGTGGGGAGAAAGACACTGGAAACATGGAGGCTGATTGGAAAGATGGTTTATTGATGAACAGGATCACATGGGTTTGAGGTCCTGGGCAACTGACCACATGGAGTGGAGAATGAGGGTTATTTATACCCTCTCTTGTCCCTTGCCCTTGAGCTTCCTGTTCCTATGGCAAGAGCATGTATTCTATTGGTTGCTGTCAGACTCCCATGGGGCTCTGCAGGGGTCATAGCTGAGGTTGTCTGAGCTCCCAGGTTTGGTTGAAACTTGGAGGGTGATGATGTAATGAAGAGGCTTGTGTTCTGTGGGCAATTCTTATTGTGTCTTAATGGCTTTGTCCTGGTTTGGATCTTGAGTGAGAGCTAATCCCATCACCCTGAGGCTGAAGGTCTTTTGTCTTGTAGATAGGCTGGCCCAGTCCTGCTGGGGCTATTAAGAAAGGTGGAGGCTGCTTTCCAAGAGCATGTTTCTCCTTTAGGGAAATATAATATTCTGCCTTTTTAATATTTCTCAAAATATTTCATTCTTCTAGGAGAGAGGTGGGTGCTAATTTTCTACAGTCTCAAAAGTTACTCCATGTACTGTAGTCTGGGTAGAGATCTTGAAGTCAACCATGCAAGTGCAACTAAGGTGCTGAGAAGGAAATCCAATGCCACTGTGACATCCAGCCAAGGCAACTAGAAGTTGCAGCTGCTGACAGAACCCACTGGTGAGCCCTGTGCTTATGAGGCCTCCCCCAGCTTTGAAGAGGGGTGTTCCAAAAATTGATAGAAAACCATGAACTGTGTCACAGAATAACACTACAATTACTGAAATAATGGATTTTCAGTGCTTCCATTGAGCTAGACTTTGTGCTTCCAGATTGGAACTGCAGAGCCACTACAAGTCTGCAGATGAACTACACCACAGTGTGTCTTCTTCATACCCGAAGGACTACTATATATAATTCTCCCTCCTCCTTAGATGTTATACAAATCCCTTCAACCCTTAATTTAGTCCACATTTTTTATCTTCGGACCCATCTTATCTATTTTTTTTCTTCTTTCAGCAAAAAGTCCATATAAAGTTTCTAGTCTTAGAGAAAAGTTTTTGTGGGGGGGGGGGTTTTCTGATCAAATGGTGAGCCATCTCAGCAAGTTCTAACATTTTCATAATTCATTCCTCCAATGTGGGAATTTCATGAGTCTTCCTTCATTGAACATACAATAGTCATGCTGCAGTTACAATATACAAAATAAATCTGTCATAAGTCTTTTCTAGTTCATTGCTCATAACACCCAATAAACAAAGTTCTGGTTTCTTCATGGTATCTATCTTTAAATTATAAAGATGCCTATGGTTTCCTTGATGTTTTCAAAAATCCTGCCATTCTGCTTACTCAACAAAATTAAGCAACTATTCTGGTTTTTTCTGTGTTGATTTTGGTTGTAGTTTTTTGTTTTGTTTATTCAGAGAGATGGCTGCTGCCTGCAAAAAAGGAAAGCATTAATTACCCATACACCAGGGGTGAAATCCAGCAGGTTCTGACAGGTTCTGGAGAACCGGTAGCGGAAATTTTGAGTAGTTCAGAGAACCGATAGAGTAAATTTTGAGTAGTTCGGAGAACTAGCAAATACCACCTTTGGCTGGCCCCAGAGTGGAGTGGGAATGGAGATTTTGCAATATCCTTCCAGGAGTGGGGAGGGAATGGGGATTTTGCAGTACCCTTCCCCTGGAGTGGGGTGGGAATGGAGATTTTGCAGTATCCTTCCCCTGCCACGCCCACCAAGCCACACCCCGCCCACCAAGCCACCCCCTGCCCACCAAGCCACGCCCACAGAACCGGTAGTAAAATTTTTTTGGATTTCATCACTGCCATACACACAAGCTCAACAAACCAGTCAAACTATCATACTTGTCTGCATTTTTAAATGAGCCTTCTAAAGCTCATCAACAACAGGAAAGAAGACTATGCATTGAATGCAAACACATATCAGAACTGAAACTCAAATAACATTGTACAAATATATTTGCATTTGTACTACTTCAACAGCATTGACAATACTAATGTGCAAAACATAGGTTACAAACACAGCTATTTGCTTTCAGAATAAAATGCACTTGTCAACCTACATGAACTGATCTTGAACTGTAACCTACTTATCCATAGCAATTCAGATTAATGTTAATGTAACTTGACTGTATGTATATTAGATGCACACATACCGAACAACTTTTAATGATTGAGTAGTACTTAAATTCTTAATATTTACACTTCCCCAAAGAGATACACTCTGTTATTTTGTGTTGCAATTCATGTACTGTCAAAAACCTGCATGAGAGCCTTTTCTGAATGTTCAAACTCATATTTGAACCTTGATATGTTAGCCATATCACTGAAGCCTTCCAAATACATTATCCATTTTAATTGTTATTTTAATGTTTTGCCAAAGGAAGTAACCTAAAACCAGTTAAATAATTTCAGGTGGTCTGTGTTGAAAATCCTGCTGGTTAAGGAACCTTGTGAGATGTAGAATGAATGATTTGGACTAGGATACTAGGTTGGAGAAGACAACTTCTCTATCTTTCATAAAACACATGTCCATATTCCCTCTTGCTTCTACAGTTATGTACTATATACAGTACATGCATTTGTTTATTAATTAAATTTATATAACCATCCATCTAACCAAAAAGCAAACATACAAGAAACAAAAGTAAAACAAATACACAAAGGCATATTAAACCTATTTATGTCTATGCATGTGTCTTTGTTGTGTACATATACATACACATATAAGGTCCTTTTTTAGACACAGTATTAAAACTTTTTGTGTAACTTAAGTCCTTTGTAACAAGATTATACTTTTTCTTCAATTTGCATCACACTTTTTCCCTAGTTACCGTACTTTTTAAATCAAATTTATGCTTAGTTGATTGGACAGATGAATGGTTAAATTGGTGGAGACATTGAAGTATCCTGTTCTAGTGACACTATCAATTATAGAAAAAAAGTCATCCTGCTTTTTCAACATATTTTAATGCATTATAAATGGACAAAACAAGACTAGAGAGATTGAACATACAATGCACAAACCTAGTTTCTGTTTGGAAATATTTATGTATTCATGTATTATTACATATACTTCATGTAAAAGTAGTAAAACATCTAAATAACAAATTTGAAAAATAATGTTGAATATATATGGAGAAACTCTATCTGATTTCAAAAGAGTTGATACCACATAATAATCAAACAATACTTATGTAGGATAATTGTATGTGAATTATATATATATATATATATA
>QLTV01001997.1:3848585-3862756 GCA_003457575.1 Thermophis baileyi
TATATATATATATATATATGTGTGTGTGTGTGTGTGTGTGTGAAATATATATTTCCAAACTGGGTCTTAGTTCCTTTTATGCATCTGATATGTAGTAATTAATTGAATCATGAAAAACAAAAATACTGAGATTGAGAGGAAAGACCTGAAAAACATTGGCCTTTTGATTAAAGAAGTGACAAAGGAATGTAATTTCTATTTCTAAGGATGCTCAGGACACAGTCCATAATGTCTCTAATTTAAAACCAGAATTTTAAAAAAATTGTACTCATTTTTATAATACTAAGTCAAATTATACTGAGAGAAGAAAGTAATCATTTAAAATATAATGTAGCTCTTAGAAAGATTACACATGAGCAGCCTTCAGCTTTATCTCTTCAGAAAAAAAAAAGATACTATTAAATCTATGAAAGCAGGAAAAGCTGGTTCTGATGGTTATCCTATTGAATGGCATGAGTCACACACTGACTTTTTAAAAACTCCTGTGTTGTTTATCACTTATAATAATGCTTTTAAAAATGTCTGACTTTATGAAAAGCCTCAAATATTGATTATTAATATTTTTATATAAAGTCAGAGAAACTGGAACAGTAGCAGCTTCATTAAATATGGGAAAGGTATTTGATACAGTGCAGTTGATATTTTTAGAGCCATCTTTAGAAAAAAATAATGATTTTTGTTCCTTTTGTATAATTGGATTATAGTAACATTTATTATTATTCTAACATTTATTTATATTATAATTCACATTTATTTATAGGTTGACCCAATGTATCACAATTCTGGGCAGCTTACAAAAATAGTAATATAGTTAATAGATATCATGAAGGTAGTGCCCAATAAAAATAAACACAATTAAAAAGTAAAACACCACACAAAAGGTCTATCATCCTTTCACATTCAATGCCTAGCGGATCAGCTAGGTCTTCACAAATCACTTAAATAAGGCCACAGTGAAGCCATACAAATCTCAGAGGGAATGTTGTTCCAGAGTGCAGGTGCCATGATAGTGAAGGCCTGCTTGCAGGTGTCATTATTTAATCAATGGGACCTGGAGCATGACAACTTTGTCAGAATTTATGGGACAATCAAAAACTACAGGAGGCAGCAGTTCTTCAAATGATCAGGTCATACCTGGATGAAGGGCTTTATAGATGATACCCAGAATCTTCAACTGCTCCCAAAAGCCTATGAATAACCAGTGCAAGTCATGAATCAGAGGTGTTACATGAGACATCACAACTTGGTCATAATTACCTATGCTACATTCAGAACCAGCAGTGTCTTCTAGGACAACTGTGTACAGAGAATTGCAATAATCAAGATTGTATATCTCCAGGATTATTACAAATTATTTCTTATTAAAATCCTATCAAAATATCTTGTGCAACTTCACAAGACGTCCTTTTCTCTCTTTAATATTGAAATCTGTCCTGTCTTATCAGACAATTAAGACATTCCAGCATAAACCCCACTGGAATTTGACACAATTTAACAAATAATTATTTGACATGTCAATGATCTGTTTATACGGTACCTAATGAAGATTATGAATGTTCTATACCAACGTTGATATAGTTCAGCAGTTTGGTAAATTACAGGTAGTCCTCGACTTACAACAGTTTGTTTATGGACTGTTCGAAGTTAGAACAGAACAGAGAAAAATGACTTATGACTGTTTTTCACACAACTGTTGTAGCATCCCCATGGTCACGTGATTAAAATTCAGATGCTTGGCAACTGACTCATATTTATGATTGCAGTATCCCATGGTCAAATGATTATCTTTTGGGACCTTCTGACAAGCAAAGTTAATGGGGATTCACATAACCGTGTTATTAACATCTGCAGTGAGTCAGTTAACAATTGTGGCAAGAAAGCTCATAAAATGGGTCAAAACTCACTTAACTACTGCCTTGCTTATTAATAGAAATTTTGGGTTCCGTTGTGGTCATAAGTCGAGAACTACCTGTATCCGCTTACTCAATTAATTGCGGTAAATCTCATATATATTCTATAGTCTTTACTGCAATGAAAATAAGAGTATGTACAAATTGGAACTTTACTTTAAAAAAAAACTTTTTAAAAAACTTAAAAATAACATACTGGAATTATTATTTCAGAAACATTCTTTGTTTGTAGTGATAAATATTTCAACACCCAGACGGTGGTGATATAATTATCCTGGAACCCGGTCAGGATGACCACCAGGCAGTGGGAATCACTGGAAAGGGGCGTTGGCTTACCTGAACGGTCTTCTCTGTGCGCTGCAGGGAGAGTCCAAGCTGGGTTAAACTTTAGTCGGTTGCTAAGGGACTGAGTTATTTTTAGAAGAAGAAGCACGCCCTCTTTGCCACGCTGGCTCCTAGCCCGCCAGTTTCAAAACGAAGACTTGGAAGCCTCCAACAGCAAGACGTGCAAACCGAATCCATGGCGACCCTGGAATGTACGCCCCAGGGTGGGTTTGGACTCTCCCTGCAGCACACAGAGAAGACCGTTCAGGTAAGCCAACGCCCCTTCTCCTGTGCGCTGCAACGGGAGAGTCCAAGCTGGGATATACCCAAGCTTAAGTCTCGTGGGAGGGAAAGGAATGATCCAGGGGAGCAGATGGCATGCAGACCCTCTGGAGGACCCTCCGGCCAAAAGCCGCCTCGGCAGAGGCAAACGAGTCCAGCTTATAGTTCCTGATGAAGGACGAAGGCGTGGCCCACGTGGCCGCCTTACAAATGTCCTCAATCGACGCCTGCGTGGCCCAGGCCGCGGAGGTAGCCGCGCTACGGGTCGAATGGGCCGTAATCCCTGCCGGAACCGGACGAGACCTGCCCTCGTAGGCTCGGGCAATGCATGCCTTGATCCAACAGGCAAGAGTCTGGGATGAGACCCTACGTCCCATGGAAGCCGGCGTAAAGGCCACAAACAAGGCCTCTGATTTCCGGAACGCAGCCGTCCGGCGTACATAAATCCGTAGCGCCCTCCTCACGTCCAATCTGTGCCAAAGACATTCCAACGGATGGCGTGGGTCGGGACAAAAATCCGGTAAGACCACCTCCTAGGCCCGGTGGAACCAGGAGTTGACCTTCGGGTGGAACGTGGGATCCAGGCGTAGGACGACCCGGTCCGGATGGAAGTGGCACAAGTCCTCCCTCACTGAAAGTGCCGCCATCTCGGAAACCCGCCTGGCTGAAGTGATGGCTACCAGAAAGGCCGTCTTTAACGACAGGAACCTCAGTGAGACAGAGCGAATCGGTTCAAAGGGAGGAGCCGTGAGAGCCTGTAGGACGATTGAAAGGTCCCAAGACGGATATCGATGTATGGCGGGAGGACGCAAATTGGCTGCCCCCTTCAGGACACTGCGGACGCTAGGATGATAAAAGAGAGAACGCAGATTGTCGAGACGAAGAATGGTAGACAAAGCCGCCACCTGGCGGCGCAGAGTGTTGGGAGCCAAACCCTTTGCGAGACCCGCTTGCAAGAAAGTCAAAACCTGCGGGATCGAAGGCGACAAAGGGTCCAGACGGGACTGGATACAGAAGGACTGATAGGCAGCCCATGTGGCGTTGTAAATGCGCCTAGTGGACGGACGACGCGCAGCCTGGATAGTGAAGATGACATCCTCCGGCAGGTTGTCCCGTCTCAAGAGGTCCCCCTCAAGTGCCAGACGGTCAGATGGAACCACTGGGGCTCCGGATGGAGAAGAGCCCCCTGGCTGAGGGAGATCAGGGAGTCAGGGATGCGCCACGGACGAGCCACCGAGAGCTCCACCAGGACCGCCTGAACGTTCTGGACCCCCGAGATGTGCTCTGCGCGGAGCAATAATACATGACTCTCCGCCCACAGGCCAATCTTCTCCACCTCCCCCATGAGGCGGCGCGACCTCGTGCCCCCCTGACGGTTTATGTGGGACCGAGCCGCGACATTGTCTGTCATAACGAGGACATGTTGGTTCGACAGCTGGGGCTCGAAATGGCGGAGAGCCAGCCCAACGGCCCAAAGCTCCAACAAATTGATGTTGGCGGCCGCGAGGTCCACCAGAGTCCATCGGCCCTGGGCCATCCGAGAGCCGGTGTGAGCGCCCCACCCGAAGAGGCTGGCATCGGTGGTAACAATCACGCGGTCGGGCTCCCGGAAGAGACAACCCCGATGGAGAGCCGGAGACGACCACCAGCAGAGAGAGCAGAGGACCGCGGGAGACACCTGCACCAGCGGGTTGGAATGGCTGGTCCGGGCCCGTTGGAACGGCAGGAGGTACCACTGAAGAGTCCGAGCGTGTAAACGCGCCCACGGAACGACATCTATGCAGGAGATGAATTTGCCCAGCAGTTGCGAAAGCAGAGAAAAGGCACGCACCGCTGTTGACAAACGTAAGCCACGAGCAAGACGATACTCTCCCGACGGTCCGGCGAGAGGAAAACCTCGCACGTTTCTGTATTGATGATGGCCCCAAGATGTAACAGCGATGTCGTAGGTTCGAGGTGACTCTTCGCAAAGTTCACCGAGAACCCGTGAGCCTGCAATGTCCGTATAGTGAGAAGGAGATCCTCCCGCGCCCGCAGGGCCGACGGCGATTGGATAACGATGTCGTCCAAATAGCATTGGAGACGTAACGGCCGTGCCCGTAGATGTGCCGCCACAACGTCCAGCAGCTTCGTGAAAGTCCGTGGGGCTGACGAGAGGCTGAACGGGAGAGCCCGGTATTGGAAATGGGCTCCGGCAAAACAAAACCTGAGGAACTGGCGCTGCGACGGATGGACCGGTACATGGAGGTAAGCCTCCTGGAGGTCGATGGAGGTCAGCCAGTCGCGGTGTCTGATGCACCCCAAGATTGACTTCAGAGTTTGCATCTTGAAGCGCCTGTACAGGATGAATAAATTGAGCCGCTTCAAATTTAGAATAGCCCGCCAGCCCCCGGAGCTCTTGGGTACGAGGAAGAGGACCGAGTAAAAGCCCGACCTCTCCTGACCCGAGGGCACTCGCTCTATGGCAGCTATGCTGAGTAGGTGGATGATTGCCTCTGCCATTAATGCCCGTTTCGAAGAGTCGGGGGAGACGGTACACCTGATGAAGCGGCAGGGCGGTCTGGAGACAAACTCCAACATAAGGCCAAATCTGATGGTCCGCGCGGCCCAAGCGTCCGAGGACGTCAGCTCCCACTGGGCGGCAAAAAATTGAAGCCTGCCGCCGATGGGAAGAACTCCGGCGGAGTCATTTAGAGCGCCTGAACCCCCGAGCCCCAGATCCACGGAAGGGGCGTCTGGTCTGGGGGAATTGGCGACTCCTGTCCCTAGGTGCTGACTGCTGTCTGTCTCCCCCTTGGTAGTACGACTGCTGGGGTGGGGGGTCCCCAAAGGAAGGGCCAGGCCGAAAGGGCTGCCGTCTGAAGTAAGGCGCGGAGCGCCTGTCTGCCCGTCGATTGGATCTGGGCAGGACCTTGCGCTTATCCTGGTCCTCCACCAAAATGGAGTCTAGGGAATCGCCGAACAAGCGGTCGCCCGAAAAGGGGGCTGCTGCCAGGCGCCATTTAGAACAGGCATCCGCCTGCCAGTTCTGGAGCCAGATCATGCGGCGAGAAGAGACACTCTCCGCCATGGCGCGAGAGGCAAATTTGGCTGAATTTAAGGTGGCGTCCGCCGAGAATTCAGCCGCAGCCAATAACTTGTTCAAGTCCTGGCGGAGCCTGGAGTCCTCCGCCCCCAACCGAGACTGCATCTCTCTAAGCCACATGATGGAAGTGCGGTTGAAGAAAGATGCAGCCGTAGCGGCTCTCAGAGACCAAGCAGCCGCCTGGTGGGATTTCCTGAGCAACAACTCCGCCTTCCGGTCATCTGGTCTGAGGCCCTCAGACACCTCAGAAGGAAACATAGTCGAGGACACCAAGCTGGCAACTGGAGCATCCACACTAGGAAGCTGTAGAAGCTCCTCCACCTCCGGGCCGAAGCTATAGAACCTGCGTTCCATCGTGGACGGGCCAGGAGCGGCAGAAGGATGGTTCCAGGCACGCTTGATGGTATCCACGAACAGCTTTGAAGAAGGAATAAAGTCCGCCTCCCGTTGGGGTTCTGAAAACAACCCCTCAGCCGGGTCAATGCCCACGGAAGGATCTGTGGGCTTGGCGGCACCTCCCAAGTTAGCAGTGAGCTTGGCCTTATAAAGCAAGGGCTTGAACAGGGCCGGGTTGAAAAGTCCAGTGAAGACCGGCTGGTCAGGGCGGAGGCCCTCATCGTCTGACAAGTCATCCTCCAGCCCACTGCCGTCCCCCTGAAGAGAAGCGTCGCCCCGCTCAGAAGAGCGGCCAGAACAAGCGTCGCCCCTTGCCGACCAAACGCCCTGTAAGGGCAGAGGGGGCACTGGATAAGGGGACCGCTGCTGGAGGCCAGTGGCAATGCCTTGCGAAAAAGCATTGGCTATCATGTCCTGCAACTCAGGTGGAAGAAGTTGCCAGGCATCCGCCCCCGAACGGAGCTCCGCAGCAGTGGGCGTAAAGGTGGCCACTGCAGGTTCTCTAGAAACCGAAGGGGCGGTCCCCGGTTCTGGAACATCTTCCTGGTTCTGCAACCCTCTCAACGGTGCTTCCTCATCCTGGACACCCTGGGTCAAGGAATGGCGATCAGGGGATCAATCCGTAGCCGTCACGGTACCAGTGGCCACTTGGGTATGGGACTCAGGTAGCGCAGGCGCCCCCTGCCGCGGTGAAAGCAGCTGCAAGGGCAGAGGTGGCTGGGGTGGAAGCTGGGTCCCAGAAGGGGGTGGAAAGGTTAAGGCCGTGCGCTTCTGGGCCTTCTCAAATTCTTTCTTCAAGGCCCTAAGCCTCCGCTCAGCGTCCTTGAGGGCCGCTACAGAAGATGACGAAGAAGAGGCCTTGGACTTCTCCTTAGAGGAGGAATGGCTCTTCGAAGAGGCTTTCTTGGGGGGAGCAGATGTAGAAGGCTCATCCCCAGCAGGCTTATCAGCGTTGCCTGACATGGTGCACAACAGGCCAAAGAGTAAGGAATTGGCAGCAGGAACAAGTGGGGGGGGTAATGCCCTGAGGCAGTGACCCTTGAATAGAAGCTGGGGGAGGCAGATGTCACAGCCAACGGGTCCCCGGGCTAGCACTCACCCCAGCCTCAGCCAGTCCAGAATGCTTGCTCAACAGAGCAGAGGCAAAAACAGCAGCAACAGCAGTAGCAACAGCAGGACCAGCAGCAGCAGCAGCAGCAGCAGGAGCAAATTTCACAGAGCTCTCTCTCTCACACACTCGACAGAAATTCGCCCTCAAAATGGCGACCGGAACCCTCATGGCCGTTACAAACGGCCTCCGAAATAACCGCGTAGCAGCTGGCTCCTAAAAAATGGCCTCCGGCATGTAGATCTGCCCAGCAACGAACGACAGCCAATAGAATGGCTGCCAGCCAGCGCGGGAGGGATAGAGAGGCTTGAAATGCTCCGAGGGATTAGATAGACTAGCCCGGCAATTCCGAAGGCGATCCGCTTGCTCCCGAAAGCATCAAGGCACGCCTGCAAACACGGAGTATAGCCCCGGGGGGCAGGGACTCCCAAAGACCTCCGAGAAGCAGAGCCAGCCCCGGGGGGCAGGAACTCTGAAAAAACGGCCCACGCTGCTTCCTGAGGAGTATAGCCCTGAAGGGCAGAAGGGCAGGCTGCCACAGCTGAGAGGCGGAGGCGGTTCTTGTCGGCTTGCCGAACAAACCAGCACTACCGCCGGCAGAAAGGTGCGAATAATAAACAGGGAAGAGTCCAAGCCGAAGAAGCAAAGTCAAAAGTTAAAATTTAGTCGATTAAGCAAGAGCTGAAAAAAGAAGCATGTCCCTTGCCGACTGAGTTTTGAAACTGGCGGGCTAGGAGCCAGCGTGGCAAAGAGGGCGTGCTTCTTCTTCTAAAAATAACTCAGTCCCTTAGCAACCGACTAAAGTTTAACCCAGCTTGGACTCTCCCGTTGCAGCGCACAGGAGAATTACATTTTGATTGCATAATTTGTTCCAAACCCATTACCAACATCTAAAACTCCTAAATGACCATCAGCATTTAAATTCAGTTTGGATGATGATTCAGCATTCTGTGATATATTGTATGATAAAAAAGAATTCCACTAATGAAAATTAACGTGCTTTAAAGCTGCAGTGCTTTACATAAAAATTTATAAAATATATACGTACTGTAGCTTAAAAAATAAGTTCCAGTTAAGAACAATAATAATCGTATCAATAGATTGTGCTGTGAAATGCTGCCTGATAAATTCCTCCATGTTAAAATTACAGGTAGTCCTTGACTTATGACCAGAAGTTATGACGGACCTACCCAAAAGTTACTTTCAACCCAGTTCTGTAGTTCCAATGGCTGTCTCCATGGTCATTTGATCACATTTCGGGCAATTGGTAGGTGGCCGGCATTTATGGCCATTCACAGCATTCTGAGATCATGAGACTATGCTTAACAATGTGTTTGCTGAAAACTGGTATTTACTTCCAGTTTCTGGCAAAAGTGCTCCATCGTGAACGTGTTCACTAATACCATGTTTACTTAACAAATTCTACAAATAAAGGTCATAAAATTCTGTCACTCATGTGATGACCCACTTTATGACTGCCACAACTTATGATTGTAATTGTCAGGCTCAATTACAGTCACAAATCAAGGACCACCTGTAGTTTTGATTAGACTATTGTGGAGATAAAATGTGACAGGCCATTAAAATGTGTGTAACTAGTAGCAAGTAAATTCTTTTAGAGATTAGACAGCAGGAAGTATTTTAAGCTGAAAATACTTCTACTTTTTTTTAATGTGAAACAGGAAAAAGTAGTGAAGAGAAGGGCTTGTTAACATTTTCTTCTCCTCCTGTAAGGCAAGAAAACAGTTGGGAAGAGGCAGTGCAATTCTGAAGAGAAAATGCCTGGAAATCAGATATGTAAGAAGCTATTCCTGTTGTTCTTAATCTCAGAGAATGCCTTGCACATTAATATACATGTGCAAACAGCATCCAACCAATGAAGAAAATAGCAGACTAATATTGGATGTAGCTAAATTTCAATGACTTGAAAAAGTAAGATTACAGTTTCTTTCAAAAGAGATGTATACAACATTTGACTTTTGATAAAACTGTTCATGCTTTATAGTTAGAAAAATTAAATACGACAATGGCAAACCGAAATTATTTATTTGAAATGTCACTTAAATACATTTTCCCATGGATATTTCAAATATACACAAAAAGAACATTGCAGCAATTTTTTTTTTAAAAAAGTTTGGTTTTATGCAACGAAGTGCCAAACATAGCTGTAACACATACCTGACTTTTGTTTTACTAAGTATAAAAAGTAAGGAATAATTTATATTTACACATATGTACAACGATCTACACTTATCCACATACACACGTCAACTAGTTTCAAAACATGAGTATATTTGTTTCAAGTTTTATCTACATTAAATATTTTAAAAAAACTGGTCATGAGTGACAGATTTTATTTTTATGGTGCTTTGTTGATACAATCATTCTAGTGCTGCAAAATTAAGGCGCTACCCAACACCAGACCTTCAGTTATGCAAGGCGCTGTATGACTAATGCATACAGTTTTCTGAACAAATCTTATTCCTTTTCATTGAAAATGAACTGCAGCATGAATCAAAGAGCAGAAATCTGCTGATTATCAGCTTATCAAAATCCCAAAGCACCCTTAGCAACTGAAAGGAAAAAGGATATTTGAAAACAGTAGATAAAGGCCACTGTAGCAAATATTTCATGAGTGGTAAAATTTAAAATGGCCTAAGCTTCACCTATTATTTGGAAGCAGACCTATTATGGATTTCAGGTTTTTGTGCGTTTGCTTTTTACAGGAGTGGCTGGGATGCCTTTGCAGCCCTATTATACTCAATAAAATTATGTTCTGAATATTATTTCTGCAAAGCATTTTAGACAATGAGGACACTGCAATCCTCTGTTCTCTGTAAATTGCCAGATTGATCAGCCTAAGAGAAAGAACATAAAAATTTTGGCTTTCATTGTATACTTATGTTAATATTCCTGCTGAGGTGACCAGGTTCTGATGGCTGAAAAGCTCATCAGGCTGGCTTTTGATTTTAAAGCGCAAAAGTACCATGCTGAAGACTCTCATAAAATTCCTCATCCAAAAGACTAGAAGGGAATCTCAGGGATAGTATATAGGATTCAGCCTCAAAAATGGGAAGTGCCAAAACAGTAACTTAGGAACAAAAAATAGAAAAGGGAAAGAGAAAACCAAGAGATGAGCCCAAATCTTGCCAGAGACAATCCAAGCAATCACAGCTAAAACTACTGTGAAAAATAATGAAGGTGGTCCAAGTTCCCTGCAAAAAACCAGAGGTTCATTTTGAAAAACCTCTTTCTTGATAAAACTTGGAAGCTTTTAGAGTCCAGTGAATGAACAGGAAGACAGCTGTGTTGAAGGAAAGTGTGATAGCACCCAGGGAATGGATAGAAAGGAGAACAGAGTGAGAACCTCATTCTCTCTGGCTTTAATGTTGAAACAGGTAATATCACGCTTGACTTCTGGTGACTACCTGGAGAAATTCATGCGATGTTCCTGGCATGATACTGAAGTGGCTTGCCATGGCCTCCTTCGGGCATGGCTTTTAAAAAAAAAAAAAAAATTCCTGGTCTCACATACAGCTTTAGAGATGCCAGATGATTTCCCATCCAAGTAGTAATGAGAACGGACTTTGTTTAGTATTCAAGATCAACCAAGGTCAGCCAGGACCAGATGCAAACTTTTAAAAAATACTTGAAAGAGAATCTACAAACTCTAGTAAAGAAATTAGAACTTGCAGGAAGGCTATGGCAGAAATTATTAGAGCTTCATTTGCAAGTTGCACAGTTAACAATTGAAAGAGCAGTCACAGGTCAATACTTAACTACAAAAGGTGAATTCCAAGAAGCAGCAATTACAGTACATTCAGGCTGTGTTGATCATTCTTAGGAAACTATCTGGTCAAGATTTTTTAGACAATCTTCTAATACCGCACCAATTATAGCACTTACTAAAATCAGTCTTTTTGATGATTAGACTTCCTGTATATGAAATTTCTATGCCTTTGTCCAAAGAGCACATGCTGTTTCTAATTCATAAAGGAGGCACTTTTGAAATATTTTGGTATTGTCATTATTTTCTTGCCAGATTAATTTTTTTTACAACCGGTATCTTTTACCTTGCTGTATCTTTGCACTATGTTCTAAAACCAGAACTAATATTATTTTCATGTCCTGTTCGTTTGTTTCTGGAAATTCAGAGATCCCAGCAGTTTGAATTAGCAATACTGATTTGCTGTTTCATGTTTACAACTAAACTAAACTATTTCCAATAATTCAACCATTTTTAAAAAGTTAACCACATATACGAAGACATCAAAATACAGATATATTTACATCTAATTTAAACTTGCATTGAAATTTGCAGTACAGGATTCCATTTGTGTCTCCTTTCATGTCAGCAAGAACTTCAAGCACGAACAGTATTCGGTACATAACAAGTAATATTAAGGTTTTGGTTTTCAAAAGTATATGTAATTAAGTTTTCTTAGAAGAACCTATTAGGCTGGTTATGGCAGTTGTGAGTAAAGATGGTCTTTATTTAAGTGTTACTTCCAGACAAAACTAGGAGGATAAAATTGAAATGGTGATTCGATTTTTCAACAGCCTTTAGTAAGATAATCGCTGAAGAGCTTGAAATTAAGAGTGTAGATATACACTAAATATGCTGGCCATGATCCAGCCACGGAGCTTCGCAATCTCAAGTATTTAATGGCAGAGAGAAGCTTTCCCCAAGACACAATTATGTCCACTATGAGAGGCTATTAGTTCCATGTCCCAACTACAAGGCTCTCCACAGGTAACTCCTTACTGTAGGTTCCTGATGTCATTCTGAAGGGAGGGGGGCTTAGGAAGGAAGAATGACTCAATCTTCTTAGATATATTATGAAACAGTTTTCTCAATACATACAGCATGCAAATTACAAACACAAGGAATTGGCTTATAACCAGCCACAAAGCTGTTCATCAGATACTCTTTTGGACAGTGTTCTTTGGAAGTGGAACATTTTATCCTGGCAATCCCATTTACTTCCGATATTTCTGTCCACATGTTGCAGATAAAAAGTTGCTCTTGGTGCTTTCTTCCAGAGGAACATTTGAGAATTTCTTTTCAACTGGCTATCACAAGGACAATTCTGACAATGCATATTCTCAAGTTTCTAATCCACTACTCCAAGTCTGTTTCTACAAAGAAATAAAAATGTCAACTGGGGATTTGTAGACGTTTTAGTACTTCTGACTCAGTTGTCTCATTATGATGAGTAGATGGCGATTATGTACTCAGTTGATGCCTGCAACTACTGTACGCTCTGTTGTGGCATAACTTCCAAGAGGCTCAGATTATTCCAGGACAAGAGGCACAGAATACTTGATTAACTATTGGGCACAGCGAGTGCAAAGAAGAATGAATGCTTAAATGAGCAGAGGGAAGAACTGTTCAGTTGCCAACTGTTTTCTTATTAGCATTAGAAACCAGTTGTTTTCAGTGTATCTTCACAAATAAGACTGTGTCATCTAGGTCTTTTGCGGGTCACAAATATTAATACACGGCGAATGGCAATGAGACGATCTTTAAGTGAAGTCATGGCAAGAATGGCCAATTGGGCTCTGTTCTCTAGTGGTAATACTGCCAACAGCCACCAGTACCAAGCTGGACCACTGGGATTACTCTGTAAAGAAAATATTAATAAATTAACTGTTTTTAGTAACATAACTCAAGCAGATAGAAAACCATCTGATAGCTGTAAGACAACATTCTGTGCCGTTCACAGAATGCAGAAACTGAAAATAGTTCTTGGTCACCCACAAAGTATTTCTGTAATGAACCTACAGAATGCAGAAAATTGCAGTCCAGCAAGATCACAGGTTTCCTCCCTATTTTATGTAGTAAGACTGTCCCCCAACATTATTGTCATTATCTTGATATTTTGCAATTATAGAAAAATATCAACCTAAAACAATAGAACAAAGACAGATGACAACCAAACTCTAAACTGCTTTTTCTGGCTCCCACATAGTCCAGTGTGTAATGTGCCAAAATTCAATAGCAAACCATCAAGCATTATGAATATAATTTCCTGCAGATTTACAGTATGAAAACTTGAGGCTTCAGAAACATTAAACACTCTTGCTTGAAGTGACTAAATCCCCCATTGAATTAAAAACCCTGAAACACAATCACCCTGTTTATCTGAAAGCAAATAATTTTTCTCCTCCTTGAACTCTTGGCCAACAAAAATAGGCAGCCCCTACCTCAAAAGCGAATTCTTACCCATGATTTTGGACATGACTTCATTTCAAAAGGGATTTTAAAGGCCACAGAAATACAACAAATTTACAGAAACAAATAAGGAAGATACACATTAAAATACGTTCTATATTATTATTTTCGCAGAACTGCCTTATTGGTTTTAAGGGAGTAATTTCATTATGCACTGTAACATAAACGTATGACTCATAAGTCTAAGAAAAGGTAAATGCAACCAAGGAAACAAAACTCAGTCTAAAATGTTAATACACAATTTGTCCAAATGCTGCTGTAAAAACAAATATTAGTCTATGTGAGCAAAATGAAATGGAACTATGGTTCCAGTAGGGAATACAGTGCATCTTACAGTAGCCCAAAATACAATCTCAAAAACAAAAATATAATTGGATTAATGCAACTGGGATCGATCTTTTTAAATTTAAAAGTAAATGAGAACAGGGCACATTTTAAATAGCCACCAATATATTTTCAGGAGTTGCATGTGTTTGAAAACCAAATTATGGATTCCTACCAGCAGTTTTACAATAATCACTTTTTTAATTATCATACTGTGAAAGATACAGTTGCAAGAAAAAGTATGTGAACCCCTTGGGATTACGTGAAGTTTTGCATGAATTGGTCATAAAATGTGCTCTGAACGTCATCTAAGTCACAACAATAGAAAAACACAGTCTGCTTAGAATAATACTACACAAACATTAGATGTTGCCATGGTTTAATTGAACATAACATGTAAACATTCACAGTGCAGGGAGGAAAAAGTATGTGAACCTTTGGACTTAATAACTGGTTGACCCTCCTTTGGCAGCAATAACCTCAACCAAACGTTTCCTGTAGTTGCAG
>QLTV01001997.1:3875862-3926584 GCA_003457575.1 Thermophis baileyi
AATTTGATTAATAAATAATTAGAACTGCAGAAAAAACAATTGCTACCAACCTGCCTCCCATTGAGGACCTGTATACTGCATGAGTCAAAAAGAGGGCTGTGAAAATATTTAGAGACCCCCCGCATCCTGGACACAAACGGTTTCAACTCCTACCCTCAAAACGACGCTATAGAGCACTGCACACCAGAACAACTAGACACAAGAACAGTTTTTTCCCGAATGCCATCACTCTGCTAAACAAATAATTCCCTCACCACTGTCAAACTATTCACTAAGGCTTCATAAGTATTACTATTAGTCTTCTCATCGGTCCTCTCACCCATCTCCTCCCACTTATGACTGTATGACTGTAACTTGTTGCTTGTATCCTTATGATTTATATTAATATTGTTTCCTGATTGCTTATTTGTACCCTATGACAATCATTAAGTGTTGTACCTTATGATTCTTGACAAATGTCTTGTCTTTTTATGTACACTGAGAGCATATGCACCAAAGACAAATTCCTTGTGTGTCCAATCACACTTGGCCAATAAAGAATTTTATTCTATTCTATTCATAAAGCATAGTTACCAAGTATGTACTTAAATTAAGGAATTATGATGGCCGAGGTTCTCACTTCCTTAAATTTTGTCGAACATCCATGAGATTTCAAAAATGTATAATATAGGGAGAAGACAGGATAGCTTCCATGGTTGCAACTGGAACCTAGTGCCCACAGCTAATGTCTACTTTTAAAAAGAACTCTCCAAATATGCAAATTTTAATTTATATTGAATCATAATCATTTTTATATAATACATCAATTTTGGTCATTTTAATAACCAATCACTACTTTTAGTTTCCATTCCATTCCATTATTAATCAGTTTTCTTTGGGAAACTATGTCCTTCCCAAACTAAACTAAAACTAAAGCTAAAATTAAACTAGATAACAGTACACTTCTGAATATAATGCTGAATATAATAAAATGTCATATATAATGCCCTGAAATAAAGAGCAGACTTGTGTGTTAAGTACCTTTGAGCTCTCTGCTGTTGTCCCATCTTCACTAGAAGACTGTGTATTTATGCTACTTAGAAATGCAGGTTTCAATCTTGTATAAGAGGTCCGATTACAAAAAGGTGTTGTTAAACTATCAGGAACATTTTCAAATGCTGGAAAAAACATCTCACACATTATCTAGATTAAAAAAAAAATAGAAATATCATAAAATTCAGCTCATACGTAAAAGATTCTACATTCATATGCAATCATGTGCCAAACTGTTATCCTCTCCACTATCCCACTAAGAAAAATGAAAACAAGACCACTAAATGTAGGATCATTTCAAATGTCATGATACTTCCTAGTTGGAAGTTTATTCATGGTTGAATGATGCTTGAAGGCTGACAGATGCAGATTAATAATTATAGGAATATCTAATTCACTGGCTACTTTATTTACTTATTTATTTTTTTATCATGCCTTTATTATTTTTATGAATAACTCAAGATGGTGAGCATACTTTTTCCTTCCTCCTATTTTCCCAACAACAACTCTGTAGGTTGGGGTAAGTTGAGAAAAAGTGACTTGACTCAAAGTCACCCAGCCACCAGTTAGACTAATTATATTAATTAGAATTTTCATGTTACTGTGTTAAATATTAACATTTGTTTTGATATTTTAAAAAATCACCCTAATATTTAGTTTACCCAATAGCTTTGATTTTCATTTAGCTAATCACTGGCTTTCAGTGAGCAAAAAGCAGAATAAAAAAACTGAATAATTAAACAATTAATGCTTCACTTACAACTTCTATTTTACATGGGTTAGATTACATAGCTGTAGAGGCTAAAAACTAAGTACATAAAAGCGTCATACTTTGATTATGGATGAAAAGTATAATATTCTACCTTTTGGGCTTCCATCTTCATTGAGTTCCACTCAGGGTTTAAGGCAACACAATAAAGAAATTCCTTCAATGCTTCTTCAATGCTTCCTAATCCAGAAAGAGCTTGTGCTTTGACATAATGACCCTACATGCAGAGAAATAAAGAAGGAAGGAAGGAGGTAAGGAGTTAAAGCTTTGTGATTTCAAGAAATATTAGCTAGAGTGCCTTTACCTCTTACGGGCATGACGGTATTTCAAAACACAAAAGAAAACGAAGATAAGAAACAAAGGTGCAAAGGGAAACAATGATAGGTGCAAATTTTAATCCCACATGATACATTTAAATGTGGGAAATGCATCTAAGTCAAACAACTAGGCCGTGCACACTTTGAAAAATTACAGAAGGGAATAACAAGTAATGCTGCAATTATTTTGAATATCATTTAATGTCTCTTACATATTTTTAGAGACGGTATGTATACCCAAAGAATTGAGGGCAGCTAGTGAAAAGCCAGTTTTGTGTAATGGTTAAGGCACCAAGCTAGAAACCCTCACTGAAGAGATTTAAATTATACACGATAAATAATTCCTGTTTCTTATATGCAAAGAGATATTTTGTTTTTTTTCCCCTTAACAGCCAACTTGCAAACAGATACTGTACCTTAGGCCAATGGGGTTTATTCTGACACAGTATTTCTGCATCATGAAGGGCTTTTTGATAATTCTTCATAGCTGTACAAAGTTCTGCCCGTTGTGCTATTAACCAACATTTACAAGAAGCTGGAATACAAGAAGAAAATGTGTAAATGACAAATGATGAATTTCTGAAACAGTAATTAACTAAATATTAGCTACTCATTCTTTTATAACAAAAATGTCTACATATGAAGTACTATGAACAAATGTGTATGTTACTAAAATTGTACTCGATTGAGGAAAAACAGCCTGCAAAATTAAAATCCATAGCATGTGTATGATAATATAAATAAATATAAATATAACCAATGCAATACAATCTGGTTATGAGGTGCTTTCGGTTTCAGGCCAAAAAGGAATGTTGAAGCACAGAACATGAATACATACTGACCTGCAATTTCTTAAACCAAACAACTTTTTTGTCGGGGTGCCATGGCGACTGTAGGAAATAGTCACATAATCTGGGAAAAGATGTGGCTATTTTATAAGTTGCACACAAATGCCACATTCAAATCCTTGTAGCTCCAAAGAGCTTTTTTTGCTTTCAAATATAAAGCAGTTTCTTGTCTTATAATATACTACATTTTTAAAAAATAACTAGTTCATTCAAATGAGTCAGTTCATTCTTCATTACTATAAACTTCCCAACACATTCAGGCATACAGCGGTTTCCAACATTAGTCATAAGAGGTGCTTCAAAACTTGCAGGAAGCAGCCTTTCCTTTTTTCAGGCTTTAATGTGAACATTTAATACACAACTGATCTAAAATGTTTAAAAAATAATGATCAATGAAGCTTGGAAAACAAATTTTTAAGCCATGGTTGCTGTTACTGGGAATGCTGAAATAATGCCCAATCCAGGAATATTAGTATATTGTTCTTGAAATACAAGGAAAGCATGATCTACATCTAGAAAAGTGTTTTGTATCAGACTTCCTTGCTTTCAGTCTCTCCATTTCAGCTATGTTTTACCATCTTCCAATTCAGTAATGCCCTCATTTAGGAAGGACCCACTGGGATCTTACCTAACCTACAAAACAACAATGCAAATGATGGCCTACATATTATGATCAATGACATCACAAGCCACTTAGAAATCTAAAGGAATCAGAACATCTTAAGCTGTTAGTAATACATCCATGATAGAAGTGATAAAAGCCTTCCCCAATTATAAATCATTTCCATTTCATTTAGTACAGAAAGTTGTCCAGAGTATGACGTATTTCATAAGACAATGAGTCAGGTTCTTGTGTAACAAGGAGATTCTGGATTTTCCAATATAAATGTTGCTATCTTTTATCAAAAGGCAAATAAATGGGTCTATGCACTGTATGAATGATACATCTCAATCTTAATAGCTGATACCATTTCTGCCTGGTTGTGCGTCAAGCAAACTCATGCCTATTCATGTATCATGTATCCACACTTATTCATATATGCTTACTCATTAGGTCTCCTGTTGTAGCATTCCATCAATTCTGGGTTCTCTTGTCTCATTTATATATGGTCTGTTCCAGTAGCCCAATTGTTGTCAGATTGTCTTGCTTCCCCAAAATCTGACATGAACCTGTTAATTTAAGTGATGTTCAAGCTGGCACGACTCTGCTAGTTCATGTCACTCTTACATTTGACATAGGCAAGTGAAACATTAGGGGAGCTTTATCCAAGGACTCTTATTGGTTAGATAGGTACCAGCCAGGATTTCAACCCTTGGTTTTCCATGTCAAAGGCAGTGCTCTAACCACTACAATATATATACCACACACATACACATACACAAAATCAATCAATCTGGAAATCCTTCACTTGTAATATGTTCTTGTGGTTAAGCTACATTGGGAATTTATTAATCAGACTGGACACACACACACACACTTTTGTAACTTGAGAAAGCTCATCTACCAACCAACAGTTATGCTATGCTTATTTCAAAGTGTATTCATCCTAGCCCATTTGTGTGTGCATTGTGTTAATTCTTTACTGCGATAAAAGATAAATGGCTAATATAAAAAAGACAGGAATAATTTCATCATTTTCAACATTAACTTAAATGCTTGATATTTAAACAAATATGACGAGATCATGCTCTGGCAGAGTGGTTACAATCTAAATTATGCAACACAATCAGCAGCGTAGAGCAAAAACAAACTGTCACATACAGGCAGTCCTTGAGATACAACCACAATTGAGACTAGAGTTTTGGTTGCTAAGCAAGATGGTGAGTCACACCCAATTTTACAACCTATTTGTCGTGGTTGTTAAGTGAATCACTGCAGTTAAGTGAATCATGTGGTTGTTAAGTTATTATGGCTTCCCCCACTGACTTTGCTTGTTGGAAGTCAGCTGGGAAGATTGCAAATAGTGATCACATGACTCCAGGAGGCTGCAACCATTGTAAATACGTGTTGAATGCCAGCCCAAATTTTGATCATGGGGATGCTGTGAAGGTTGTAAGTGAGAGGAACAGTTATAAGTCACTTTTTGAGTGTCGTAACTTCGAATGGTCACTAAACAAATGGTTATAAGTCAAGACCTACCTGCAATTGTAATATTTTGTCCCACCAAATACCCCAATATGGTCCTTTCCCAAGACGTGACTACTTCCTATTATACCATCTGGCCAAATCATATTAAACTAATCTTGAATAGGAGACCACTAGGAACCTCAGAGTTATATCTGGACATACAAAGAATAACAACAATATAGAAATTATTGTGGATGAAAGCAACAGCAAACACCACCACCAAGAAAACTACTAGGCTTGTGCCTGAACTGACCAGGAGCTAAGGATGTCATAAAGATCACGTTATCTTTACTTTCAGTCTTTAATAGTTGAGGTCAATTTAAATTAGTCTTCCTCAATTTGCTAGCCTCTGGTTGGCCAGATTGAAGATGATGGTAATCGAACAGCATCAAATTGGGGAAAGTTGATTTAAAGCCTATGCCTAAAAAGTTTGTTTAATAATACATACTGTTAATGCTATGGAAATCAATAAAATAAGATATATGTAGTGAGCATTAATATTAAAGTGTGTCAATAATGCAACCTCAGCTCAAGCAATATGGTTAGAAATATTTATATCCTGGATTTCCATTAATGATGACAATGCCTCAAAAAAAAATTTTTTTTTTAAAGTCTAACTGACCTAGAAGCAAAGCCATCAACCATTCTTGCTGAATATTGAAAATATGAGCTGCATACTGTTAGTTAATTGTCTGAACTCTACATCTCTCAGAAACATTTTCAAGTCAGAGTTAAGAGATTGTAAGTTTGATTCAGTAAAGAAACCATCAAGAAAGAAGGAACTCTGAGGTAAAACTGTGAAGGCACAGTTCCTATGCATATTTTTTTTAGTCTATATGAAGAACAGGACTGAATTGTACTGAGAAAATGAAATAGTGTTAGTAATACAGACAAAGTGAAGCTTATTTTTTGGTGAAAGGGGTGTCCATTCTTCCTGAATATCTATTAAATAAATTACAGTATACCATCCCCCGTGATTTATGTAATTCATGTAATGATGTTTATGTAATTCATGTACTGTAATGATGTTTATGTAATTCATGCAATGATGTTATGTAATTCATGTAGTGATGATGAAAATTTAGACAATTTTCCCCCCACAAAAATGAAAATTTACACAAAAGTTGCCTTCAGGTCATTCACAAAACAATATCTTGCAAATGACAGAAATTGACACAAATAAGGTACATCTAGTGGGATTGTTAAATTGATTTTGAGATTTCAGATTTTAAATCTAGATTACCTTGGATCTAAAGAAGATGTTCACTTTTTTGGAGGGTGGATGTCCAGACAGTAATTTGTCTGTTGCAACTGAAACCCAATGGATAGTTTTGCTATGTTACTATTAACATAATAATCCTCACTAGCATATTCCGTTGACCTAATTTGAGATTCAGATGGTTGGGTTTAGTTCTCCTCTTCACTTGGATGTCCTCCCAGCCTTGATTCTTGTAAAATAATTACTTTTTGTACCGGGTTACTGGGAATACAAATGCTGGATAGCACTTCACAATTTAAGAAGGCAATCTTACGAGGTTCTATTCAGAGGTACCACAGAATGTACTATCACTTGGAGCCATCTATCTTTCTCTGAAGTCTATACATAGACTTTTTGTTCCTGCTTTTTTGGAGACTGGCTAGTCTATGGAATCAGGAAATTATAATCTGAGAGAATTATGGTAGTGGTGGTAATGGAAGTAGAATCCTTGTAATATTGCTGCCTTCCTTCCCCCTGGTTCCTTCTTTCCAGTAATGCCAATGGTAAATATTCTAATTACAGTGTACTAAAAAGGTGGCTTTCAGTGGCTCCCTTTTCCTAAAGCTCTGTTGTCAGAATACTGCATCCCTGGACATATAGAATTTGGGGGAGGGCAAGTAGGGAAGGGGAATAGAAATATAGGTGTTCCCCCCCCCCAATATTTCAGCACATCCCCGTTAGCAATAACTCACAATGTAAGACCCTAATTAGTTACCAAGGGTATATTAAAATGATTGGAAAAGGAGTCATCATAACAAAAAATTAAATTGCTTCATAAAAATGTGAGCTACTGACAGTCTCTAGGTAACTAGACACCCACTGCATGATACTTTCTTCTGCATGTCTTCTAACTATAAAAACCAATTTCAGAGAAACAACTATGATGCTTTTGGAAAGGAAAAGGGTAATTGCTTCCTTTCTAAATGATGCACCATTTCATTTCAAATATATTTCTTATGCCCCTGGTCATGGTCAGCTAGTTTAATTTTTAAACTCTGTTTGAAAAGAAGAACCAATACATTCTAAACTGGCTGCTGTGGTTAATAAAACCTACTTTCTATCGAATGGGTAAGATTTACTCAAAGTGAATTATTTGTACTAGGTGGACAAACAACACAGTCTTCCACAAATTAGCACCATCCAGATGTGTTAGGACTTGAGGCACATTGGCTAAGAGCTGTGCACTGAATTTGCATATCTAGAAGGTACCAGGAACAGGAAGGCTGAAACAGCTTATTAAACCTAAACCTAAAGTAAGATAAGACATATTTACTAGGCCAAAGGATGTGACCTGGAGTAAGGTAAGACATATTACTAGGTCAAAGGATGCAAAAGTCCTATGTGGGGCACCTTGTCAATGCCTTACTGAACACTGTTTATATAGAGTCTATAAAAGCAAACAAAGGAAGAAAAACAAAGTTATATAAGTATAAACTTCCAGGTTGTATTTTAATCGAGTCTTTAGATTAAAAAGAAGCAAAAAAGAAGATGGAGCTGGCTTGGTCACAATTATGGAATTCAAACCACTCACTCTCTGTCATGATCTTTTTGTCCCCCTCCCCCAAAAAACCACTGTTTAAAACCAAGGACACATGGGGAGGGCAGGGGCAGAGGGGGGGGGCTGGTGGGATCTGTGATTACTTAATCAACCACCTGCACTGTATAGTTGCACTGAGTTTGTTTAGGAGGAGCATAGTTTGCATTGTGTGCATTCTTGAGAGAGAGTAGTTTTCCTGTCTGCTTTCTTATAGATTTTAGGGGACACAGTTTTGCTTTTGGAGATTCTTTTTCCCAAATTCTCTTTGTGAAATTGGCATGTTGAAGCTACATTGAAGAAAATAAATTATTTGGAATTTGAATTCAAACTCTACTTCAGCCTTCAATAGATTTCTTGGGAGTTACTCAGGAAGGACACAATCTTGAGAAGGCAATTTCCGGTGTTGTTCAGAAGAGTTTCTCAGAATGTATGTAATCCAGAAAAATAAATATTTGTAAATGGAGGAAACTGTATTTCTTCAATCAGCATCTTTGTTCATCCAACTTAGTGATACTAAGTCTATCAACAACTCTACAAAGTAGTCTGCTCTTATACTGACTCTGAAAGTTCTTTGAAAATTGGAAGTTTTAGGAATTCATTTTTGAATCATTAGATTATCCCTCACCTATGAGTACCTTTACCAAAGATTGCTAATGGATAATTTTAAACTTAACAGCTGATGGCGGGGGAAAAACCAACAACACTGTAAGAGGCATTATGATGGAGTTATTTTACTTTCCTTCTTAAAAGTAGTTTGCTGAAGGACAGAAAAGCGCTTGTGTCTTTGATAATGTCCTTAAATTGTAGCAAAGTATTATCTCAAGAAGCAACAGGTAAAGAGCAAGCAGTATCAGGTTCCAAGGCTAAACAACAGAACATTATGATATTTACAAACAAGTATCTCAGCAATGTCAGGCTCGGTTGACAAGCCGGTCAGTCAATTCCTGTCACAACCAATGGATCAACACTGGTTGATGGGGGGGGGAGGGGGGGAGGAGGAGGGAGTAAGCATCTACAGAGTGATTAACATTTGTCCACTTACTTAGTCAACAAAAGTCTAGGACTAGGTTATCTGTCTCTTTTTCTACAACTAAAGAAAAAATTCTCTGTATTACATAACAGGTCTAGATGTCTGGTATCTTTTCTGATGTTGAATAAATGCCTGCAGTACTATTATTGGTGAGATCTATATTAATCAAATACAATCAAACATTACATCCCATAAACAGCTTTCTACAATTAAGGTCAATGTCACAACAATTAATTACAATACAAGACCTATTAAAATATCAAAATAATAATTTGCCTACCATCACTGCAAGTTCATAAAAGATGACAGAGATGGAGGAAAAAATCCTTGCCATAATCTTATCAATAAATGTAATGGACACAGATAATTATTTCATATTTGACAACAGAGCTCATTCAAAAGATTATTACTTAATGGATTGAAACATTATCTTCCAAATGGCCTCACATCAAGCTTGTTCTGAACCTGTGTTAATAATAATAGCAATAAATAATATTTTAACTTCACATGGTGTACAGCAACAGGCAAACAGCAGGGAACACTCAAGAAGTTTATAGGTTATTGAGAGTATCAAAAGTCACAATGAAAGCTTAAATTTTATTTACTGGGCAATCCTACACATGACCCCTCAAAAATATTTCTAATAAATACAATGAGAAATATTATCAGGGAAGTATGTATCTTCTCTTTTCTCCACTTTGGTGTGCTTCAACTATAACAGGAATACAATTCACATAATTATTTCATTATACTGACTGGAAAAGGGTCGGTTATAAATTTCAGCATTAATGCTCTTTTCAGATTTATAAGCCATCATATACACAACAAAAGTAGTTACCACAAAAAATTGGACACCTACTAAAAGATTCTTCAGAGACTTGTCTTGAGAGAAAGGGGTAAAGCAAGATGATTTATACTTAAGCTAATTTAATTAAGTAACAGGAGTAGGCAGAGATATCCCACTACTAAATCTCTGTGGTTTGGAGAGAAGAAAAAGCAAAAGTAATGTAGCCTTCTCAAAAGTGCCCCATTTAGCAGCTTTTATGTCCAGTAAGTCTAGACAGGTCTGACTCAGCTGATTTCAGCAGCTTGGGAAAAATAAAAAGGGCAACACCAAAGGAAACTGTCTCCTTAGAGCCATGGAAAAATCTGGCCACTGAAATGGTAAAGCCTTTCTGGACTCAGGAGAGCAGAAGGAAACATGTTAGCTTCAGAAGGAAATGGTACTGATACTATTGAAACAACATGGGATAAAGACCTGGTTTATATCAGGAAATGCTAGGCTCTGGAGTAGTCAAAAATTTCCTGGAAGAAGACAGTGGCGAGCCATTTCTCTACCAAAAAATAAAAAGTAGAAATCTAGAAGCAAAGATACTGGATGGATTCAGAATTGAGACTTCTTTACGCTATTAGTATGCTAACAGAACACAGCCATATATACCTGAATTAGAGAGCCACTTTAGGTATGGTATTGTCTGCTATACACTGTACATTGTTAATTGACTTTTATTGTTGTGTTTACCACTACAGGTAGTCCTCGACTTACAAAGTTCATTTAGTGAACAAAGTTAAAACGGCACTAAGGTTGTAAAATGGGGCAAAATTCACTTAATAAATGTATGACTTAACAACAGAAATTATGGGTTCAATTGTCATCATAAGTTGAGGACTACCTGTATATCACTAGCAAAATTATTTCCGCGTAACATCCTATGAGACAATGACTACATACGGAGACTGCCCTGCTCATGTTAACGGACTTGAAAAGCATTATGAGAAAGTTGTAAATAAACAGACGCTGTGAAAATCTATGATCTATTTTTACCACTTACCATTTTTACCACAATTTTAAAATAATGTTATGTACCACTTGGATTGACCCTGGAAGGAAGCTTATTATCTCTTAAAAAACACAAACCTCTTACTTGTTTGTAATGATGAAATCAAAACTCATTAGCAATGCAGTTCCTAGCCAGAATTTATATACTGTATTTTATTTCAAGTATTCCTCAAATATTAATTTCATAATCCTGACATATTAGCCTGACAGATGTATTACCAATACACAAGAGGATGAAAAATGCGGTTTCCCTCATAGTATATATATTAGAGAAATAAAATCTGAATCAAGCACTTTCAATTCTACATGATTAGTCACTATTTTGCCACAACACAATTCTTGCACACAACTCTTGCACACAATCTCAAAACCATGAATTCTTATTCAGAAAGAAAAAAAAGAGAAGCTAGTTTTGCTAACTATAGTTTTTAAACTATTTGACTACATGGCCTATGTATGAATCTATTTTTAAATGTTTAAATATATCAGTTCTCATATGGGAACTACACTTGATTTATTGAGTGTGGATTTCTCACATAGTAACCAATAAAATGGCATCCAAAATGGAAGAATATCTATATGCACAACAGCAGACAAAACCAAGCAAGATTTAGTTCAGTTTTCAAAATGGCGGGGGAGGGAATGAATTGAAATAAACACTGAAAATTATCTAACCTTATTTTTAATGATCAACACAGATATTCAGACAATAAATAAAGAATAACTCATTCAAAAACCTTCCCTGAAAGAATTCAAGATGAAAAGAATGCAATTTTCGTTGTCCCATTTTGATACTCTAGTATTGTTTTTAGTTCAATGCAAATAACATAAAGGAAAGCTGTAGTAAATGTCAATTCCTAAGTAGCTCAGACATTGAGTTTCTTAAAGCAAACTGGTTGAAGAGGAGAAAACCTGTGAGAAGAGCGTTACAGGTATTTGCAACAGGAATGCCTGCTGGGAGACACAATCAAGGTCCAAATTACACAAAGCTGTCTAGGAATTCAATAGCTAGCAGGGGTCCTATTTATAGCAATGTGGGTAGAAAAACATCCTTAAAAAGTACTCAGCAACTTCTTTAGTACTATCAGACAATCCCGTCCATTCACACAATTTCTGAAAGGCATGCCAGTTACAACAGCAGGAATGTCCTAGTGGAACTGGGGTTCTCTTATTGTACAGATAACTTACAACCATTCATTAAACAACTATTTGAAATTACAACCATGCTGTAGGGACTTACAACCCCTGCCTAAAGTTTTAATCATTGCAGCACCCCTACGGTCATGTGATCAAAGTTTGGGTGATTAGCAATGTGCCCACCCTTTACAACCACAGAAGTGTTGCAATCCCCTCCCCCACTTGGGCCAAGAGGACTTTGCTGACAAGTTTTACTGGTATATGGAAACGTGAGCCAGAAAGTGTCGGTTGGCTAGGCCCAACAGCATGTGGGCTTCCCACCTCCATTTCCAAGACCCTTCTCCGCCCCACCGCAGATGGAAGACCTCAGCTGACTAGGCCCAGTGGCATGCAGACCTTCTCCCTCCCTCCTCCCCCTTCCCATACTACCAAGAGGCCTGGCCTTCTTTTTGCCCCATCTTGCCAAATCCACTTGCCTTTCCCTTTCCCTTTTGCTGCTGACAGGTGTGCCCAACTGATGCAAAGCTCAGTTAGAAAGCTAGCAAAAAACAATCTTCCTCAAGGCTGTACAGGAAAGTCAATCAGTGAAGTGGCTTTGAATGTTGGGTCTTCTGATATCAAAGTTTTTTCACCTCTGGTCCTGCTTGGTGCACAATCCGAGGCTCCTCTTGGACTCATGGCTCCTGCTGGAGGAGCCCATTCTAGAACCAGCAAACTCTGCTCACTGTACTTGTTATCTCCCATTTGGACTATTGCAATATGGTCCACATGGGCTGCCCTTGAGTGTTTGGAAACTTCTGCTGGTACAAAATGCAGCTGCCTGGGTTGTAAATGGTGTTGGCTATATAGCACTGCTTCAGGGGCTGCATTGGTTGCCAATGTGTTTCTGGGAGCAATTCAATGTGCTCTTTATCACTGTTTAAAGTCTTTCATGTCTTGAGCCAGGTTACTCTTCTCCAGTTATTTCTACCTGTCTAATCTGATCAGGCAAGATGGGCATTCTTCAGGTCCCATTGGCCAGGAATATTGGCTGACAGGGACCAGGATACATGCCTTCTGTCATAGCCCTTGCCCTGTGGAACAGTCTCCCTCCAGAGATTAGGATGGTCCCAACCCTAATGGCCTTTTGGAAGGACTTCAAGACTTGGCTATGTACCCAGGCCTGAGGTCCCAAGTGTGTGAAAGGCCCCATTTCCTGATTTATGTTGACACTGATGGATTATAATATCTCTTGGCTGCTAATTGAATTTAATTACTCTTTTCTATTGTCTAAATTCTCTTTATGATTGTATGCTGCCCAGTGTTACTGGTTTGAGATGGATGGCTATACAAATTGAATGAATGAATGAATGAATGAATGAATGAATGAATGAATGAATGAATGAATGAATGAATGCTTTTCTCCTGTAACAGCAAAGGCTGATCTTCAAAGGCATCCAACTTTATTTGCAGTCATCTGACCTCCATATCCTTCTTTGGTAAATACAATACATATACAGCTATAATAATACAGTTATGCCAACATTCAGGAATCATTACTTACCCTAGGATATTGTTTAACTATAAAGCTCTGCTAACCCCTTTACTCCCCCTATATAAGTAATCCTAGCTTTGCTTCTGCATAATGCATACGAAACCATACTCCTTACATAGAGTCTGGCCAAAGGGTTTTTTTACCTTCTGAATAAAGAAAAATTTCAAGTGTAATTGTTATCTGACTTTAGCTGGCTCTTGCTTACTCTGTATATTTGTTACATAAGCCTGCAAAGGTTAGCAACTTTGGATAAAATCATTAATAAATAAATCACTCTGGATCTTTCACCAGCAGAGGTCAAAGGTAATGGTCCCGCAATGAATCTGTCTATTTTGTTTCAAAGCAGCAGTACCAACACATTTTACATATGGCTGTTTTCATCATAAACCGGAAAAGGCTTTTCTAGAAATGCTGCAGGATGAGTCATAAACTGCAAGGCAGTAAAGCATTTCACTGTTGATAACTTGATACAGAGTGATTAATTCAGGCTTTGTTTTCCATTGGATCCCATTTACTAGACCTAATGCCTTTCAATGTTAAAAATACAGACTCCTCTAGAATGTAGATAAAACCTGTCGTAAATTATGTGCATTTCCACATATCCTCTATCTTATGTACACAAGGTAGCTCTAATCACATTTAAATAAAAGTTAGGTAATGTTGTGTGGCAAGATTTATTGACTTTCTCTGACACATTCTTATGTTTTTTTTCCAAAAAACCCAGATCTGTGGCATGTTTAACACCAAACATTATAAATACAGTAGGTCAAATACATTATCAACTGAATGGCCTAAATTTTTGTGTGAGACAGTTAGGTTTGCTCTTTAAACTTAAATTTCAATCACTTAGACATCTAACTAAAACTATATTCTTTCAACCCTGAGTAATCAAATGAGAAACTGCTCTGCAAGATCTCTTCTGTGCAAACGTTTATTTCTAGCTTATTTAGTATTTTAAAAGAAATCCCTGCCATTGACAATCAACTCCATTTGTAATTCTGAGATAAGTCTACTTTTGTTCATCTAATAAGCAGCCGCTTTTGTCAAAGAAGATTTTGAGTTTATATCAGATACCTACCTGGTAGCCTAAAATTGAGACAGGGAGAATCTACAAGACATGGCTTCACTATGAATCAGGCAGCTGCATCTGTGCTTTTCTTTAATTCAAAATGAAGTATGGGGGTACAACTTGAAACTTTCTCTGTCCCACATATATAAGTAAAAAGAGAATTCCCACTGAAGGATCTGAACAGTCTTCTTGAGTTATCTACCTTGGAAGCACAGCCTCACAAATCTAAGCATAAGGACAACTATAAGAAGGGGAAAAATCCAACCAACACATTATAATCCCAACTAAGAAAAGATGCTATGGATACATCCTAAGTAACAACAGCAACATATATCTTGGCATCAGCAACCGTGTCAGCAAGGCCTGGTAAAGAAGCAACTGGAGGGGATTAGTAGCCAGCATGACATGATTGCAAGAAAGGAGATTATCTGAAATATAAATTGCACTGAAAGACAATGACAAAGATAAATTCCTATCACCCAATTCTACAGTACTGTGGGATTGTAGACTGGGGTGTCTGCAAAATATGGTTTTAAAAAAAAAAGTCAGATGGCAGCTACCCCAATACAATCAGTGACCAAACTGCAGCACTCTCCTGGCACAGGAACCATGTGTGTCTTCTAGAAGAACTTACGAAGTTTCTGGGATGGCCATGTTTGGTATAAATTCTATAATCCTGTCTAGCCATTTCTGGTAATATATGTTAGGAATATTAGGATCAGAAAAACAAAGCAAAGAATGAGGACTGACTTCACATCTGGCTGAGTACAGCTGCAACTTGGCTCTAACATTTTGGAAACAACTTTTTAGCAACTTTATCTTTCTTGTATCACAAGCATCTAATCACTAAAAATTGTTCAAAATCCATATTTTTTGCAAGTAAGATATAAAACCACTGAAATCAAGTGATTGTGTCTTTCAGAATTATATTTTTGTTTACCTAACATTTCACTTTTAAAAGTGTTCATTGGTAATTGTATGCTTATCAGAGTTTTGCCAAAACAGTTTTTAAGTTTAAGAATGACCTATTAGTCACAAAATCACCCTAGCTTGAGTTTATGGTTTTCAAGATGAATATAAGAATCATTCATCAAAAAAGGGGCACCCTCAGTGTGTATTTGGAAAAAGGAAGGAGATAATTTCATAGGTTGTAGCATTTTAACTAAGTTTCCCCCCAAACTTTATCTATATATTTCTTATGAAATTACAAAACTGAAAATATATAACATTGTTCTAAATGTTTTCCAATATGACTGTGAAAAAGCTTTTTATTAGCAATGTCAGAGGGAAAAAAATAAAACAATTATACTATGTTGCCTATTAAATTTACAAAGATCATTTTGATGTTCATGTTACAAAGATCCAAACTCTTCTAGGGGTGGACAATGTAAGTCATGAAACACCTTGTTTTCCAAAATGCATATGTATTCTACAATGGCACTGTTTGGAAACTAATGGAAAGTAACAATTCAATTAAAGTAGCTAATACATTAACATTTCTGTCTACTGGGAAGAACAAAAACAGCAGACAGAAAAAATGAGCACGCCTCCTTCCATATAAGACTCTTCCCTAGTCTATTAAGTTAGCCAGGAAGAGCTCAGTTAGAAGAACATGTCAGGAAACTAACAGTGTTTTTCTCTGCTTGCACTTCAATGGTTAGATTGACATGTAAAATTTAGAGTAGTGACTAGATGATTGTATAAGAAGCATACATCAAATCTCATAAGCAGCATTCAAGACCAAAACATTCAAAATGTCTGTATTTTGCAGTATAGACTATATTATACTTCTTCTCTTTCCTATTGTGTTGCAATGATGATGGTACAAATTATTTGATTTTTATCAGCTGCAATTCTGTACTTATTGTTTCAACTCTTGAGTTATCTGAGCTGAATTTGTAATTAAATATACTGGCCTGTTCCATATAATAAAAATGTTGACAAATACTACTGCAACCAAATTGTAAGAAATGTTGACGAAATTCTTAGATGTTTTGGTCTGAATTAAGAGGACTGGCAATGAAGTTATGTCTTAACACAGGGACACACACATTTTAAAGCAGGTATTTCCTACCTGCTGGTCCCCAGATATTTTTGACTGTAATTCCCATGATCTTCACTAGCATGCTCATTCATCTAAGGATGAAAGTGGTTGTGTATAATGTATCTGGAGAATATCTGTTGACAGAATGCTGTTCTAGGAATTCTGCCCCAAAGGAAGGGGACTAAGCACCATCTGCAGCAAACTGCAATGGTAGTAAAATGATTAACACAGCACACTATAATGATATCATAAAGCATATGCCATCCTTACATCCTTGCATTCAGTATCTGATGCATGTATGTAAGTTGTGGCACTTATGTGATGATGTCATTGTGCATGTTTTATAATTCCTCCCCCCTCCCTGATACCCATACTTGTGGCATTCATTTCCAGCTACTTCTATGACTACTAGAAACACAGATAATGAAAATCAGACTGGCTATTATTAGTTGGCAGGAAAAAGATGTTAAGTAAAAAGCTGTCCTGAGTAATATGAGTACTGTTTCAGGTGTACTAAATCATTCCCAACCAAGTTTCCAATATACTAACTTTTCCACAGTGCTATTTCACTAAGATTCTCACAACAGTACTAAAATTATGTTTTATATAATAGACAAATATACAAATAGAATTCTTTCTTACTAACTCACATTTAATTCACACATCAGACCCAGAATATCTTGCTACCACTTACATCAAGAAATGTAACAACTCACACAAGATTTAAGATTTCAGCTTAAAAATCACACAAGTTCATGTCTCTTTTGGAGCAGTACATTCCTTACACTATATTTAACAAGGAACCATTCTACAATTGCAATGGTCAGACTAAAGAGTGTTGTTTGCATAACTAGAAAAATCTTTGGCTGTTTCTATGATGTAGTATGTGGAAGAATGCAAATCAGTTTATGCTGGCTCCTATGATATTCAGCAAATGTAATTAAAAAGATCACATTTACCCCTCCCCCACTTCAAACTTTTAAAAACACTACCAATGTCATTGAATTGTGAAATGTGATAGAATGAATCAACTTCTCATGTTACATTTTCAGATCTGTGTCACAGTTCTAAGCAGGATTGCACTAGAAACTTATTTATCTGATGCTTTCCCTTTTGTAATACAATTCATCATACAAGCCTGTGTTGCAGGAAAAGTGATCTAAACTAAGTTTGGGTTTTCTTTTAGGTTACAGCAGTTAACACAGAGAGAGGTGCACAAAATAGTCAACAGTGCACAAAGAGAAGCAAGCAGTATAGAATAGTTCTAAGAAATAGTTATATCTGAAACACAACACCAAAATGCAGAGTATCAGAACAACTTTGTTAACACTCTGCAAGTCTGCCTTTTACCTATCCAAGGTATGGTTATTGCCTAATAAGATATACTACCTCACTCTGGGAGACTGATTACAGTACACAGTTTCCTCCCCCACTAACCTGTTTCCTAGCTAAGAGCAAAGATGCAATAATACAAGTCGGCCTATTTTTTCACCACCCCCTCTTCCGTTCTTTGTGAGCCAAAAAAGTCGGCTTATGACTGTTACAGCACTGAGGTTTAAATGTCACGCTAGTCTTTTCTAAAATTGGCTTGATACCGGCGACCGAGGGAAATCAGCAAGGCGAGTACGATGTAAATGGGGGCGAGGCGAACGGGCACTCACCGAGTTCAAGGGCCTGGTTGTACTTCTCCAAAGCGACCGCCAGATCCTGTTTCTCCCGCAAGGCATCCCCTTCGGCGCACAGCCGGCGCGCTCTGTTCTCGGCCGGGAACCATTTTTCCAGCAAGCTGCCCAGCACCACGTTCACGCGGAGGTCGGCGGGGGTTTGGCCGGCCGTGCTGGGGGCCGCGGAAGAGGCACAGGCGGAAACGGGACGCCGGACGGCGCAGCGGACACACTGCCCGCCGCCGCTCCGGGCGCAGCGCTTGCAGTGGGTGTGCCCGCAGTGCAGAGTCACCGGCTCGTGGAGGAGACGCAGGCACGAAGGGCAGCAGAGCGGCTCCGGAGGGCGGCAGCAAGCGGGATCCCCCAGAGGGTCAGCCGCCTCCGGGGCGCCCCCGCCGCTCCCAGGGCCCTGCCAGGGAGGCAGCCGCAGCTCCTTGTCGCGGACGAGGAGGGCGAAACTCTCGGTCAGCTCGCGTAACTCCTCGGGACGCAAGCGGGCCAATCTAGCGGCGACGTTGTACGAGTCCAACGCTTCGGCCATGCGCCCCGCGCGGGCCAGCGCGTCCCCTTGGCGGAGGCACAGGCCCCGCTCGGGCTGCGGCAGCTCGGCCAGCTGCGAGCTCAGGATTTCGGCCGCCAGCGCGAACTGCCCGCCTCGGAAAGCCTCCTCGGCCACTTGCAGCATCTCCGGGCAGGGACCTCCGCCCGACAGGGCCTGGGGATGGTGGGGATACTGTTGCGCCGGCAGCCCGGCGGCCGGCCCCAGCTCCATTGTCGCCGCCAAGAAGCCAAGTGGGTGTGGCGGCGGCGGCAGCGGCAGCGGGGGGCTGCGGCTGCTATGGCTCCATGGTCGAAGTCAGGCTCCGCGAAGGCAGGCGGCGCGGGGAATCGTCCCAGCTTCCATCGCCCACGGCCCAGCCCGGCCTCGGACCCTCGCGCTAGAGGGCCGGGCCACTCAGGAGCGCCGCCAGCCCTGCTTCGGGCGGTCCCCGGCGGTGGAGACGGCAGCGGGGTCAGGGGGAGGAGAATCGGACGGCGCGCTGCCTCCCTGGAGCCACTCGAGCAGGCGACCGCGACTATTTCTGGGCTCGGGCGCTTATGCAACTCCGAGCCGTTGTATAACTCATCCTCCCCGGCGGAGGGCAGCACCGCCCTACTGAGCCCGCCCAGTCTCCAGCCTGGTGAGCAGGGCGCACATGCCCTCCCCCAGCCGCAGTGCACGTGCGTGGCCGGAGAGAGGTCGGCCCGCCGTTCGGAGGCTTCCTGGAAGGGAAGCGCAGGTAACCAAATGGCTCCCCTCTGGCCGGGCTTCCTCTTCCTTCACCCGTAGGGAGGCTCAGTGTGCTCTTTCGCCGAGTTGGGTAGGTGACATCTATTTAGAAAGAGCTCCACGGGGCGGTCTCAGTTACCCAGTGCTTTTAGAACTTCCTTTTCAACCATTGGGTGTAAATCTGGCGTATTTTGATAGACACGTTTTACGTATCTTGCTTTTTTAAAAAAAAATTGGATAAAACAGAGAGGTATTAGACGAACTTGTTCCGCCTTCCTTTGCAACGTCCGAGGGAAGCGAAAGCAACTTTCGCAACAACGTTATCAGGCACAGCGGAGTGTTTGCTATCCGTTTATCGGAGCGGGCCCCATTCAGTTTTCATAAAAATTGAACCTAATGAAAGATGAGATCCTCGACGAATAATTCAACATGCTGGATTACTTCTAATCTACTCTAGATTACTTTCTAGCAGGAAATGAACAAAAGATGACAATTTATAAGAGCTTACACAATGTGTTAAGTACACGACTGTGGCCTGGTTTGCTGAATCATAAATCATAGCATGCAAAATACACCGAGTTCAAAAATTGCACTAAAGTCAAGATAAATAGCTTATTCAAATTCATTAACCTATGCCTAATCTTTTTTTTTTTTTGCCTTTTCATAAGAATGGCTTGCATTAAATTCACAGAGAAAGACTACATGGGTATTCTATCATTCTTTTCTTATGCAAGAACATATTCTCCCCCCTCAGTATCAAAACGATTATATTTGATTTATTATAAACATTAGTGTTGAATAGTAGCTTCCGAAATTAGACATGACGTTCGCATTGATCAAGATCCAAGGTTATCAATGTAAACCTCCCACTTTTTTCATCTATTTTCTTAATCAATTTGAATTGACTAGGCTGGGATAGTCAAACTTGATGCATTTGACAAGCATGGTTAATAATCTGGGATAATGAAAGTGGTAGTGTATATAGCCAGAAGACCTAGCGTGCTTACCTCTGTGCGGGACAGAAAACTTCATCAGCTTCAGGGAAATGTTTTTATGATTATACATATAGCTAATCAATTCGAGTCCTTCCATAGTACTGGCAGAATTTGAGCATTGTAAGCCTCTGCTTATAGTTTGCATGAATCTGTTATAATTGTCAGAAATTGTGATCCCATTGAGAAACATATTTTAACTAGGTTAGAATTCCTGGGAAACTGGAAGAGGGTTTTTTTTCCGCTCTCTATTTGCACACTTTTAAAATGTTATAATGCAGGGTTTTCCAATCTTGGAAACTTTTTAAGACACCTGAAGTTCAACTTAGAAAATTCCCCAGCCAGCATGGGAATCCTGGAAGTTAAAGTCCCCAAGTTTTAAAGTTGCCACGGTCTGGGAAACCCTGCTGTAATGGAACCACCAGAAAAGATTAAATAGTTAGGCTGAGAAATTGAAAAACAAATCCTGGTAAAAGACAAATTGCTTCTGTAATATTGGCAAAATGTCCTGCATAGATGCAATCACAATTTCAGCCATCTTTGTTTTAAATACAGAGCACTTTCTTATCTAGAATGTGAATTTGCATTGAAAAGTGATCTATAGATTTTTTTTTAAATAGACAGTGTATTTTATCATTTATCCACTCAAACATTTTCACCAAGTCACACAAAGAATTTCATTGTGAAACTAATAAAATTGAGCTTTAGATACATTTAGCAGTACAGTCCTCGTGATGTGATAAAAAAATTCTCCTGACTTTCTAAGATAGACAAAAAATATATTCATGTGTTTCACATTAACAGTTAATCAATTGAAATACACAGTCATTTCCAGCCTTTATTCACAACCTTGGACCATGAAGATACCTGGCAAAACATTTCTGGGACCAGGCTTTTTCATATCACTACTACAAAATCATCCTGTATGCCTTTAATTTTATATAATAATTAGAATTTTCAGTATCTTCTAACCAATTTGGCAGTTGTCTACTAAACTGTTTTAATAAGAATTGTTGGGGACATCTAGTGGTGAATCCAAATAATAAATAGTTTTATTTATTATTTGGTTTTTATTTGTAGTTTTTAGACTAAAAGGTGGAAGCATAGATTTAATCTGGTAAACTGAGTTGGAACAAAAAGTGCATAAAATGGAATAATGAAAGCTCTTCATATATTTGATTGCAGTAGCTATATGCAGCATCAAAACGTAGAATGGTATTAATTTTGTGTTATGGTGTATACTAAAATGTGATGTTGCTTGGAGTATTTGGCTTATCAAAAGCTAGATAATATATATTCTCGGCTAAAGTAAGCTTTGAACCAGGGACCTTGAACTATAGTGCATGCACTTGACCATTCCAGTCCAGTGAAATTCCATTTTAGATATTCTTTCTTATATCTTCCATTCATGATTTTATTTTGAGGAGGGAAGGTTTATTTGTTTGACAATATAATTTAATACAGCATCACAGACATCTATACTCAAGACCTGCTTTTTGATATTTTAATATTTAAGTTGCTTCGTGGGTAATCCCTTCTACAGTTCAGTGAACCATACTTAAGACGCTTAGGTAAGTGGGCCCCTACCTAACCAGCAGTTTGACAGTGAATGTGAGGAGGCTGCAGAGGGCCATACGATGGACTTGATTTGACGATCATATGATAGACCATATGATGGACAATTTGACAACACTGATATAGAGGCCTGTGAAGAGATAGATATTTATGACGATTGCTGTTTCCCAAGGTCATGTAATTACCTTTTGTGACCTTCTGACAAGCAAAGTCAATGGGGAAGCCAGATTCACTTAACAACTGGGTTACTAATTTATCAACTGCAGTGATTCACTTAACAACTGTGGCAACAAAGGTCGTAAAATGCCTCACTTAACAACATAAATTTTGGGGACAATTGTGATCGTAAGTCAAGGACAACCTATATTTTATTTTGTTGTGAGAATGGTTTCCACTGGACCCAAGGCAACAGAACTGCACTGGCCATGATATACTGAGATTTCGTTTAATGTTTTCTTACTGATTCTGCCTTCCACCATCTGTTATTGGAGTAGTTGCACATTCTCTTTATTGAAAAGGCAACTGAGAAAGTCCTAGGTGTGCAAAGAGTGCTGGTCTGGGCATTATTTTCTTCAAAAACTTTTTATTTTTTCAAAACATCTCATCAAATAGTCTTCTGAGCCCTATATAACCCCCACTAGCATTTTTAAAAAAACAAAAGGCTGTACTTCTTTCAGTGGAAGGCTGTAGAAAACAACAACAAAGTAAGATACTTTGATAGAGGGTATTTCCCAGGAGACTAAGAAGAACAAGATGTATCCTCTTCACTAACCTTTACGTGCATATTTTATGATTTGAGATTTCCATTACATCAATACTTTTGAAGTAGCTCATTCATGCCCCTTATAACACATTTATCAAGTCTGATACGTATCCCTAAGCCAAAAAAAGAACCAGGGGTGGGTTCCTCCCGATTCGGACCGGTTCTCCCGAACCGGTAGTGGCCCGCTGGTGACATCACGATGACGTCACCGAACCGGATCGGTCGGTGCCGGTCCGTGGGGGCTGCCATCTTTTTAAATTTTTTTCAATTTTTTTTCCCTTCTGAGCATGCGCAGAAGCCGACTTCCGGCACTGTGCATGCGGTCGCCATCTTTTTTTCGGCTTTTGATTTTTGGGGGATTTTTTCCTACTGCACATGCGCGCGCACACGAGGCGCGCGAGGGAGCGAACCGGCAGCGAGGTAAGTAGGAACCCACCCCTGAAAAGAACCATTTAACAGTGAAAACATGGACTTTTGAATTCAGGTCACTAGAAAGATAGTGGACTGTTGGAGTTGGGCAGGCAGTTTTGCTTCTTTGCTTGGAACTGAATTTCAATCACCCGTCATGTTTCTGCATCAGGAATGCAAAACAGTGGCAACATGCATTGTTGATCTGCCTTTCCAAATGGCTTAGACAACACCTGTCTTCCTGAAGCAGAATAGCTGTGTGGACATCTAGTTGGAGGAAGCTGCACTTATGACTAAATTGCTTGTTTGTCTCTTAAGTGACTTGTTTATCTGCTCTGCAAAGGTAAACACTTTGTAATTAGTCAGCAAATAATGCAGTCCCAGGATACTCCTACATGTAGCAAATCACTGTGAATCCAAAATGTTTTTGGTTTTTTAATAAATGGAATGAAGTACTTTTCCCTTTTTTGATTAAAATTTTGGGTTGCAACAGTGATTTTTTTATTTAATGTATTTTGGTTCAAAATATGAACCATGAAGTAATGACTCTTAATATTCAGCATAATTTGAAGACAAATATCATAGCAGTGTAAGTTTCACTTACCTCAAGAGAAGGCAAGGTTTTTTTTAATCAACTAAAAGTTATTGGTATTTAAAATGGAGAGTTGGTAGTAAAAAAACCCCACAAGGATCAAGGGTCAGAAAAGAGATATTCGATGTTCAATGTTCAGCCCACTATTTGTTAAATTTTGAGTTATTTTTAGTATTAATACATACATAGAGCTGATATCAATGATTTTTATTGGAGAGGTAATCCTTAATAAGACCGGAGGAGCCACTGAGAAAGCAAATATTTCATTTCACTTGGAGCTTCTCTTCCCTCACAAAAATATGTGAAGGGTAGATTTGTAAAGAGAGCAGGAGTTCCTTAGATTCCAATGTAGCTGTCTTTGTGAAAACAGAAAATATTTCAATATAAGCAGAGAATTAGATTGGTTTTGTTGTTCATAGCTGCATATTGGAAATTGCTTCAAATAATTGAGAGCTGTCCATTTATAATGGAATCTACCCTAATAGCCCTCTGGTTATCACTGTGGCCAAAACAACAGTATTGCCACTGTACTGCATCCTTTTCTGAGAACAAAGAAGAGACTCCCTGTAAATTACAATATACTTAAGGATGTCTGGGCCAGCTACAATTGCTACAATTCTGAAGCTAACAATAATTATAATGCATGAATGTTGTATGCCTTAAGGCTAGTCTACTTCTTGTTAAAATATAGGGTACCTTCCCATAGGGCAAGCCTGGGCAGGTGTAACAAGATAGGCAAGCAGGTTGGGGAAATAGGGCAGAAGACAGAATAACAAAACAAGAAGGTGTCAGACTATTGCTATTATGAAATCAATAATTCCATTTTGGGAAACCAAAGTCATGAAATAGATTGTACCAGATTTCACACTGTATTACATAAGGTAAAGATAGTACCCAAAGCCTAAAATTCTGTGTTTAGCTGCCTAGTCTGTATGTCATACCAGTAGAAAGAGGTAATGAAAGAGGCAGCTTTGCAGAGTAAGAAAAACTCAACGACAAGCAGTCTTGGGAAATCGGA
This sequence comes from Thermophis baileyi, assembly GCA_003457575.1. Classification (NCBI taxonomy): domain Eukaryota; kingdom Metazoa; phylum Chordata; class Lepidosauria; order Squamata; family Dipsadidae; genus Thermophis; species Thermophis baileyi. The sequence goes on from QLTV01001997.1 coordinate 3,900,688, forward strand.
TTCATTTAAATGTGACAGAAAAAGTCATGAAATCAAGTGTTAACATTTAAAATTGAGTGTTAAGTTCACTTAATAACCACCTTGATTAGCAACAAAAATTTTGGTCCTGATTATGCTCGTAAGTTGAGGATTATCTGTAATGAGGTCCAACAGTTCTTACCAAATGCGCAGTTCAGCATGGTACCGGTATTCCCTGCTAGAATTTATCTTTGTTATGTTGCAATCAACTTTGCAAGGACCTCAAAAATACTAGGCTCTTAGGGTATACTGTATGTAACTTGCTGATCCCACTTTTGATCACCCATGGCAGCAGGATTGGCATAATTAAATGACATAAGAAGTGCCATCAAAGGCAATAGGCCCAGAACTCTCGAATTGGGATGATATTACTTGTGCTCCAGTTCCACCAATATCTAATTTAACTAAAACAAGCTTGCTTATCTATAAAAGGATTGACTTTTAAATATTTAGTTTACCTTGGGGTAGTTACTTCATTTTGCTTAAGTCACTTTAACCTTCTGTGAGAACTAGCATAGCTTCCATTTGTGTTTACCCTCTAGAAGCATGACTCATATACTGAAGAATTTTTTTTCTTAATGTGATGCTGTCATTTAGAATTTTCTTTTCACTTCCTTAAAGCCAAAACGTGATCTCTTGATCACACGCTGCTGTTCAGTTTGGAAGGCTAATTTGGATTCGACTCATAGGGTGGAAAATAAACAGCAATTTCACTTGTCGAAGGAATCCGTCAGATGCAGCAGTTAATTTTGGTGATTCGTCAACATATATAGCATCGGGCAATTGTCCAATGATGCATTCTAGCTGGCAGTGTGCTACAGGCAAAAACAGATTGATTTTTCCTATCCCTGATTTGAAGGAACACTTTTTCAGCTGCTAACTGCCTTATATCTCAATCTATGAGAAATAAACAGACAAAGGAGGCTAACTAAAGTATTTTTGGCTATACTCATCATTTTGCAATTCTTCAGAAATGTCAAGAATATTGTTTCTTGTATTGCCCATTATTATTTATTTATTTATTTATTATTATTTGTATTTCTATGCCGCCCAACTCCCAAGAGTTAGATTTGGTTAACATCCATATAATCTAGTGATTTTCAATATACAGAATACTGTTTCAAAATGCTTTACTATAGTTAATTAAGAATTCAAACAGAAAAATATTTTGCATGATGAACACTTGTACTTGTACACAACTCAGAGTCGCTCTGTATCTAAATCTGATAAATAAGTAAACACTCTATTTTTGTAGCTTTCTAAAAATATATTAGTCCCAAACTTAACATTAGCAGAGATTAATTTTGCTACTCCCTTCATTACAGAGATGTGTTTAAAGAAATATTAAATGGGTTTAAAACATATAGTTTCCTTGGGCCAGCAAGCTGTGGATCTCCCTTCCTGAATTTCACCTCAGTTGATCAGCTAGCTGTTCAGAAGAATCCCTTTACCTTAAGTGGAACTTTTAAGGAAGATCATTTATATGTTATAGAGAAGGATCTCAGAGTACCTAGTTCGGTAATATTCAGTTCTAGCTGGTATTATATCTCCTGTTTTTTTACTTTTGGGATTTGGGGATCTAAATTCTGTGCTATTACACATTGTTCTTATTCCTACTTTGGGCTTTTGAGATTGGTACTGTTATAATCCACATGCCATAAACTTGCAATTGGCATTTCAGAACATTCTAGAAAAAAATGTTGCCATCAGGATTGGGTCTGGTATTGTCGAGTAATATTCTAATGAGTTCTACTTCTATCAAGGGACTGGAAAAAAATATTTATTTCATACACACAACAGTATGAACTGGCATTATTAATACAAAAAGACAGTTAAGGGGAGAAAAATGATTTGAAGAGTCTTGAGAATGGAATCTGGAATAGGTTTCTGCTAAATGTTGTGTATTCAGGATAAACAGATATTCTGTGTTTTCTTTTGAAGAAAGAACAGATAAGACTAGTGGAATAATCCTAATTCTTTTAGGTTCAGCTTGTGCCTCCTTTAGGAAATATGTATCTTTAAATGTTGCTGCTACCTCATATCTAGGAAAACAATACTTGAGCAAAATTGGAGATAATTATTCTTTAAAGTTCTCATCAGCATTTGCATATCTTCAGATTTCTCCCCCTCTTTTCTCATGTTTAGTGGACTTTCTATTAATAGCTTTCTCTTGTTTTCCATTTCTGCAGCAATCCTCTTATAGGTAACCTTACCCACAGCTTCTTTCACTTCAACATTCCACCATTTTTTCTTACCTTCCATTAGCATAATTCTGGAAACTTCTGTTGCATTCCATAGCACTCTTTTTATTGTGTTTCCAGCAGTTTCCACATCATCTTTAACATTCTTTTTTTCGTTCATTCTCTTGGGAATATCTTGTACTTTTTCACACAAGACATACTTTCTCTTCTTGTAGTCTACTTTTTTCACTTTTCCTTTTTCCTGAAGTTCTACTTTTGACACTACTCAGTCTTTCTCACATTCAGAACTTACTCAACCTTGAATTGATCAGTACTTTCCTGTTTCCTCAGAACAGAATAAGCTTTTAGATTTATGCTAATTTCATTAAATAAATGGACATGCTTAAAGTTCATATTTGAAACAGACCTTCAACAAATGTGATATTGTACAAAGTCATTATTCATTCTTGAGTCTCTAAATCGGGTGTCAAACTCGCGGCGTCACAGCAGCATCACGTGACATATCAGGACTTTTCCCCCCTTTGCTAAACCGGGCGTGAGTGTGGCCAGCATGTGACGCATCCGGCCCACGGACCACGGTGACAGTCCTGCTCTAAATGATCAAGACTTTAAAAAAAATTCTTACATTCTCATCCAACCATTCGTACCATTTAACAGAATAATTTTTCCCCCTGAACTACGTTCATTCAGAATACGGACAGTGTTTCTCCAAATCCATCCCTAATTTTTCCATTATCACTATTCACTGGACTATAACATGCAGCAGATAGATTCCTACTTTTGTAAACGACCGCAAATGAGATGACACATTGTTCTTTCTGACGTAAATGTTAGCCTTTTCACTTATAACCCTAACCTTATTTTACAATTTCAGTTCCTAGCATTTACTCATTAACGCCACAAGATCAGATCACTTTGATGCAGATATTTATCTGATGCTTTCCCTTTAGTAATACAATTCATCACACAAGCCATAAGTATTGTCTTCCCTTGCCCAACATGACGAATTTGAGACTTTCATATATTTGTGTCAGTATAATAAAGTTGTAAATTGAATTATCAGCTTTAGCAGTGTCTGTGGCACATACAGTATTGCCTGCTAACAGTAAGGAAAAAAATGGTCAATCATTTTGAGCAGTATCCCATAAGCACAACTAAAGCCCCATTTAACCTCAGCTAGCATGCTAGCACATGCTAATTAGAATCTCTAACATAACACAAATACCAGTCGAAGAACAAAATGTCAAATCCACCTGAAACATCCACCTAAGGATGTTTCATCCTTAGATTGTTAAAATAACTTAGTAAGCAAATCCATAAAATCTAACAACTCACAATGGGTTTGTATTTTATGAGCTGACATGCAGACTGTAGTCCTCAAGTTATGATAGTAATGAAACCTGCCCATTATGGTTGCATGATGGTGATGACCATTAAGCAAGATGACCTCATTTAATGACCCCCACCCTCCTGTTTTCCCTGATGCAGACATTAAATGCATGGGTTTTTAAGCAGAACATGGGGTACCTCAGGAGTGCCTGCCCCAGCCCTCCCGAGGCTTCACCTATCCCCTGAGGCATCCCATGCTCCACTTCTCGCTCCTTGGGGTCCCTGCAGTCCTTCTCAGCCAGTGATGTAGGGGAGATCGTAGGAGTTTAAACCCTCCAGCGACCAAGAAGAGATCAGGCCATCTGCAGCTTGCAATCCTCCTGCTTGTTTCCTTCCCACCCAGAGACTTACAGGTCTTGGCCTGCTCCAGGGCCCAACAGCACCCAACTTACATTTCTGTTTTTTGCAGCTTCTTAGAGAAGCGCCCAGCCCAATACAAGATCAGCTTTTTTACATCCTTATGGCACATCAGATATTATTCTCATGAACCTGTAGGGGACTCCCTTTTTCAGGAGGCTCCACAAACTTCACAAACTAATGGAGTCTCCTTAAAAAAATGAGCAAGGTCCAGGATTCTGAGAATAGCACTTGTTTTAGAATAGCCTGAGTTGCAAACTCCAGCTGGCGTGATCTCCTCTTAGTCACTGGGAGGAAAGGAAGCCAGAAGCTTTCAAGATCCAGCTGATTCACATGAAGTATAGTCTGCCTGATCTTTGGATGAATGAGTGGATGCAGAGACCTGGAGTGGGGGGGCTGCAGGGTCCTTGAAGTCAGTCGTAAGGGCGGATGACTGAGGTTGCTGCAGTGGCCATAACTTTGAAACTGGGTCATTAGCAGCTTTTGGGAGGGGATGTGTCATAATTTGAAATGATTGCTAAATAATAAGCCAAGGGCAACCTATATAGCATAATCCTATATAGTATTCATTCAGTTAGTTTTAATAGGACTCGAGAAAATCTGATCTGAAATTGTAATCTTAATTATTCATCAAAGTTAGAAAGCAAGAAGTATCTTATCCAATTTATAAAAGCTTTGAAAGGTAGATGCTTTTCTTTCTTGGAATAGCCAACCATGTTTTTGATCATTACAAAAGCATGGAAAAGGAGAAACAGACTCAACAGGACATAATGGGAACTATCCATAGAAACACATAAAGCGCACTTCACATAGTTGCATTATTGTGTACAATTTAGGCATTACCAAACCCACAAAATGCTTGAAAGGGTTGAACACAGATTACATTATTATGCTAAGTAAATCTCCTATAAAGTCTTACTGATCCCAATTGATCTACTCTAAGTATAATTAAAACTGATTCTATCCTACAGTTCACTGAAGTGTTGTAGCTCATCAGAAGAGTTTCTCTTGCTAATTTTTCTTTTGAGGATTTTTTGTGGTTTGGTTCACTAACAAGAAATTAATTGACCATTACTAGTAATAAAACTCAGGCAGCATCATCGGTTTAAAAAAGTAGAGACAGCACTTGATAGCATTGTAGCCTTAAGCAAATCAGCTCTTTTAAGTGCCTGCTCTGGAAAGACAGCCTCTTCACCACAAGGCAAACTGCTACTATGATGAGCATGGTTATAATTCTGGTTCTGGTGACAACAGGCAGAGTGCCTTAAGCAGTTACAACATAGGACAACTGGGTGAGATAATTAGACCAGCACATGTTACGGTAATTAAATTACCTAATATGGCATAAGACAGGATGAAAGCATTAAGGAAAAGGCACATCAAAAAAATATTCTGGTTTCATCAATACTTGGAATTAGTTCCATTGTGGACATTGATACAAAAACCTTTAGTTATAACAAAGGAAATTACTCAGCATGTGATATTGATAATTGCCTTTACATTTGACTTTCCTTTGCTGATCAGCTATGAATCTATAGGATGAGCAAGGTCTGGTCTTCTGAAATTTATTGAATTTAAGTTCCAGCAACCTCAAAAATTTGGCATATAGTATGGGGGACTTGTTGGTGAGCTACATTTGAAGTGTCATGTATTGCCCATTGGGGTAGTAATATGTAGATTGCGAAGAAATTCACTGGCTATGAATCAGCTCTTGGGTGGTTTTGTCTATAATGTTCTTTAGGATATGACACCTGTTCCAACCCTAATTGGTCCAACTTATTAGATCATCTAGAAAAAAAACTACTACTCCACACTGGGAACTAAAGAGAGTTGAAACAAGGAGGTGCTGCTTTTCAGTAGTTGCAGTAATCTTCTAAAACAGTTTCCTTGTAGATATCAGATAGGTGCTATCCCAGAGTCCCTTCTTTTAAGGTAATGATGGAGCTGCTCCAGAGAACTTTTTAACCTGTTTGGAACCATCCTTTTCTTCTTTTTAAATTTTTTGCTTAATGTTCATTTTAAATTTAGTTTCTGTGTAAGCCATTGATGGATGAACTCGTTGTAGCAGGATACAAATATAATAAAAATAAAATAGAACATAAATCTGAAACTGGTCAAGTGGTTTAAGGCTGTTCTGAGTCTTAACAGCTGAACATTTAGGAATATATAAAATTAGTTAAATGTCATTGAATGAGGGCTCTGCTCATATATATTATTTATATATTTAAGAGACATATGCTGATTTTTAGGAAAAAGTGGGGAAAACAAAACCAAGAATTGATTTCATTGACTGAGAATGAAGTGATGTCATGGAGTGACAAGGGATGCCATCCATAAACCAACTGTAATATGCATCCTTCTCATTCTTGAGGCAGAGAAATATGCTATTTTGAAAGTTACCCGCATCTTTTATGAGGTAAAAAAACCCACCACAAAAAATAGATTTGCAGCATAAATATAATCACCTGTATTTTATTTCATATTTATTTTGAGAACAGAGACATGGCTCAATATATTCTGGGCAATTAGAAGGGAAGATTCACTTTTTTATTAGATCTAGTTTTAAGGCCTTAATTTACTACACATTTCTGATATTATTACATTTTAATTCAGCAGAGAAATAACTTGATCAGCTCATTAATCCTGAAATAAACATATCTTCTCCTACCACTTCATATAAAAATAACTTTAATCTTATCACGTCAGAGATCTTATTAATATCCTTTCTTTAGAAGTACAAGATTTAAGTTTTGTTGTTTTTTTCTTGCTAATAGTAAGGACAGCTTCATATAGAATAATTTTTATAGAGAGATTACTTTTGTAAAGGAAAGTTGTAAGTACATACACAGGTGGCAGTATGCACACACAAGCTTTCCACTCATGCACACAACAATTTAATATGTAATTTTCCTACACAGAACAGGTATCTGTCAGGAAAAAGTCTACATAAAAATATCCCATCATTCACAATACATAAATTTAAACCATTCTACACATTACAAAATAAAAATAGCAGTAATCTACGTGGGGGTTATTTTATATGCTTTCTCTAATCACAGAGGAAGTGCTAATTTATTGTGATTAAAGGCACCAGGCTAGAAACCAGGAGGCTGTGAGTTCTAATCCTGCCTTCGGCATGAAAGCAACTCTCAGCCCTAGGAAGAAGGCAAAAGGAAATCACTCCTGAAAAATGTTGCCAAAGACTTCTCCATCTAATCACCAGGAGTCCAGACTAACTTGAAGGCACAAAAAAAAAAAAAAAAAATCCCGAAAAGGTTATGAAGTTTTCTCCAGAAAAGCTACAGTTGAGATGGAAAGATTGTAAAACAGAACCATTTGTTAATAAATATAATACTGTCTACAGGCCCAGGTATTCCACCTCACCAAATTTGCTGTGTAGGACTTGGGAGAGTACTTACTTACTGTATGCCTTATTTACATGCAGGGGAGTAGAAAGGACCAAGCAGTTGTACAAACCCACCCCTGCTCATCCACTGTTACATTATGAATTTGACTACCTTTGTTTCTATATTGTGTAGAATGGCTGTTTTTAGGAATCTTTCCGAAATTAGCCCTCACTAGCACAGTTTTTATTTCACAGAAAGGAAGAGTTTTGGCACTGATTTTTTTTTAAAGTTTACAAATACAAAAGTACTTAAGAATTATAGTCAGTTTAATAGATTTTCTCTTCATTTCCACCATTCTAGCCAAGGTCATTAAGACCTTATAACAGCATGTAAAGTATTGCTCCAAATTTATTTTTGATGTACTGCTAACTAAAGTTTAACTGGTTTGTTCCTCCTGAAAACCCAAGGGAACAAAGGCATCAACTTTAAAGATTTTATTGCTGGTGAACTTAAAAGTTTTCTTCACCCAACAGAAATAACACACACATATTATGCTTTTACAATCCTGGGCATTTACATTTTATATTAATATTTCCATTGTTATGCACACAGACATCAATATTTTGGATTAAGCTGGCTGTTTATTCGTTGATAATTTTATATGGCAAATTCTGCTGTGAAAGTATAAAAAGAAACTCATTTGGAAAAATTGAGTATTTTGGGAGGAAGCATAATTTATTAATTTAATGAACCTGAAATAAACAAACCCAGTGGCCAGTTGTGAAAACTCCACATAAATTATTGGGCATAGGGATGGAATTATGCCTCATTATGAGTATGATGCAACGTGGTACATGTTTATACCAATAGGCACCTGCTTCTCAATTTTGTAATCTGTTTTATAATATCAAGATTTTAGAGATCAAAAATGACTTACATAACATATTACACATGAAATAAATATACCTTATGGCAGCTTGCTGCCTCATCTATATGTATGGTTATTTCTGAAATTAAGAAATCCCAAAAATAAGATGCTAGGTTTCAATAAAACATTGATCTCATTCATTATGGCAACTTTATAATAGCACCACTGTGGGGTAGGATTAGCAGACCATATCAAAATGCATAGACATAATGATCCCGGTAAATTATGCAGTCAATACTGTACTGGTATTTATTTAAGGTTACAAAGCAAATGAAGAATCATTTTTAGTGTTCTCTAAAATTTCTTCAATGGGATCCATAGCTTATCTGGCAAAAGATTTTTCACCTCATAATAACTCAGAGTTTACAAATTAAAATTTGTGCAACTGTTATTTCCTGAATGAATAACAGTAAGCAACCATCATAAGACTACAGCAAAAGGACTTTCAGATTGATTCCATGGTAGATCTGGAGTCTTTTCCTTAAGTTATACAATACTTACCAATCTGTTTGGCCTCCATAGATTTGTAAGACCATTGACAGAAGTGTTATTTCCTGCCCTTTCTAAATGTTTTGTTTTGTATTCATATCAAGTTTCTTTACAGATTACTGGTCCATTCATTCTCTATAGGCTAAGGAAAAAAGGAATGTCTGACATTTACTATCTTAGTAATTTTTGCACTGCTTTATCGCAGTGTCATGTAGTAATACTTTTTTTTAGTGACTAATTGGCAGTCCTTTGTGGCTCCTATTGCAAATATTCAACAAATGCAAAGAACATTTGGAAAAATCTAGAAACATTGCAATAACATGAGCCTCAGTTACACAGTATATGTTTACAGTTAAGATTTAGATTCATTTGTCCAGAATTTCTAGATACTAGTTTAGTAGAAAATCTGGTTCTTGATAGCCAAAAAGGTTAAAATCTCCTTCAAAGCGGGCATAAAGGCGCTTTATGTCTCTCTTGCTTACGCCTGAAAAATAGTGTTCCACTTTTGTTTTGTTATATATCGTTATGCCTGGAGGAATTGTAGGATAAGATACCAGATGATCAATTCCTGCTTCCTTTAAGATGTATGGTGCATCTTCCTCCAAAGTTTCATGGTGTCCAATTACACTATATGTTATTTGACAGGGGGCACATAGTTCAACATAGGTTACCCAATGAATTATATGATCTCCAAATTGTATATCTAACCATCGATGATTTGGATCACCTAGGTAGCGCACGAAGTCTTCAAACTGCAGTCCTTTTGTCTCAGTGCGATTCTTTCTATATTTTCGAATAATTCCAGGAGCAATTTCATGTCTATACCAAGGTTCAAATCTAGGATTGTGGACAAATTTATCCTTAAATGCAGAAATAAGCCTCTCAAAAGGATCTCTTACGATGAAGAACTTGAAATAGAGTTTCAATCTAAATGGAAAACATAAGCAAAAATAATTGTGGATAGTATTTTAAAATGTACTAAAAATTCAGTTTATAACAGTGCTGATTTGCCCATATTCCTCTCTTAATGACTATAGTAGCAAATGATGTGCAATTGAGGCATCACATAGTTAGAGACTTTATAAACAGGTTAAATGTACTTGTTAGGGAAATTTTAAAAGAATATTTTTATTTTGCCGTTAAGCATTTTTGCACACTATTCAACTGAGAAATATGCAAAAATTAAGATCTTTGATTGCTTCCAGTTACGTTCATCTAATGACAGAATAGTATTATAGAACAGATGGTCCTCCCTTAACGATGTAATTGGGATTGGCAACTCATGACCATGTTGACTTAATAAGCACAGTTCCAGCAGTTCCAATTGCTATCATTAGATGATTCCCACGTGGTTGCAGCATCCAGTGGCCATTTGCAGCTTCCTGCCAGCTTCTCCATTGACTTTCCTTGGTGGAAGTTAGCAATGAAAGTTATAAATGCTGTGATCATTGGAATTGCAAGCTGGTTGCCAACTGCTCCAATCATGATCACATGACCGTGGGACACTGCGATGATCACAAGTGTGACGAACAGTTGTAAATCCCTTTGTTCATCATTACCATAACTTTGAATGGTCGCTGAAAAAAGACTATTGTAATTGGTTCCCAGACTGATAAAAACTGCCAGCTTCTCTATTTTAAGTAAAAGATCTACCTCCTTGCAGGATTACAGGAAGGCTCTTAGAAAATTGAGGAGTTTGTGTCTATCATGCAGGTATCTATTGGTACTAAATGCAGAATGTTGAAATTCTTACAACACTATCCTTTTCTTCTCAATAAAACTTATTAAAGAGAGCTCCTTGAGAATATTGTTTGGAAAGAATCAAGGCACTGTTTGGCCACTGTTAGGCAATGGCCAAAGAACCTGACAGGAATCTGTCAGCAGGATTTACTCAATATTTTATGTCTTGTAAATCTGTTCCAAGAAGTGCACAATCAACTTCTATCACTGAACAGAAATCTGTTCACTTAATGTGGAATGCACCTGCTAAAATAGCTGGTTATTTCAAAAAAATAGCAAAAAATAAAGATAGAGATGAAATGAAATCAGATTATACAAATAGAGTCCTTAAAAGTCTATTTAAAGAGATGACAATATCAACATATATTTTTTCTTCTAGTCCTGCTCCTAGGACTATACAGGTAATCCTTGCTTAGTGACTGCCTCATTTAGCGACTATTTATAATTATGACAGTGATGAAGTAACTTTATGATCAATCCTCACATTTATGATCTTGCTAGTCCCAATTGTAGCAACTAAACAAAGATTACCTGTACTCAAATTATTTTTTCAGAGTTATATCTTATTTTTAAAGATGCAAATGCTATCAAGGCCACCTATGAATACCATTTATTATCAAGATTAAGAATTATTATTTTAAAAAATTGAAGTAATAACTGTAACTATCACTGTTTGTTTTCACAGAGTACTGCTTTGGGATTTCTAAGAAATCATGTGGAAGCAAGGACGGAGTTGACCCTACACACAAAAACAGAGACCTTTACAAGCAATAGTTCACAGAACTATTGCTTGTAAAGGTCTCTGTTTTTGTGTGTAGGGTCAACTCCGTCCTTGCTTCCACATGATTTCTTAGAAATCCCAAAGCAGTACTTTACAGCTATACTCTCTCTTCTAAAGCCAAGATGCGACATGCAAAAATAACAAAAATGGGATTTTATAGCAAACTGGTCTTTACTACAATTTTAATGCTTTTTATATAACTGTGAGCCTATACAGGGACAACACAGATCATCATCCAAAGCTATAATACAGGTAGTCCTAGATTTACAACAGCACTGAAAAAAGTGACTTATGACAATTTTTCACACTTATGACCCTTGCAGCATTCCCATGGTCACGTGATTTACATTCATGCTTGACAACTGGTTTCATATTTATGATGGTTGCGGTGTCCTGGGATCATATGATCCCCTTTTGCAACCTTCTGACAAGCAAAGTTAATGGGGAAGCCAGATTTGCTTAATAACTGTGTTACTAACTTAACTGCAATGATTCACTTAACAACTGTGGCAAGAAAAAATGTAAAATGGGACAAAACTCACTTAACAAATTTCTCACTTAGCAACATAAATTCTGGGCTCAAATTGTGGTTGTGGTTGAGGACTACCTGTAAAACCTTTTCTGGTTATTGCTTCTATTTAAGAGTCTATGGGAGTGGGCAGTACATTTAAATAAATAATCATAAACTGCACAAATTATCAAAAATGAGATTTTCATAATGGAAAGAGTTTTCAAAGACACATTAAAATACTACTTACCTTTTTTTAATTTCAGAATCACTGAAGGAAGATAAGCGTGGAAGACCATTCTTCTCATGGTCATGCACAATGTTTTCAGGGATCTCGTCGATGGAAGGAAAAGCTCCTGAGGAAATAAGTTAGAACTTGCTCTTACAATGGCACCTTTCACTCCATTCCCATTATGATCTACACTCGTGGCTGTCATGATTATTGATTTGTTATTAGGTAAAAAGGTAAAGATAAATCAGGCTTTGATGACTTCATGAAAATGTCCATCAAGTAGTTTGCTGCTGCCTACTTATGGAATACTTTTCTACTTTACGTTCCAGTCTCCATGTCCTGATATTGCTATTAAGTTTCTCATCTTCCTACAATCCAAATTGCTCTTTAAAAAATGGAAAGCTCAATGAATTGTTTTCATTACAAGTGTCCATGTAACAGCATATTGTGACAATCTAGGGTTTCTATTCAAAGACTCCTGGAGTCTGCATGCCAGATTATAACATTCTATGTGTGGAAGATATTTTATCCCAAAGTCTGACCAATTGCTGAATCTGGAACTGCAACAGCTGGATCCAAAAATACAGTGGGTCAGTCGTACTAGTTTTTTTAGATATGGGCAGAAAGCCAGATTCCTAATTCTGACATGTGATTAGCCAATTCCCTGATTTCATACTACCCACAGTGTTATGTGTAACTCTCCATTACAGCCTTATGCCTGAAAAGTATATAAGCCAGAGTACAAGCATACAGGTAGTTTAGCAAGTTTGGCCTGTCCTTAAGCCAAAATCTAATATTGTAGAAACCTGTTTGTAGGCTAGGACTTTCTTTTCCTTTACTTGTAATAACAGATCTCTTGTCATCCTATCTGATCCAAAGGGTCTCCAACTTTTAAGAAAGACTCTGAGTGGACCTATTTAGGTCCACTGTCAGAAAGAATTCCATCAACAGACCTTAATTACAATATTTTAATTATAGCCCCCGAAGTCAAATTGTTCAAAGCAATATTGTCTTTCACATAATATCCACATGGAATTGAGCTGATTTTATAATGTAGAAAGTTGAATCTGTCTCACTGCCTACTTTGTTTTATATTAAAATCAAAGGTGCTACTAAAATAAATTAAAATTTTATTACTCTGTTTAATAGTGGTTTCTTGGTGTTTGTTATTTTTACGAACTATTTTATTTTTTTATTATAATTTGCCCTGAACTACCGGTAAATGTTACCAATAATTCAAAATGGATTCAATGAAAATGTGGTAACAGATAAAGCACTATCTGTTCCTTCTAAGTAGGATAGGCTGTCAGACACCTATCTATATCTCTGTCTGTCTGAGGTAGATGTGGTGCTACTGCTCATGTGATTTAAAAAAAAATAGAACATACATTCTACCAAAAAACCTGTATATATTCCCTAAAGATGGTGTTAGGTTCAAGTAATAAACTTAATTGCTCAATTCTAAAAAAATGGATATACACATTTGAACTATTGATTTGTATTAATTCCAGCCATGGAAACCATTTTCCAGTAGAGATTAAAATATGGAAATATGTTGCAAACATTTTTGCAATCATCCTTTTCTTCCTCCCTTATCTCCAAGCTGCATTTTGATCAAATTTTATGTCGTGAAGATCTTGAGAGCTTTAAATTAAACCTTTAAATTTAAGGTACCTGTGATATCTTAGTTGTCTAAATTTAAAAGGTTAGCATAATTTCTCCTTTATTAATCCCAGCACAAAATCATTTCACAAAATAACCAGGATAGGAAGTCTATTATATATGTAAAGTTCTTTGGGTGGGCAATAACACATCTAAGCAGAACAGCTAGAACTGGGCTAGAATATTTGAAGCAGCTTTCAAGCAAAATATAAAATGCCAAAAATAAAAATGTATTCCACTGAATCATATTATTTTTATATTTTGCTGTTAGAAATTTTTGAAATCTTTTTTTGCCTAAGCAAACACACATTTGAGACTTTAAGAGTTAACTAAATACCATTTAAAACAATCAAGACTTTCTTCCACTGAGTATTGCCAACTTTTGGAGTTTGACAGAAGAGGATCTTGTGCTTGTCACATACAAAAATTCGGTCCAAAACAAACTTGGAAACAGTAGTATGGGTGAGGTTTTTCAGAGATGCATCTTGGCAGACATTCCTGAGTAATTCAAGCCTCTCTATATGGACCAGGCCTTCATGTACAAGGTCTTCAGATAGACCTTTTCCTATTATCTTGATATAAAAATGGATTGGGATGGCAGAAGAGAAGAACAAAAATTATTTTGCATTTCAACGTTCAACTCATACAAGAAAATCTAGCATTTCAAACGTATTCAGGTAGTCCTTGACTTACATCCATCTGTTTACTGACCTTTCAAAATTACAACGGCACTGAAAAAAGTGACTTAGGACCATTTTCACATGACCTTTGTAGCATCCTCATGGTCACATGATTTAAAATTCAGATGCTTGGCAACTGGCATGTATTTATGAGTTGCAGTGTCCCAGAGTCATGTGATCACATTTTGCGACCATCTGACAAGCAAAGTCAATTAGGAAGTCAGATTAATTTAACAACTGTTACTAACTTAACCATATAGCAGTAATTCACTTAACTGTAGCAAGAAAGGTTGCAAAATGAGGCAAAACTCACTTAGCAACTGTCTTGCTTAGAAATTTTGGGCTCAATTACGGTCGTAAGTTGAGGACTACCTGTACAAGGTTTCTAAAGGTCAGTATTGCAGTATTACTGTTTTTTGAAATAGTCGTTTCTGTCAAGCTGATGCAAAGTAATTTGATTTCAGCAGTAAGGAAACAAAATAAAATTTTAGAAATTGAATTTACAAATAAATGGGGAACACAAACCAAACAATATTCTAAATGTGGACTAAAATGAATGAATATTTTTTTCTGACTATAGAAAGAAAAAGATGGTTTTCACTTTACTGATCAAAAATAAAAATTATGCAAAAATGTTGCACAGTGGTAGTGTTTAAATTTTTAAATTTAAATGAAAAACTGAAGTACAATTTAGAAACTTACAGAACTTCTAAATGTGTTCTAAAAGCTGCTACAGAAAGTGGTACTCCAGATTATTGTTATTATAATCTGTTATGTTCAACAGATTCCCAGATAAGCATACTTCGGAATGTATCCCCAATTAAATACAAAAATATAAAATATTGTGTTTTAAAATATGAATATAACCCAATAATGTAACAAAATTTTAATTCATAAAACAATACCAAAATAGTTTTTAAAACTAAAACTCCTCAATTCCTGGACAATAAAGCAAGAGAAAATTGCTTTTGAACAGAAGGCAGTACAGATGGCTACAGTGATGCTTTGCTCATAAATCTCTATACTATTTGGCTGACTGATTCTAAGAACCAGTTACAATCTAACACAATGAAATATGACATAGAGAACTCTGCAACCATACATTTATTTATCCTTTCTACCTGTCCCTTTTATATACCTTAAACTGTCCCGGCAGCCTCTTCTCTTTTGTTACGTGACCTTTTCCTACTTCAGTTATAGTTGTTGGTATTACTTGCTCTTGCTTGGCACCATGAACTAGATGAAGAAAACAGAACAACTGAAGAAAAGCAAACTTTTTTCCTTCGTACTGCATAAACAATTTGATTGATCACAACTATATAATTATAATTAAATTACATTTCAAATCAGGCTGTAATTCAAGATTTTAAATAGAATACAAATTATTTAAAAAACAAATTTCATGATTTGGAAAACCTTAGTGTAATGACCTCCGTAAACCAGATTCTCCAAACTTGTCACCTACATGCATTGAGACAATACAGTACTCCCCATCTTCTCAGACAGTTATGTTCGTGCTGTTTCTTAAACCAAGTCTGAAAAGATGTCATTTTTACCACAAGGACTAAATTTTAGACTAGGGAGGAGCATAAAAAAGGGAAATCTCACAAAATTATGTAAGTGTTGCAAAGTTGATTGGAAGATTGCTAACTTGGTATAGTGTTTCTAATGAATTAAGACCATTCTCCTAGTCTGTGAAAGGGAACAGGTATAGAAATATCTAATAGAACTAAGCAAAAACCTTCCCTACAGGACAGGACATAAGTGATTTTAACGTCTATGCACAAGTATTATAAGTTAAATTGAAAAGGAACAATGCACAAAATGCTCAGATATGTCAAAATCGGTATCTGTACCTTTCCATATAAAATTAAAATTCTATCAAATCTTTGCTTCACTTTCATTTTCCTAGATAGTGTTCAATGTTGAAATAAATAAGGAATAATTGTAACATTCAACATTTATTTTGCCAAAAACAAAGACAGAAAAAGCCAAGAAAAAGTGGGAATCACCTGCATTAAGTATTTCACTGTTGCAACTCACAGGCAAGCTGCATAATCATTTAGGTTTATTTTGAAGTCAACATAATGAAAATATGAATGGGTAAGAAAAAACAAAACTAGAAGATCTATTTAATTTCTCTCACACTGTTTTGGACACAAAAATTGTTCAGCGATTACTTGCATTAATAAGAATAAAGTTGGATCAACTTACCATCAGGATCTTTGAAGGTCAATGTGATGAACTTGCTAGCAACCATGAACATGAATATTACCCAAAAGCATGCAGCTAACAGCAGCCACCGGTGGTGCATGATGTCAGATATGAGCCATGTAACTTCTGTTAGTTTCTGCTTTTTAAAAGCCACAAAAATAAATTAATGTGTACCCTTTTGTTTATTTTATGAGCAGTCTCTACAAGTAACAAAAGGTATCTGAAATACAGAATACACTAGTAAGGGGTCTAATAGCACAGCCTTTAAACTACCTATGGTGTTTGTCTTCCTGTTGTACTATTACTTTTGCTGAAAAGAGAAATCCATTTAGTTGCCCTAAACTTCAGCATGTTCTCATCTAGATGGAGAATTAAAGAAATGCTCCTATATAACAAAGCAAAGTTTGAATGCAAAAAAAGAAAAAGAAAAAGAAAAGCAGCTTAGAGATTTTAATGTATTTTTGCATGGATAGAAGAAAAATGAGGTTCCCCTTCATTGTTATTACGTTTACTGCGTAACCATTCAGATTTAGAAATATTATTTGCCATCCTGAACATATTTGAGTGGGTTAATTTTAAAAATGAGAATTTAGTTTATTTATAACTCTGCTGGAGAAAGAGAGGCTTTAGCAATAATATCAAAGGTTATTGAATTAGACTTCAAGTGCTACTGAGCTCAGTAAGCAAGCGTAGTTGATGAGGTATCTTGACATAAAAATAATAATTCCCTAAACTTATTTTTCTAATTTTCTCAAAATTAAAAGGTAATTTTGCAATTAATTTCAAAACTTTTCCCCCCATTATCAAGTAATTTTGTAAATACATACAGATGTGCTGTGTTTCTAGGAAGGAATCAATCTTCTTATGAATAAATCAGTTTTTAATGAGCCCTATCAACACTGCTGTTTGCACCATTCTCACTCACAACAGATTTGTAAAAGACAACAGCACATAATTTAATTGCCAGAATTAAGAAGCCCAATTAACATGCAATCATATATTACTCAGAATAAGCTCAATGGGACTCTGCTCAATGAAGTGTATATATAACAGCATACTTCCTCTTTGGTAACATAACGTCACAATGCAGCTGAGGATTCTCTTATTATATGTGATCTATAACAGAATACATTTTACTATAGGTGGATTAACATGTTACTTTTGTTTTTTCACATAAAACCTCTAAAACTGCTTAAACACTTGATGTATTTGGTAGAAGCTATATAAATTATTTGGGGAAGTTGTGTACATTTCTTTGCAGTGACTGTGTAGTACCCACTGCTTTTGTCCTCAAGTACCCTAATCCTTAGCTCTTTCAAACCTATCAGGCGATGGAAGATGGTGTGTATGGGTTGATTATTCTTCACAAAGGTTCCAACATATGTGAAAAGACCCCGGGCAGGAATTAGTTCAGGATGCCTCCAGACTGGCCAGGGTCAAGCACCAAGTAGGAGGTGTTCAGACTTGGCCAGAACTGCTCAGCTGTGCCAGGGTAGCTGCCTCAGAAAATGCAGCAGGCCTGAAAAAAAGCAGGGAGGAAGGTAGGGACTGAGGGGATTGGAGTGAAGCCAACACAAAGCAGATAGTGATCCCTGAGATAGGCAGTTCAGTTCATTTATTTATTTGATTATTTGTTTCTTTGTTTAATTAATTTATTAATTTATTTGCAACTCTGGGTGGCTTACAGTATTAAAAGTATTAAAATAAAAAAAAGACAAAATATTTCTAAAACAATAAAAATGGAAATTACAATCAAAAATAGAATTATAGTTAAAAGATGGGGAAGGAGGGAGCAGGATGCACGGGGGGAGGTGGGGTTCACAACCACCGCCAGTGTGATGCTTCCTGTTGGGTCCCCCAGGCCATCTAGAAGTACCAGGTCTTCAGGCTCTTATGGAAGTTCAAAAGGGTGGGGCCTATCTCACTGCAGGAGTTCAGAGGTTCGAAAGAGCAGGCACCACGGCAGAGACCCATCTCCTGGATCCCACCAGCCAGAATTCCTTGTCTGGCAGGGCCTGCAGCATGCCTCCTCTGCTGACACAGGTGTGGTGGGGTGCATATATTACATTGACCTCAGCATAAGACAAAATTGAGTGTATTTTATTAACAATTTGGCTTAATTATGTATATGAGTTTTCTAAAATAATTACTTATTTTACTATCCACTGATATTAATTAATCTAATATGGGCAAGGAAAAGACAATTGAAATTAATGTACAGGTAGTCCTCGACTTACGACCACAATTGAGTCCAAAATTTCTGTTGTTAAGTGAGACATTTAAGTAAGTTTTATCCCATTTTACGATCTTTTTGTCACAGTTGTTAAGTGAATCACTGCAGTTGATAAGTTAGTAACCCAGTTGTTAAATGAATCTGGTTTCACCATTGACTTTGCTTGTCAGAAGGTTGCAAAAGGTGATCACATGACCTTGGGATACAGCAATGGTCATAAGTATGAGTCAGTTGCCAAGCATCTGAATTTTGATCACATAATCATAGGGGTGCTACAAAAGTTGTTAAGTGTGAAAAACGGTCATAAGTCACTTTTTTCAGTGCTGTTGTAACTTTGAACGGTTACTAAATAAACTGTTGTAAGTCAAGGACTACCTTGACTTATAACTAGTTGCTTAGCAACTGCTGGAAGTCACAACAGCGCCACCCCCCAAAAGGTACTTAGGATCCCATTCCAAATTTCTGTCAGCTGGTCACATGATCATATTTTGGGCGACTATCAACTGAACAATATTTACAGCAATTTCAAGCACCCTGTGGTCACATGATTATGATTTACAGTGTTTTTGCTGAAAATTATCATTTGCTTCCAGTTTTCAGCAAAAATGCCTCATAACGAACAATAGGCTTGCACAATGACTGCGGCGTTTGCTTAATGTCTGCTGCAAAAAAGGTCATAAAATTGGGTTGGTCATATGATGACTTACACTATAACCTTCATGGCTTATGACTGTTAATTGGCAGGCTTCATTATAGTCATAAGTCAAGGACTACCTGTAAAAAGATTATTGGCTTTGGCCTAAAGACCAAATTGTATTTTCATATGGAGGGAAGTGTTTTGATGCAAAGGAAGAGGTTCTCCTTCACTACAGAACTTCCAGCTCCTCTCTTGTTCTAGGGACTGATTAAACAAAAATTAATATCCTCTCTTCTCCTGCTAAGCATCAGGAAACTCCCATGTGGCTCACAGCTCAGCAGTCTCAATACCAGATTTTGACAAATGCCTAAATCTATGTGTCTAGCCATCAATCAAAATTTCCCTAGCCCACATTTGGGAGCAGAACGGGTGGACGTTTTTTCCTGCCAGATAGAGAAGTTTTCAGATGATGTGGAAAATAAAATAAAGCAAATCTATCAATCACTTTTCCTAACTTGTCCTACAGTAAACCCCCATTAATTTGAAATAGGCAGCTGTATAAATTTGATTAATTTATTAATAAATAACTATAACAGTACTCATGAGGGCTATGTAACATATATAGACCCCAAGGAAAACGCTTGTTACACACTCATGAGAAAGAACCTAATAAGTCATAAGTGAGGAACTGGGATTAGACCTAGCATCTCTGCACATTATTAGATAGTCTGTTCTTACAGCACTACAGTATTGTTCTTGTGTTTTTATTTTTGCATGGAATTTATTTTATAATATATTTTTCATGTGAGTCACTGATTCATTTTTAATTTTCCCAGAATGCAAAGTATATTTAATAAATATCTACTTATTTTGTACTTGAAATTCAACATATTTGGTGTCATTTTGGTAAATATTTTTTCATTGCAATTAGTACAGGCAGTGTGATTTTTAAGGACAAATGATAAAAATTCTATTTCTGGTAGATTTTGGATGCAAAATGCATTAAAAAAATCAATGAAAAAACAGACCACCAATGTGGCTTTGACTGTGGTTCAGGGAACAATTAGCCTTTGGAACGTGCAATGTATATCACAAAAAGTTTTTCCAGTTTTTTTTTATCAACCAATTTTTGGACAAAACTGCCAAAACTGCCATTTAATTTATTTCATAGATTCTTGGATTGTGCAATCAAAATACACGAAACACTAACATTAATAGAAATATTAATATTGTACTCTTACTTCAATCACAACAAAGCTCTGAATTTCCTAGCAAATAAGCAAAGAAAAATTGGTAGACTATTAATTTTTTCAAGGTATTTTCACTCAGAATCAAGTGATGTTCTTATTTTTTTCTCTGTGTCAAGGTCAAATTGATTGTGTTAGAAAGCTACATTAACACTACATATTGAGCAAAAGAACAAGAGATTGTGGCATTTCAAAATAACAATTTTACTACAGTATATGCACATATACACCAGAGTTTTGGGACAAACTTTCAGACATTTGATAATTTGGACTGTTCTCTTAGACAATAACATTTCTTAGTATAAAGGATTGTACAAAATATTTACAGTTTCTCATCATCTGGTGGAGAGAAAACCACACAGAAAAATGAGAAATATACTGTATGTCAATAAATATGCTGCCAATTGCCTATTTTTATCATTGGAAGGAACTTATTTACAGAACTTACTGATCTACGCTGCTAACTCCTAGCAGAGTATAACTCCCTAATGTAATAGATAAAAAATAAATAGAAATATTCCTATGAAACTATGAGTTGCAAGTAAAACTTTAACAGAATTCCAATCTCTTGACCAAAAGGCAAGCTTCCTAAAAACCAGTAGTGAAGTGTCTCATCCAACATTGGAGTGGGGATATAGTATTCCAGAGGAAAGAGCAGTGTCTGAAAAAGGAACATTTCTGTGGTTCCTGATGGTGATAATCTCTAATCATGGGGACGTGTAACTAGTTTCTTCTACTGGATCTTATGGGGTGGGCAGACTTTACAGGGAGAAAGCAGCTTAAATCGGGAATGGCTTTAAATTTGACAATCAGCACTCTGAATTGTACCCAGGAGCTCACTGTTAATTTCTGCATTCCTCAGAATTGTTATGTGGTTGGCTTGAGGTATACCATCAACATCTGAGCTGCTGCAATCTGGACCAGCAGTTTGAGGAATGTTCCTCAAGGCAGATCCATGTACAGTGCATTGAACCAGTCCAATTGAGAGGTGACTAAGGCACAAGTGACACAGAGTTAATGCCTGCTTTCCCAGGCTATTGCTGCTTAAGATGCAGTTACTATATATAAAAGCCCTCTTTCCCACAGCTGCCACCTGCTCTTTGAGATCTTCAAATTGTGAACATCTGGGAAGCACAACCCTGTTGAGACTAATTTCATGTCGAATAGGAACAAGGACTGTATCAAGTCCTGCAGTAATCATCAATGGAAAGGTCCACTGTTCAATTTTGCCCTCACAACTGCTTCTATCCCTTCAGGAATGAGAACTATGTAATATAGCGCTCCCCATTCCTGATGCTTGGAGAATGACAGAACCATAACAAGAAGGTACTGAAAGCTGCTGAATCAAGTAGGATCAGAGTGATCACTTTCCTGTCCCACCAGAAATCACTGATAAGGAGAACAATGCCTTTTCTATGCTGAAGCCAAAAGTGAAATGGGCCCAGATAATCTGCTTCTCCAAGGATCTCAAGTTCAGGGCAAAAACCTGCTGTATAACTTGCCCCAAAAGAAGCTGGAGATTATATAATAAGTCTCATATTGGAGTTGAGTGATGGCTTCGGAGGAGGCATACTACCCCTTTTTCAAAGAAAATGTTTAACTCCTTCTCTGAAGGATAGATTTACTACCATTCTGATTCAGCTTTCAGTCATCTACCTGGAGGCCTTTATTAACTAGGAGTGTTGTACACTACAGAGAGCTGAGCTGATACAGGTAAACAGGCAGTCTTTGCTTACTGATTGCCTCATTTAGAGACCATTCAAAATTACAATGGTGTAAAAAAAAAAAACCTGCAGCTTTGTGACCAATTCTCACATTTATAATTGTCACTGTGTCCCACAGTCACATGATTATTATCTGTGTGCTTCCCAAGTGGCTTGCGACAAGCAAAATTAATGGAGAATGTGGAAGTAAAATTACAAGTTGCTGGTTGCAATTGTGTCTCTAAGCAAGATTTACTTGTACTACAGAGGACCCTCTACACTTATGATTCACAGTATCAAACTCATCTCAAGATAACTTTGCAAGATGAGACTTCATCTTCTCTGGACCCACCTAGCTAGCATCAAGCTGACCAATTTGAGCACTTTACAGCAACTGTATTTAATTAACAAATTGTTTAATCTGTAATTTCCCAATATTGAATATGCCCTTTTTCACAATTACAGCACACTAAGTGTGGGAAACTGAAGATTCCTTTCCTGAGCAATTCAGCCAGTTTTGGGCTTCAGGACATATGTAAAGCTTTTGTAGAAAAGGACAAATCTGATTGTTAACTATCAGACTCTACCTATTTGGTTAGTTTATGGTTCAATGTAATGTGCAAATCCAGAAAATGGGTCAATTCAATCAGGTAAAACCACGGTTTGTCAATAGTCAATTAAGTGTTCCAAAATAATAAACCAGTTTACATTTGGACTGCATATTTAGGCTATAACACTTATGTAAGAAATGGACATAAGTTTCTTTAACGCGCTTTAAATTCAAGAATCAGTTGCGTTCTCTCTGAACCACAAAGGTTTTCATCTTGCTTAAACCCAGACCATTGGTGGTTCACTGTATTACGGGAACTCGGAAAACTAGGTTCAGAAAGCAATGACTGAGTCCACAGTAGGTAAGCGTGTGACGCAAAGACACCGATGTTGGTGTTAACTGCCCGCTCCCAGGCGACTTAATAACCTCTCATTATGCCCGCCACCGGCTCCCCCCGCTGCATACGGAGAAGCCAATACTTACTCCCGAGGACGTGTCAAACGAGCTAATCCCTTTGGGGTCCAAGAGGAACCATTTATTTGCCCACGGCGGAAGGCCAGCGCTTCTGGAGAGAGGCCTTCGTGCAACGCGCCTCCCTTGGGTTACATCGCAACAGGGCTCCTGTCGCCGCCGGGGATCGCGCTGAAAAGCCTCTTCCCCAGGCCGCAGTTGCTCAGCAACGCACCGCCGCGTCCGCCTCGCGCATTGTGCGTGTCGCCTTTTTCCAGGGCCGCCCTGATAGCGTTACCGGCCGGGCCACCGAAAGAGCCTCACTTCAGCCGACCACAGGGACAGCCAAGCTCGGCTGCAGCTGCAATTGCAGCTGCATCGCCCTTGGCTCGGTTCGCCTCCGCGGCTTCCAGCAGCAACAGGGCCACCCGCCCGGGTGTTCCCTTTAGCGCCGGTTGCCTGGCTGCGCTGAAACGCCACCAACCACTGCCTCCATTTCCTCGCTGCCTCCAAACTAGCTCCGCGGCACCCTTCTCTGCGCTGCCTCCCGGGGCAGGTAGGCGAGGAGGCGGGGAAGGAAGAGAAAGGCGGGAGGGGGGAGAGGGAGAAGGCGGCCGCCAACCAGACGGGGCTCCCGGCGGGAGGAGGGAAATGTCTTGGGGGGGTTGCGCTGACTCAGCCTCGAAAAGGGCGGGCGAAGCAAGGAGGAAAAGCCGGCACCCTGTTCAGTGGAAGTTCAGAAGGAGGGGAGCGTCTTCAAATAATATTCCGCCACCTGGACGGAGGCAGGCTGGAGACAAATCTCGCTTAAACCGCGTTTTCCTTTGGTAGTGAAGCAAAGGCTGACCAATAACAGCTTTCTTCATAAATGGCGCTTATATGCGCCTCAAGAGTGATTCCCGCAGGCTTCTAGTATGGAATCGTGTTGGGTTTAGTTAACCACAATCTTCTTCCGGCTTCTGCATCGGGCCTGCAGTTTGATAACTCGTTTCATTTTGGACCTAACCTATGTTTTGAAAGCTGAGCTGGAAAATTATTCCCTCCCATCTCGGTTAGCTGAGATGTACAGTACCTGTTTTTCCAGCATTAACAGATGCTAGACACAAAAAAGATTTGGGAGGAAAGAGGGAGTCAAGGTATTCTCAAGAGCACCTGAGGGCAGGACGAGAAGCAATCTAGAACTAAGGAGAAATTTCCTGACAACAATTAATCAGTGGAACAACTTGCCTCCAGAAGTTGTGAATGCTCCAACACTGGAAGTTTTAAAGAAGATATTGGATAACCATTTGTCTGAAGTGGTGTAGGGTTTCCTGCCTAAGCAGGGGGTTGGACTAGAAGACCTCCAAGGTCCCTTCCAACTCTGTTATTCTGTTTTTTGTTTCTGTATAAAACTGATGGTTTGGGATAATTCCAGTTTAAAGATTGCAGGTGATTTCCTATTTTTTGGAGAACCATAGTGGAAAAGGATTTTGATGGCTAAAAGTAAATTATTGTTACTACCGGTAATTCTTTAATGGGTGCATAAATCTGCCAAATGGCCAACAACTAAGTACATCTTCACAATTTGGAGCTGTATGTTAGCAATTTAGGAAACCCCCAAAAGTATTGTGTTATTGGAAAATGTTTTAAGATTCTAAACATCAGATTGTTTTTTATAAACATCTCTTTTGTAATAAATAATTAGCAATTGTTAGCAATTTCCAAGAGCTTTGCAATAAAGAATATGGATATCTTAATAAAAGAAGATGGAAAAAAAGTAAAACGTGTGTGTGTGTGAATGTATATACACACACACTCATTCATTTTTCTTGGCAGTTACACATACAATTCTAATCAAACATCTCTCTCCAAGATTTCATCACAATTCCCTTCTTTCTATAACCTTTCTAATCATCAAAGCCATAAGTCACAACATCATTTTCTTTCTTACGCAAAATGTCCATAATGTCAATAATGACCTTTCTCTAATCAAAAAGTCAGCCTATCTCAGCAAGTGCTGTCAATTTCACCAATCCTTCCATAGTGGTTACAATAATGTGAAATATTTCTGTCTTTATGCACATATAGGTGCTTAATAGAGTAAGACACAGGTGTCAAACTCGATTGTGTCACAGGCCAGATCATGACGTATCACGACATTTTTTGCCTTTGCAGAGCTGGGGTGGGCGTGGCCTGTATGTGACATCTGGCCTGTGGGCCGCCAGTTTGACAGGTCTGGACTAAGATAAGATTCCACCTCCTCCCCATGTGCATGTCACTCCCTTCCAATCTTGTTAATTTTAATATTGTAGTGTCAATATTTATTAATTTAAATTGTTAATGGTTTATCTTGTTCTTATGATTGTAAGTAACTTAGTCAACCCTAGGCAAGATGGGTGGCATATAAATTTAATAAATAAATCTTGTAATCCCACCACAGTAATCATATATTAAATTCATTGGATCACCTAGGAATGACTTATTGAAGCAGTGCAGAAAAAGAGATAGAATAATAGAATAACAGAGTTGGAAGGGACCTTGTAGGTCATCTA
>QLTV01001997.1:3926965-3956402 GCA_003457575.1 Thermophis baileyi
CTTCATGTGATCTTGATTGAATTCCTCTATTAATGCAATTTAGGATTAGATTGGTTTATTTTGCTGCCATTGCACACTGCCAGCTCATATTTAACTGATTGTCCACTAAGACTCCAAGGTCCCTCTCACAGTTACTGTTATTAAGCCTGGTTTCATTCAATCTATATGTGTACTTTTGGTTTTTCTTGCCCAAGTGTAAGACTTTACTTTTTTCTACATTGAATTTCATTTTGCTAGATATTGTTTATTAGACAGTGTTCATCTGGATCTTGAACCTGTCATCTAGGGTGTTGGCTATTCCTGCCAGCTTAGTATCATCTGCAAATTTGATGAGTTCCCCTTCTATTCCCTCATCTAAGTCGTTTGTGAAGATATTGAAGAGTACTGGGCCTAAGACGGAGCCTTGTAGTACCCTACTGCTTACCTCCCTCCATGTAGACATAGTACCATTAAGGACTACTCGCTGAGTACAATTTGTCAGCCAGTTACAAATCCATCTGGTGGTGATGCTATCTAACCCACTTTTTTCTAGCTTACCAAGAAGTAAGTTGTGGTCTACTTTGTTGAATGCTTTGCTAAAGTCTTAAGTATACTATGTCCACAGCATTTCTCTGGTCTACTAATTTAGTCACTTTGTCAAAGAACAAAATGAGATTAGTTTGACATGATCTGTTTTTACAAACCCATGCAGACTTCTGGTTATTACTTTACTCATTTCTAGATGTTTGCAGAACTATTTTTTGATTATCTTTTCCAGTATCTTCCCGAGTATTGATGTTTAATTTAATTTAATTTTAATTTTAATATTGATGTGATCTTACCAGGTTTCAGAACTTCTACCCATTACATTAAATTTTCATTTCATTACCCTCTGAAATTTGGAGATTACATTTTCAGAGGATTTACCAAGATATCTTGAGTAAGACCTCCGTTTTTGCCAGCAGGGTGCTGCAGGAGGCTGTCCAGGCCGAAAATGGGGTGTGGGGAGTTGCTTGAACTAATCTTCAGGGGTGAAATCCAGCAGGTTCTGACAGGTTCTGGAGAACTGGTAGCGGAAATTTTGAGTAGTTCGGAGAACCGATAGCGGAAATTTTGAGTAGTTCGGAGAACCGGCAAATACCACCTCTGGCTGGCCCCAGAGTGGGGTGGGAATGGAGATTTTGCAATATCCTTCCCCCAGGAGTGGGGAGGGAATGGGGATTTTGCAGTATCCTTCCCCTGGAGTGGGGTGGGAATGGAGATTTTGCAGTATCCTTCCCCTGGAGTGGGGTGGGAATGGAGATTTTGCAGTATCCTTCCCCTGCCATGCCCACCAAGCCACGCCCACCAAGCCACACCACGCCTACCAAGGCACGCCCACAGAACCGGTAGTAAAAAAAATGGATTTCACCACTGCTTCAGTTAGTTCAAGTTCAAACCTTATTGTCAGTGCACAACATGTGTACAATGAAATTGAACGAGCCTCCCTTGGTGCAGCCCACTCAAGAACACAGAATACATCTCAATAAATCAATCAATAAAAAAGAAATCCCTAAACCCAAATAAGTAATAAACTAGCACACATTTCCACATACACACACACACACACACACACACACACAGAATATTATATTACACCGGTATGTACATGGGTTCCTCCCGGTTTGGACCAGTTCGCCCGAACCGGTAGCAACCCGCTGGTGATGTCACGATGATGTCACCGAACTGGATCGGTCGGTGCCGGTCCGTGGGGGCCGCCATCTTTTTAAAAAAAATTTTTTTTAAATTTTTTTTGAATTTTTTTGAATTTATTTTTTTCCCTTCTGAGCTTGCACAGAAGCCGACTTCCGGCACTGTGCATGCGGTCGCCATCTTTTTTTGGCTTTGTTTTTCTTTATTTTGGGGGGGGGATTTTTTGTTACTGCGCACGCGCAAAGCGCGCGTGCGCCCATGAGGCACACCCACGCGGCGTGGGAGGGAGCGAACCGGCAGCGAGGTAAGTTATATAATATTATATTACACTGGTATATACATGTTGCACGTTACACTGGCAGTGTAAGTCTATCACATTAAGCCTGATTGTGGTATTATGTTGTGTTTAAAAGTCTGACAGCCCATGGATAAAAGCTATTTTTCAGCCTATTTGTTCGGCTGGCTATGCTTCTAAGCCAGTTAGCATCATAGCACAAAAATATTTGAATCAAAGTACCTCAAATTTGCTAACATAAAGAATGGGTATACAATATGGGATTCCTTACTCCTGTTTAATTGAAATTTCAAGGATCTTTACACGGTTGTATTCACAAAGTTCTGGCTGTTGCAGCAATGCCACAGTTAGCCATAGTAACGTAATTGTCATTTCTGACATTCCCTGAAAGCTTCCCACAAAGTCAGTGGGGAAGCTGGCAGAAGTCAGAAGTCAACTCCATCTTCCACTGCTTTTTTGCCCACCCATGGTCATTCTGTTTCTTTGTTTAAGTAAGGAATATCTCTGAAGGGATCATCCAACAGATCATGGGTTTTCTAGTTTCATCTAAAGATGAAACTATTTAAAAAATAGAGTTGTCAAGTTTAATGTAATTTTTAATTTATTTATTAAATTTATATGCCGCCCATTTCACTACTAGAACTCCACATATCCAATTCCATACCAATGGAGTATACCTGTTGAATTACAAATAATAATAGCTTGCTTCCTTTTTGCTTTCTTAACATATGAGCCACATATGGTGGCGCAGTTGTTAGAATGCAGTACTGCAAGCTACTTCTGCTGCCTGCCGGCTGCCTGCAGTTCGGCAGTTTGATTCTTACCAGCTCAAGGTTGACTTAGCCTACCATCCTTCCAAGGTCGGTAAATTGAGGACCCAGATTGTTGGGGGCAATATGCTGACTGTGTAAACCGCTTAGAGAGGGCTGTAAAGCACTGTGAAATGGTATATAAGTCTAAGTCTACTACTAATATATAAACTGATTTCAGTGTCTGTTGGAAGTATGATTAAGTCTGTATCCAATTGTCCTGCTGGGACTGCTTATTTGAGCCACACTATTTCACCAGAAAATTTTAGAGGCACTTCCCTTTCCCACCTGGCTATGTCCTAGTCCCCCTCGCCTCTCTGTCCTTTTAAAGGACTTTCATTCTGTGTATAGAGATCTAACTAATTGGTAGACTTGCTGAGAGTTGAGGGGGGAAACTTTGCTTCTTAAATAAAGACACAGCATGAAGCTTAATGAGAAAACGAGGATACTGTGAGGCGTTGATTGGTTCTTTTTTCAGTGTTGCAAATAAAGATGCCTCTCAAATTTAGACTAGGCATAGAAAGGTTAGTAGCAACCTGGCTGCTTCATGAACTTGAATTGGTGATACAGAAAAGTTTGGGTTTGATTTGGTGGATGAAAATGAAACAGTCATTTCCTCCTTTCCCTTTGGTCTTTGTAATCTGCTTTTGCACAGGACAATTCACTTCAGGTAAGAGTTATTCTTACTCCATATCTATTTAAGATGTTTGTGTATTGCCCCAACTCTATGAGTGATTTACTGTACAAATTAAAACCACTTTGTAGATATCCTGTCTATGTATGGTGTACTTCTTGTTTCTATAAGCTTTAGAAGTCAAAGACCTAAAATGGAATTCTTGTTTTAAGAACTTTACCATAAGAGATACAACTCTTGTGCTGAATAAATGAAATACTGATTTTCCTTGACTCATATTTAATACTTTTAGTGTTTGATTAACAGGCTTTGCATTTCCTTCTTTTCTTTGCACAAATTCAGTGCAAGTGAACTTTCGATCTCTGAGCTATCCAAGGTCCTGAATAGAACATGGCAGCCATGTCCTTTTCTATGGATAAATTTTTAGATAAAAGTTTTGGTTGAAACAATTCATGAAAATTAATTAATTAAAACCATATCAAAATGTCTTTAAAGTCAGTATGCATTCATTTATTTATTTATATTTATTTATATTTATATTTCTATGCCGCCCAACTCCCAGGGGACTCTGGGCGGCTTACAACAATATAAAAAAACATTATTAAAATATAAAAAACTATTAAAAAGAATATGTGAGGATGTATTCCCTTTCTCTTCTATCTTCTCAGTTACATAATATTGGCTTATTTTTGTATCCCAATTTAAAGGATTTTGTTCTTTTATAAGTGAGGGTGGGAGTTAATTACAGAATGAACTTTTAAAATGCTAAATTCAAATTTAAAGTTCTAGGAAAGGAAGTGATATGATTCTTTGATCAGAGGATTTTGTTTGATCTATAATATACAAGTTTTTTCAGGAGTGTATGCATTTTCTTTATGTTAATTCAGATTAAATCAGTCATGCTTTATTTACTACATCAAATGCTTACCTATTATTTCACTTTAATAGGATTTCCTCAGACTTTTGCCAGCTATCTGGATGAATCAAATGTTCCTAAAAATGAGGTACATAACATTTAACATATTTTCCATGTCTCTGCCAGAAAAATATAAATAATAGTACCTCCCTGGAAAATACGAAATCTACTGCAGTTAGAGAAGAAAGGCCATATACAGTAGTGTTTGCTGTATGCAAATGCATGTAAATAAATGAATTGTTATAGTAGCAAAATATATAAATATGGACTGCATATGAACTAATGTTAGAACTTGTAAATATCATAATCTTTTGCACAAGTTTTTAACTAGATTAGAAGTTTCTCTTTTTCCTACTTTTGCTCTAGAGGCTGGCACTATGTTTCAGTCAGTGGACAGAACTCTTTGAACAACCTCAGGTAAAAATGTGTAATTAGTTTAGAACTATAGAGTAATCATCAATGTAAATGCATTCAAAAATGTATATTCACCCACATACTATTAATTTTATTTTTCTAAAAATCTCTTTCAAGCAATAATTCATATAAATTATTTGTCCTTCTCTAATACTGAAACTTAAGCACTTGTTTTTTCTTAAGCAATTTTCAGTAAAATTGCTGTATTTCACAACCTATCCCTACACATATTAGTTCATATTAACTAACTACACTTTCCAGCCTATCTACCATTTGGATATGGGTATATCTAATCAACTAACATTGTTGGAACCACAACTCCACATAAAAGAAGCAGTGTGAAAATAACACAACATAAGGAATAATCTAACATTTAGTCTTAGTGTCTGATTGTGAGTATAAAAAGTAATTTTATATTTAAAAGTATTTATTAAAAGTTGTTGATTTACTTTCAACTCTTCTTTGACTGTCTTTGTCTACTTTATAGATCATACATCTGTAAAGTGATCTATTGTAAACCTTTATATTCTGCTAGTATATGTTTTAACATTCCAGTCTATTTTTATAGTGACCATGCCACAGGTAAGAGATGAATAATTAATGTGTTTCACATTTTAAACGGTTGCTTCATAAAACGTTTTTATAATGTTATGTTCATAAATGATGCAATAAAGTATAGAAAATGGCAAATATTTACTAATAAGCATCTGTGGGAATTAACAAAAATAATATAAATGTTTTGTATTTTACTATTCTTATTAATATATTGATTTAACACTCATGTCAATAAAATTAGTTTAAAAGTTATTTGTATTTTTTTAAAAAAAAGCTTACATCTATAATAATATATCATGGTCATCCTGAAGAACTCTCCTTTTGATCAGTTTGGACAATAATTCTCAAAATTTCTAGCTCTCATGGATGGATGGTAATATTTCAGGGAAAATTGAGGTCAAATAATATCATCAATAGCATAATTATTTTTGAAATACATTTTCCCTCCAGATTTCCAGTGCATTTTTGGATTTTTGTAACTCCATGTTTGACAGCCTGCAGATAGATGAGGTAAGGTTATTGTTCTCCTTGCAAACGGTACCATAATATTTTGTTGGTAATAGTTATTATTAATCTAATATGATCATCATTGTCCTTCTTAGGAAAATAATCAGGAATTGTATAAAAGAGTGAGTATTACTTTTTAAAAATAGAATTGATATGCATAATATTTTAATTGAAACACTATAAGATACTAAAATAGGTCTTTTTATGCAGTTTTTATTTCACTACTCTAGAGCTCAAGACTCAACATATCCACTTAAAACTGGGGTTAGTACTTTAACATATTCATTTGTTATACATTTTTAACATACAAAAGAGTAGACAAAGGTATGTAAAATAACATATATCTCTTCAGTGTATTTATAACTTCTTTAAGCAGCATGTCAGTAAAGTAAAATGAAAAGGATCTTCCATGGATATTTTCAAAGAGGGGGCAAATAATGCATTTTTCATTATTTTGATGAACTCTTGGTATGCTGCAGATGCTTGATGTCTTCTGTAATTTATATTCTAATTTCAGGATTTAAAAAAAATCAAAGGATTAGTTTCATGAGCCAAATGGACTACAAACAATGACGTAAATTTCTGTTTATCAAAAGCTTTCTGTAATATAATATGCAAAATAAAGCCCCTTGCACCCTGTTCAAGAAGTTCTTTAGATTCTCCTTCCTGATGATTCATAATTGTATCTACATACATTCAATATTATCAGTCACTACTTATATCATTAATATCTGTCAATAATAAAAAGAATAATTTGGCTAGTACAGTGATTACTGTGCTGGTGACAAAACAAGCAATAGACACTGACCTTACTTAAGTTTTCAAGTGGTTCAGCTAAAGACAGAGAGCAAATGTGGGTGATATAGATAGAAACATAGCACAAACAAGACATCCAGAGTTGAAGTAATATGCAGCTTCATCCTCAGGTGGGCTCAGATTCATCTGCATGCAACTCCTGTCCCCAGTCAGTAAGTATGTTTCAGACCTCTAAAAGGCTCCAATTTATGGATGGTTACATTAGAAACATTCATGCATCAAACCAGTTAGCTGGTATCTAGATTTTAGATATTACTTATTCTAATATTCTAACATCTAAAGTAGCATTCACAATATCTTTTTGTTATAGTCATTCCCTCTGCATCCTTTAATGAGCCTTGCTCCAAAGCTCTCGGACAGAAGAAAGAAAAGATTCCTTAATCCAGTATGCATTCAGATATTCCATATTACTTTGCGTCTTTTAATTTACATTTTAACCTTTTTTAAGTCATTGTGTCAAGTGATCAACTTGTGAGCAATTACTAAAAAAAATACTATTCCCCTTCCCTTCTTTTCTCCAATATTTTTCTTTCTTTCTATATTCCATCCTTTCTATCTTACCCAGTCTTTCTCACTTTGCTGTTTATTTAAACTCAGTCACAACAATAAATGTTATGCCTGTTATGAATAGTGGCCAACTCTTGATACTCTTCATGCTTAAGGCTTCAAATCCAAATATTGTCCATATTCTATTCTGTTTGTTGGCAAAGGAACATAATACCCTGTATTATCATGGTATGATGAAATACTTGTCTAAAGTGAGTTGTAATAATTATCAACTGGCAACCAGTTCAATAAATAAAAATGATTAATTATAACTTGTGACTGGGTTAAAATTCAGTAAATAATAAAAAGAGAGAGGGGGGGCAAAAGTCCCAGCACAAATAAAAAAATATAAGATATGACTGCTATTGAGATTTCTGTTATGTTCAGGAGCATGTCTGTGCTATTTTGGTTTAAGTGGCCAAAGCATGTTTTCTGTTTGTAGCATGGACAAAAAATTATTTCCAATAAATTAAAGATGTTTATTATTATCTGTTTCAAACATTGCCTTTTTTTGTTTTTTGAATGTTCTTTGTTTAATACAGTACAATGGAACAATCTACCAACAACTATTAACAGGATACAAATTGAAGGCATTTAGCTAATGAAATTCACATGTGTTCTCTCCTGCAGGAATTGCAGATTGCTGCAGCAGAATTCATGAAAAAGGTAATGTTAAAATGCAGATCTTATTGTTATATATATGAATATTATTGCCAATTCCCAACCTTTTGATGGGGATTTGGATTGATTGATCACAATCAGCAAATTAAAGATACAGATGCCAGGAACCATGTTTTGTATTGCATGTGAGACGGGTGGGTTCCACTTACCTTCCCCACCGGTTCGCATTGCGCGTTCCCTCACACAATTTTGCTTCCGCACCAGGGGTGGGTTCCACTTACCTTCCCCACCGGTTCGCATCGTGATGTTTTGTGCACGCACGCTCCCTCCGCTCGCGCGCACGCGCGTGTTCCCTCGGGCAATTTGGCTTCCGCACATGCTCAGTAGCTTCAATCAGCCCGAAACACAGCTGAGGAGCTGATCAGCTGTGCTTCGGGCGAAGGAATAAAGGTCAGTTTAAACGTAGGGGCAGGCGGGAGGGCCCTTTTTCAAGCGGCAGAACAGGAAAAACCTTCCAAACAGTAAAAAAATTCACTAAAAATTCCAAAAAAAAGATGGCGGCGCCCACGGACCGGCACCAACCGAACCGGATCCATGACATCACCCGCGGGTCGCTAACGGTTCGGGCGAGCCAGTCCGAACCGGGAGGAACCCACCCCTGCTAGAAACAGAAGACAAACTTGGGTTTTCCATTCCTGTTCCAGCACCTTAACCATACCTTATATTGATTTTCATATATAATTTGGACACCGCAATGGAATATGCATGTTGGAATGGAATTTGTTCTAATTTAAAGCGACAGTCGTTGGGGCTTATAAAAAAAGATTTCCCTCTAGGGCGATCCAGTCTGAACCGGGTGGAACCCACCCGATGTGAGACCTCTGAATCTTATACCATCTATTATATCTCACAGCACATTGTTGTGTGTGCATATACTATGGCCTTGGGCTATTGGATGAAGACTTGCAGCTCCAAAATGTTTGTTACAACCTTCACCTCCTCTGAAATATTTGTAATTTTTAATGTCAGAGGGAAAGATATTAGCTAAATAGGGAGCAATTATATTAAGTATTAACTTTGTTTTTGTTCTCATTCTAGGTATATGTACCGTGTTTCCCCGAAAATATGACTGGGTCTTATTTATTTTTTTGATCCCCCCAAAAACGGCTAGGGCTTCTTTTTGGGTGGGTCTAATTATTGACTCACCTCGTGGCAGCAGCACCGACAGCCCCGCCCAGCAGGAGCCTGCTGCCGGCCCACTTCTGCGGCCGCTTGCCGCCACTTGCACGTGTTGCCACGGTCTCCATTTCCGGAAAGCCCTCTGCAGCCAAGAAACGAGGTCCGGATTGACGCGCACATCACCCCCTGGCCTCTGTTTCATTGTCAGAGCCTTCCGGAAAGCTCTCTGCAGCTGAGAAACGGGCTCCAGATTGACATGCGCGGCACCCCCTGGCTTCCGTTTCACCTTCAGATGCCTTCCGGAAAGCCCTCTGTAGCCGATAAAACAGATCCGGATTGATCCGGAGCTTTGTTATTGGCTGCAGAGGGCTTTCCGGAAGGCATCTGTAGCTGATAAAAGAGGGAAAGAGGGAGGGAGGGAGAGGGAGAGAGAGAGAGAGAGAGAGAGAGAGAGAGAGAGAGGGAGAGAGAGAGAGAGAGAGAACTTACAACTTCATGCTTCTGTCACACACAGTAGAACTGTTTGAGAACTGTTCACTTATATTGAGTTTTGAAGTATTTTATTAAATCTCTCTTATTTATTTTACAGGATGGTTTGGATGATTTAAGACGATCCTTTTTTCTTTTCAGGGTATTAATTTTTCTGTGTCCTTGTAAGAAGAAACTTCATTTTGATTTACAGCCATTTTGTTATAAAATAAAAATGGAGGCCATATTTATAGGTTATAACGAATTATATAAACCCTACACAAATGAATTTGTTCCCCAAAATTAAAAAGCTAAGATATTATACTAATTAAAAGCTTGATGAGGAATAAAATGGCCTAGTCAAGAAAACCAATTAAAATATTTCTGTGCATAATAGCAAAATATAATTATGTTTAGTAGTCTCTCCTTTAAAATTGACTGAGGAAGAAGCCAAAATAAGCTATTACATTGTACTAGTTGAGTCGTAATATGGCACTCTCATTATTTCAGTGGAATAAATGATGTTGAGGTGGGCAGGGAGTATGCAATAGGATGGTGAAGGAGGGATTAATTGAAACATAGGCCCATCTTTCTTACTAATTTGGCAGTTTAATTCTCACTGGCTCAAGGTTGACTCAGCCTTCCATCCTTCCGAGGTTGGTAAAATGAGGACCCAAATTGTTGGGGGCAATATGCTGACTCTGTAAACCGCTTAGAGAGGACTGTAAAGCACTGTGAAGCGGTATATAAGTCTAAGTGTTATTGATATTGCTAATTACCTCGTGCCTAATTTTAGGCACTTAGTACAAAGGTTTTTTTTCACTGGTATCTCATAAGGAATACTATCAAGCACCATCTTATTATTCATTTTCAGCCTAGAAATGGAAGAACTGTTGATACAGATGACAAATAGGCCACTAGAAGGTGATTTTTACTTATTTATAAGAATAGTATTTCTTTATTCATATAGTAACACACTTTCTGTCCTTGGAAATGTTGTCATAAGATGCAGCTTGGAACAAATTGTTATGTGTTTATTTAGTCCTTGTAGCATTTTCATGGGCCGTTGTATTTGTCCTGCATGAATCATTTTTAACAGCATCATCTGTAGGATCTATGTGATCATACATATTAAGGCCATTCCTACCTATAAAGGTATTATTCATGTTGCTTATGCCTGTCTTATTCATCAGGAAGAGCTGTAGGCACTGCTATGCTTCTCTTTGCTTTAGCTAACAATGCAACATGCTGCCTTTGTTACACTTCACAACATTCATTCATTCATTCATTCATTCATTCATTCATTCATTCATTCATTCATTAACAGATAATTCTATACCCATAATCATTTATGTGAGTTGATGTTTTGCAATGCGTACTTACTACTGAGTAGCTTTAGTCTGTAGAAAGCAAGGTTTCTAAAACCTCCTATGCCATATTGTAGCTACGAATGCTGCATGGAGATGTTATCAAGTTATTAGGAGTTGAGCTTCATTTGAAGGAAGCCCTATTTAATTTATGATGTTAATTATTATTTTTTCTTCCTAAAACTAATTGTTGGAAATATGGACCATTTTCAAAAGCAACATAGGCTGAATCTGGCCCAAGGTGGATATAATTTAGGGGTTCTCAATCCATCCTTTATTAGAGATTACTTGTTTGAGCTATAAATTACTTCACATGAAGTATTTATGCCTGTTATATATTAATCCTTATTTTTGTAGTAATGTGTCTACTAGAACTGTCATAAAATTAAAGGACTGAACCACTGGTCTCAATCCCAAATAACATTAAGAAATAATATGGTTTGCTTTCAGCTTAGCTTTATGATTCCCAGGCTGATCTCTCCTTCATATGCAAGGCACCATCTTGGTATACAAATTAATATTTCATCAGAGATTCCCATAGTAAATAATGGTACTTTTGGATATGAAAGTGTGTTTGCATTATATTTTAAGTGTTTATAGTCCTCTAAAGACTGAACATATTTTAAAATGTAATTTTTTTCAGATTTCTACAGAAGATATATCCATGTTTGGCTGACTTGCTCCATTACTTTCTACTATGAAAACAGATGCATGTCTATGAATATTAAGAGAGATTGTTCTGTATCATATGAAGTCACATACAATAAATTTGCAGCTATATATTTTGTTTGAAAAATGTGTGTGAGTGCTCAAAGACAATCTTTTCAGCTTCTCTTCATTTCCAAATTAATTATTATAAAGATTTGCATATGACCTATTCAACAAATTACTCAGAACTAAAAATCAAGTTTACAGTTGGTTAACCCGAATAATATGAAATTTAGAAGATAAAAGTGAATAAAAGTGGATATTCGCTGTGTTACAATCCAATTTATCATGCTTGTTCCATTTTAAGTTCTAATTCAATGGCAAAAGCTATCACATTAAAGTAATGAGATTGCTTAAAAGGAAATTTGCATTCTTCTTTGAAGACATTAATTTAGATTGCACAAAAATGCTATTGAATACAAAATAATTACATAGTTTCTCTTTAATGCAGTCTGGAGATACATACAAGGTGCTTCAGAGCAGATGGGCATGCAAACCTCCTAATTATATAGGTTAGAATTGTATGGCTAGAGGTTAAGCTCTTTCTCTCCTCCTGAGGAAACAGATTAGTCTAAAAAGAAATAAAGAAAATCAAGCATTTAGGGACATACAGGTAGATAACTCAGGAAAAGATAAAAGCCTGAAAAATTACAAACATACAGTGCTTAGGCTTTAGCTGGAAGGGACCTTGGAGGTCTTCTAGTCCAGCCCCCTGCTCAAGCAGAAGAACCTATACCATTTCAGATAAGTGACTGTCTAGACCAGGGGTGTCAAACTCGCGGTCCGCAGGCATCACACGCTGGCCACGCCCATCCCATTTAGCGAAGGGAAAAAAAGGTCAAGTGATGACAACATGACGACGCGAGTTTGACACCCCTGGTCTAGACTATTCTTAAAAACATCCAGTGATGGAGTGTCCACGATTTCTGGAGGCAAGCTATTCCACTGGTTAATTGTCCTCACTGTTAGGAAGTTTCTCCTTAATTCCAGGTTGCTTCTCTTTTGGATTAGTTTCCAACCAGTTTCTTGTCCTGCCCTCTAGTGCTTTGGAGAATAATTTGACCCCCCTCTTCTTTGTGGCAGCCCCTCAAATACTGGAATACTGCTATCATGTCACCCCTAATTATTATTTTCTTTAGACTAGCCAAACCCAAATCCTGCAGCCATTCATATGTTTTAGGCTGACCACATGATGTTGCACATTTGCTCTAAATGAATGTTTTTTCTTGTAAGACAGAAGATGTTGAAATATGATATTGCAGACTCTGCCAAGTTTATATATATATAATTAGTGTCTTTCTGCCTAGCTTGAAATAATGCAGAGCTGGGACTACATGTCAGAACATAGATAGAACATACAGTAGAATAATGAGATTGGAACGGACCTTGGAGATCTTCTAGTCTAATCCTCTGCTCAAGCAGGAGATCAGATCATTCTGGACAAATGGTTGTCCAGTCTCTTGTTGAAAAGCTTCAGTGATGGAGCACCCACAACTTCCAGAGGCAAGCTGTTCCACTGATTAATTGTTCTCACTGCCAGGAAATTTCTTTTCACTTCTAAGTTGGACCATTCTTTAATGATCTTCCACTACTTCATTCCATGTACATTTTGTATAGTACAGAGAAATAAGATAGACTTTGAGATCTAACATAGGAAAGCAAAGTTCATATTTAACACAACATTCTTAAATAAGTATGTTTACCTATCTTTTCAGATGTAACTGATTCCCCAAAACATTCCCTCTGCCTCACTCCCCCTCTGCCTCACTCCCCAGTGAACTTCCTGGAATCTCCAGGATGAGGGAAGATGGGGAATCTTCCCTCATCCTGGAGATTCCAGGAAGTTCACTCTGAGGCCATTAAATATAGGTAGTCCTTGACCTATGACCACAATTGAGCCCAACATTTATGTTGCTAAGTGAAACATTTGTTAAGTGAGTTTTGCCCAATTTTACGACCTTTCTTGCCACAGTTGTTAAGTGAATCATTGCAGTTGTTCAGTTAAATGATTTTGGCTTCCCCATTGACTTTGCTTGTCAGAAGATTATAAAAAGTGATTTTTATAATCACTTTTTATAAGTCAGATTTTTATAAGTCAGAAGATTATAAAAACAAGACCTCAGGACACTGCAACCGTCATGAATCAGTTGCCAAACTTCTGAATTTTAATCATGTGACCAAGTGGATGCTGCAACGGTCATAAGTGTAGAAAATGGTCATGTCACTTTTTTCAGTGCCGTTGTAACTTTGAACAGTCACTAAATGAACTGTTGTATCTTGAGGTCTATGTGTAGACAGAACTCCAAACCTTTTTCCAGTCTTGTGTGGCTGCAGGCTGATATTGACAACAAGGTCACATGTGTTTAATTTTCAATGGCTGGAAAAAGTATCCTGTTTAAAAGTATCCTGCATTTGGCTAGGAAGTACAATTTTAGGTTAATCAAAGATCGACATTTTGTTAAAAATACTAAAAATGAAAAATAAAATTTAGCATGAGTATCAAATATTAGTTTCTATTGATAGGTCACAAAAAGTTTTGGAAGTTCCAGAATTTACTTGCAAGAAACTTCAAGCTAGGTAATCCATACCCTGAATATACAATGCATAGATTTCAAAGGCAAATGCTTCTAATGCAATCCTAACCACTTAACAAAATAGGAATGCAAGTTATAGGTGATAAAGTCAAACTGAATTAATTTTATATTTCTCCCCACTATATACACTGAAGTTGTATGGATATACATACAGCTGTTTCAACTCCTTCCCTTGGGATGGCGCTATAGGGCATTGTATGCCAAGACTAGACACAGGGACAGTTTCTTCCCTCATGCCCTGCCATCACTCTGCTGAACACCTAATTCTTGCAGCTGACAAAATACAGTGGCTATTAAGTTTTTGGTCTAATGTATATGTAATATTAACCCATAGGGTGTGGCTGCAGTATTATTATTTATCCCTTTTATTGGTTGTATTATATTCTGTTGTTTTGCAAGTATACTGAATGCTTCTGTATCAGAGACAAATTCTTTGTGTGTCTAACCACACTTGATCAAATAAATAAAGTATAAAGTTAAGTTTAAACCTTAAATACTGTATATTTGGGAACAACTATATGTCATTGGAGTGAACTCACATGGTTAAAATTGTATTAGGAATCTAACATATTTATACTATATTTAATTTCCAAACTATGACAGCTGTGCCATCAAACTTGGAGTTCATTAATATGCTTGCTCATAGACTGATAGATGCAGCTAGTTCTAGCTCCAAGAAGCATCGGGAATTAGGAAGCTGCCTTATATTGCCAAAGTTCACTTAGTACCAAGCCATGGTTTGTTTTTTAAAAAAAATACAGGATGGACTCACACAACAAACTTAACCAGAACCAAGCAAACCACATTATGGATTAGCACAATTTGAAATTATTAATCCATCTAGACCAGCATTGTTGATAACTCTATCGATGGGTCCCAGAGATCCAACTTAGGAGCTTTACCACAAAAAGCATGTTCTCTGCTTTTGAGTTATAAACCTTTTTGGACACATTTGCAAGTGAGGTACATTTTTAATTATGAAATCATTACATAAATGGTTTGTATTAGATAAAACCAACAGTCAAGAAGAATTTTTATCAATTCAATGACAAACATGTCTGAGATGAGAAACTCATCTAAAGGTACATGAAGTAAAAGCTAACTAGTTCCCCACATCATAAAAACTAAGACTATAAATGCAAGGAAGAATGTAACTCAGTTCTATTTCACAATCATAATCCTTAATGCAAGTAAATAAATTTAAAGTGCCAATCTGGGAGCAAAACCTTGATGAATATCAAAATGGTTTTGCCAATACCAATCATTTTACTTATTGTTGAAAAAAAACCAGGAAAAAACCACTTAAGTTGTGAGTTTGAAGAATTACAAATCTGAAGAGTGCCAACCTGAGGATAGCCAGGTTAACATAAGACATCATCTATGCTTTCTGCAGCAAGATTCCCACAACACTAGAAATGATGATCACTAATATTAAGTCTGTAGGGAAATAGAGAGGTATGCACCACTAGTTTTCTGCCCCATTCAGGACTAAAAGCCATTTATATTAGAGCTAGGTGGACATTGTTCCTCTTTTGAGGACTGTGTGGCCCATATATAATTGGGGGATAACCAGTGGAACCACTGCTACAAACGGAACCAATTTCCAGTCTTTTCCTTTTAGCAGAGTCTGTTCTTGCAAGATAAGATGTAGAATGTTTCAGAATTCCTGGGACTGACCATCTCCTTTGGCTTCTTTAAACTGTGCTGTTTTCTTAGGAAGAAGAAGGGCTTGGATGTTGGGGAGAACTCCTCCTTCAGGAATAGTCACATTTGTAAACAACTTGTTCAACTCTTCATCATTCCTTATTGCCAGCTGGATATGGCGTGGTCCAATCCGCTGCTTCTTGTTCTGACGAGCAGCATTCCCAGATAATTCCATGACCTCTGCAGTCAGATATTCCAAGACTGCAGCCAGGTATACTGAGGCTCCTGGACTTATTCTTTCGGTATAATGGCCCTGTCTTAGGTACCGGTGAATTCGGGACACAGAAAACTGCAAGCCGGATTTTTTTGTCTTGGTGATTCTGGCAGGCAGTGCAGGCTTTGGATGTTTCTTACCACGTCCAGACATTCTGGTCCTATAAACAAAGACAACCTTTCATTACTTCAATTTAACTCTGCAATTTAACAGAGCCTAATAGACTATTCTGTTAACAAACTTAAGCACTAGCCATTAAACATCAATACAAGTAAGAATACAAGTCCTGTTACCATATTTCTATAAAAAACTGTTAAAGTAGTACTATTTTTTTAAATAGTACTCCCATCTTTCCATTGAAAGATAATCAAGGTAAATGGAACAGCTTTGCTACTGATGTTATCAGGTTCAGTCAGTTTGGAAAAATCTGGCAAATATTTTCAGAATAACATTAAAGGCATCAACTGCAGTATAACAAGAATAAATTATTAAGGTTTAACTTTAACCCATCAACTACAATACAATTTTACAGTGGAACCATTACATATTCTAGGAATATGCTTTGTAGCTACTTCTGTATAAAACTATGAAATCATTATCCACAACACAGTTTGTTTGATATTGGCTGTGTGTGTGTGTTCTCAGTGGATTGTATTTAATTATGGTTTATTGAATAAACCACCATTTAGCACAATGTATTAAATGGTATACTAAAAAGCAGATTTCTTTGTATAGATATAAAATATCAGATGTTTATTACTTAAGTCTGCTAATTAGATAACTGCTACAGAACAGGTTAAATGTTTCTGGCCAATATTGCAACATTTTTAATAAAACATCTAGTCCTATTTTTAAAAAATTCAACATTCTCTATAATATAAAGCTAACTATATGTTCTTATTTTATCAGATAATATCAAGTAAGCCAAAACCAAAGTTAGTATTTATAACTTTAAAAACCCCTCCAAAATTACTTATGTTACTCTCTAGTGTCTTTATAGAGCCAAATACTTCCTTCTTGCTTAAGGCAGATACTGCCTCTTTTTAAATACCTCTATTTATAATTAGTGTGGATTTAAGCAGCTGCATCTACTTCACTATTAATACTAATTTTAATTGTGCTGATTTTTCCTTGGCAACAAAACTACAATCCTGTCTTACAATAGAAAACTTCTTATGGGCAGCAGGATGTTTACCACAATTATTTTATCTTTTGAAAATTAATTTTTAGATTAAAGCTGAATTTACATAATACACTAAACTACAAATTAACAAACTCATTTTAGCTTAACATGAATGCAAACTAATCTATATGTTTTCTTGTTTAGTAAATTATGCAAATCCAGAAAACTGGATTCATTGGGAATCTATGGATGTGTGCTTGGCCATTGGGAAACTGTAACTTAATATTAAGTATATAGAAACCATCTCTCCTTTCATGAACAGGGGAAATTTATTCCTTAACAAGGCAATTTTGAGCCATTTATTGCTAATACGGTACCTAGTGTCATAAGATACCTTTCCATTAAGACTTCATTTTCTCTTAGGTGGTGGGAGGGGAGCATAAGCTAAGAGCAGACATAGACACAACAAGATCTTAGCCAAAAGATCAATATACAGTAAACTTAAGTAAGGTACTTGAGTATCAGTATTATTTAATTCATACTTGTAAATCCCCAATTTCAATGAGACTCATTCCGTTTATTTTATTGACTTCTGAGTAGATGGAAGTTTTTGGCTGATCTTGCAGAGGTATCAGAATTCCCTGAATTACATCCCGGGGAATTCTGAGAGTTGAAGTCCACAGATCTTCAAGTTGCCATCTTCAAGCCTGAGAAATACAATGCTAAATTGAACCACCCATGACATGTAAACATCCAGCAAACACTGGTCATCGGGAGGCCTGGAATTTTGCAGCCCGGATCTGCTAGCTTTAGGTTCTCCACATTAGAAGATAAGCAAGCTTTGGATATTGGAAGTTTAAAAATCCCACTTCTGAAAGAAAACAATGGTAAACTATTTCGGTTCTGCTGCTAAGAAAAGCATCTGGAGGCTTCCACATAGTTTCCAGAAAGCAAGACATATTTCTTGTGCTGAATTAATTGCTTGGATTAGCATAGTATGCTGAACACCCAGGTCATTCATTAGCCACTCTCCTCCATTCTCAAGGCCCTTACTTAATAGGAAAAATATTTGAATTTACTATTTACTGGGTGTTTTATTTCAAATTCTTTCTAATCCTTGAAACCCGTTTTGGAAAATTACCTTCAAAATCACAATATAATTTATAATCAAGAGTCAAATCTAGGGGCTGAGTTTGCTTGCAGACATGTCGTTACCCAATTAGGTGCTAATGTTCACTGATGTTACCCAATCAGATTATGAAACGCCTGCAAGCAACTAACCAAGTTTAAGAATTCAACCCTGAGCTACATATATTCTCTTGTAAGGGAGAGAGAGAAAGAGATGAGAGAGAGAGAGGGAGAGAGAGAGAGAGAGGGAGGGAGGAATGTTTCTGTTGATACGTATTTGTTTTGCATTTATTTTTACTGTATTTACCTATATAGATGGACCTAACGGCGGTGTTCTCGCTCAACCAAAAATCAACATATAATTAAAAATAAAATAAAAAACGCATGGGTATAGCTGGCACAATACACATTAGCCAGTAACTAGCCAGGCCTTCTGGTGTCCCAAAAAAGAAAAAGTTGAGCTGCAAGAGAACTGTGTCTATGATTTATCAATCCATG
Organism: Thermophis baileyi; assembly: GCA_003457575.1. Classification (NCBI taxonomy): domain Eukaryota; kingdom Metazoa; phylum Chordata; class Lepidosauria; order Squamata; family Dipsadidae; genus Thermophis; species Thermophis baileyi. The sequence goes on from QLTV01001997.1 coordinate 3,945,733, forward strand.
TCACTGTTGAACACAAGCACGCTAAGAAAAAGTGTGGACATTAAACGCAATTTCTCGGATATCAAAGCAGCTCCTCCGACTGCAAGCCCCCGCCCCCTTCTGCATAGCAGCACAAACGCTGCCGGACTACTTCGCTGCCCAGGCCAGGAAAAATATGCCCGGATCAAGCCTAATAAGGAGACGTCAGGACGGACAGTGGGCGGGTTAGTAGCGTGTGTGCAACGCCCGCTTGGGTTCCTCCCACTGATCCGCCGGGACGCGCGTGGGGTACCCGGCTCGATTCGCCGTGATCTGGCCCTTTCAGCGGCGGCAACAGCATCAAGACCTTTCCCCAAAATGCAGGTAAGCCAAATTAGGCCGTGTTTTCCCCAAGAAGAGGAAAGTCTCGCGTGCCTGCCTAATAGGGGCGGGATTTCGAGGGTTAGCCGCCGGGGAGGTGAGAATCCGGAAGAATGGCTTGATCAGCTGGATAGAAATCTTCATGGGTGGGTCGACTTAGCGTTGTATTTCTCAGGTTTAGCAGCCTGGAAATATGTGGACTTCAACTCTCAGAATTCGCCCAGCCTGGGGGAATTCTGGGAATTGAAGTCCACATATTTACAAATTGCCAAGCTTGAGAAACACCGGAGCAAGCTACACGTGGTGGTGACTCTTCCGCCTGTGTTTCTTTTCGCTTGCTGAATGTTCGTTCAGCGCATGCTCCGAGACCGCTTTTCCGGGTACTATGGATGAGTGTACAGAAGTTAAAGTATGTATTTTAAGAGAGTGAGAGCACTGATGATGTTACCTAGTTTGGATAATGAAACGTCTGCAAGCAAGCAACCAAGCTCAGAGAGCACCAAGGACCCCTCATTTCAACCCGAGCTACAAACACTCTCCTTTATTAGTGTATATTCTTAGGACTCTACTAAGTTCTTGCAATAATTGCTCCTGTGTTTGGAGGAGTAGAAAGAATAAAGTCTGGTTTTGTTGTCATTTAACTGCCTTCTTGTTGTAAATGATAGGGAAGGGAAAAGCTGAAAATTGTAGCCAGACTGTAGATTGCTTGATTAGAGAAGATGGATTGGGTGCCTGAACCCACAAACACCAGTGTCCTCTGGGGGTAATGTAATTTTAATCCTACATAATGACTTTAAAGCTGCAAAGTATAATTAGTAAAATGATGACCCTTTAAAACAGGCCTGTTAAACTGGAGACCCGCGGGTCGGATGCGTCACGCACAGGCCACGCTCACCCCGGCTCCGCAAAGGCAAAAAACATCACGTTATGTCACAATACCTCACGTGGGACGATTGAGTTTGACACACATGCTTTAAACAAAAGAGGATAGCAACAGGACTTCCCCCACTATTCTCAGTACTGTTTCTTAATACTGTAAGATAAATTAATTATTACTTAGCAAATTTATTTAGCCACCCATCTCACAAATTGACTTTGGGCAGCATACAACAAAACGGATAGTTAAAACAAGTAATAACAATTAAAAACAAGTAAACATAAATAGAAGTTAGACTGTGGGAAAATAGACCAACATTCTAAACACAATATTTTTTATTTTATTATTAGCCACCCATCTTACCACATGGTAACTCTGGGAGGCTTACAATATTAGAAGATAAAACTGTATAAAACATAATGTAAATGCAATATTATAAAAAATCAACCTACTAAAAAGTTGGGGAAGGAGCAATAGCAATAGCACTTAGACTTATATACCGCTTCACATTGCTTTACAGCCCTCTCTAAGCGGTTCACGGAGTCAGCATATTGCCCCCAACAATCTGGGTCCTCATTTTACCCACCTTGGCAGGATGGAAGGCTGAGTCAACCTTGAGCCTGGTGAGACTTGAACTGCTGAACTGCAGCTAGCAGTCAGCTGAAGTAGCCTGCAGTGCTGCACTTTAACCACTGCGCCACCTCGGCTCTTAGTATGATGGGAGGAGGGAGGAGGGAGTATGATGAGAAGGAGAGGGGAGTGGGATCTGTTGATAATCTATCAACCACCCTCAATGTGAAACCCTTCATTGGAGTCCTAGGCCAACTAGCAGAACCAAGTCTTTAAGCCCTTACAGAAGGTAAGGAGGGTTGGAGCCGACTTCACTGGGGCGGGGGTGGGGGGAGAGGGTAAGATGTTCCAAGGGCAGGCACAATGGCAGAGATCTCACCAGCTGGAATACCCTGGCTGATGCGGCTCACAGCATGCCTCCTCTGCTGGCACGGGTGGGGTGGGCCCAGAGGTGGGTTCCTACCGGTTCTATCCAGTTCTTTAGAACCGTTAGTAAACTGGCGATGATGTCACGGAGCCGGTTCTGTCAGTGTCTCCGTGGGCGCCGCCATCTTGGATTTTGCTTCTGCGCATGCGTGGAAGCTAATTTTTTATTGCTGTGGGGGGGCCGCGCAAAGCATGCGCGCTCGCCGGCATGACCCTGAGCGAACCGGCAGCAAAAGGATCCAGAACCCACCCCTGGGTGGGCCAATCCTAGTGACATGAGATGGGCCTTCAAGTAGCCTTCAAGTAGCCAATATAACCTCCCAGGCTCCCTGTCACACATTGCCATGGAACACCTGCAAAATATTATTGGCTGGTTACCTAATGGTTCAGATGACTGTGATGCAGTGAACTAGAACCATGTTCTAATGTTCTCTCTTATCCCTTATAGCACAAGAAGAGAGGCAGTGCCTGCATTGTGTCTTTCTGCCTCCCCAGTCCCAGGTCTTTTTCATGCCATGAAGCTTTAAACGATTGGGTGAAAGATCCAAAATTTTGCACCATATGGAGCACTTTCTGCAGTAAAGGACACTCGCCCCCCCCCCAAACCCTCATTTTTGACACACAGAACCAAGGTGGATGTATGCTACAATCTTTCCCCTGCCCGTAGTAAGAGGAAAATATTCTAATTTGTATTTTGAACCCCTAGATAAAGGTTCTAACCATTGCAAGTTTTATACATAAAAAGGATATAGGTAACTTGCAGAAACAATCCTTTGTTAGTCAAACATGACTGTTGGTGCAAAATTGAGAGAGCTGATGCTTCCATTACAAGTACTGGTAATTCTGTACTTAGTGGGAAGTAAAGGTTTGTACCCTTTTGAGTTATATTTGTGCCCACAAACACACTGGTTGACTTCACTGAGTGCACAGTTTCTTTCAAAATGATAAACTTGAACCCACTCTATTTGGCTTAGCATTACAAGCAGATTAGTTCCTTACATTTAATCAAGACAAATACTGACTTAACACTTTATTTGCCTACATAATAATAAAACTTGGGAAGGAAATTGGAAGGAAGCATGAGACCTTTCAGCAAAGTGCTGTTCAGCCAGTCAGAGGTTGGGTTTTTTTCACATTTTTATCGGTTTATCAAAATATAAAATGCAAAGTAAAATAGAAAACTAGAGAGAAAAGGGAAGGAAAGAAAATATAAGGTAGAGAGAGGGGAAAAAAGAAAAAGGCATTGACTTCCAACTCTTTAGCACAGTAGAAGATAATAACATTACAATCTCAACTTTTTACTTTTACACAATAGTATATACTAGCCATTTCTATAGCAACAAATCTATCTAATCAGCAAAAACAAAATCAAAGTTTTATTTTTTTCCCATTGCAAGTACAATATCCAGAAGCAATTTCCAAATAGAAAATTAAATATATTCTCTTCTTTGGATGAAGGAATCAATTTAACTATCTCTGGTTTTCCATGCAGAGATTGTGAGCAGCTCTCGGGGAGATGGGCAGACGTTTGAGTTTATTCTTGCATCTGTAATATCTCATCCCAGCATCTTTTGTTATGATAATACACTTGATTGTAGTTGAAAGTCCAAGAAAGGTTTATTTAATGTCAATTTTTTAAAGCCAAAGTACATCTCTTGTTGTTACATAAAAGGATGTCCCAGAATTGATTTGTTCTTTTTCTTTTTTGTGTGTTTTCATACAGTCCTTACTTTCAGTATTATCACTTGAATTTTACTTTATTGAATTTGGCCCATCAAGGAGAGCATGTGTTAGTTTTCTGCTGGTCTCTTGACTGCATAAGAAACAGCATGAAATGATTAAGCTATTTGATTTCCATGCTTAATGCATTTTTTTAGCCACTATTATGATTTTGCTGGCATAATGACGGTGTGGTTGCTTACATTGCCATGTCTTTATTTTCTTCTATATGCAAATGTTACTAAAAACACTTAACTATTGGTTGAAAAATATTGCTGTTTTTATATCTTAAGGCAGTGATGGCGAACCTTTTCGGTACCGTGCTGAAAAGGGAGCAGTTCATGCGCACGCACTCATCTGGGCTGCGATCAGGAAGAGGAGTTGCCCAGGGTGCTTGTGCGCGCCGAAAAATTTACTTCTGGGTTCCGGCACGCACATGTGCACCGGCCGGCAAGTCTTCCGGTTACTGCCGCACATACGCATATGACAGTTAGCTGGCCGGAGCGAATGCTCACGCCGGAAGACGGAAGACCAGCTCTTCCGGTTTCTGGCACTGCCGCACGCACAAAGGGCAGCTGATCGTCATGTGCGCATGCGCGCCAGAAACCTGGAAGAGGAATGGCCGACACTGCACGTGCCAGGCAACATGGCTCCGCGTGCCACTTCGGGCACGTGTGCCATAGGTTCGCCATCACGGTCTTAAGGTATATATTTGTACTGCAGTTTTACTGTTTTTAGCTATTGGTTGCTTTTCTCTGGTTTTTTCTTATGGAAGCAGGCTTGGATATTTACTCACACACAATGTCCCTCTGGGTTCAACTGAATTGTCTCCCTTAATTGTCTCTCTTTAAAGAGAACTATAGGATTAGCTGAAATATTTCATTAACCATGCACTGTATTTGTGCAGACATGCAAATTGGGTTGTAGTCATGGGTTTGGTATTCCTTCTTGCCAGCAATCCACCATGTTTTTCAAAGGAATCTTCAAATTTTGTAGTAAAGTTGGTACAGTCTTAATATGTAGGAAGCTGGAATAAGGTTGTCACATTGGCATCTGATGATGGTGCTCTTATCATTTTATGTTCTAGGATCCTAATGCAGATACAGAATGGAATGACATCTTGCGTAAAAAAGGCATCCTTCCTCCCAAAGAAAAGCTGAAAGAGCAAGAACAGGCGGAAGAAGAAAAGCAGCAGCAGATCCTCCAGCAACAATCAGTTGGCAAGTAGTCTAGTTTAGAATCCTGAATTAATATGAAACTACTATTACCCAGGTTGCTGGGTTATTTATCACCTCAAAATATAGGAGCCTTCTCACTGCAAACAAGGGCCTCATTAACTTCAGTGGCCCTTGTGTTATCATTGTATTTTGGGTTTGTGATGTCTTGGGTGAAAAGGTTTCAAAATTAATTCTTGTACTTGAAAAGTAAGGATCAGGAGTGTGTCCGGAGATTCTCAGTCATCCAGGTCATGGTTGTCCCAAAGATGCTTTATCAAGAGGCAACTGGACTTTCTGATTTTTCTTAGAAGACGTTTTGCTTCTCATCCAAGAAGCTTCCATCCATCCTTTCATTCCCCACCATCCAGCCAGAGCTGAAGAAGCATCTTGGATGAGAAGTGAAACGTCTTCAAAGAAAAACCAGAAAGTCCAGTTGCCTCTTGAAAAAGCACCTTTGGGATAAGGACCAGGAGAAATATTCAGAACTGTTTGTGTTTCTGATGACTGGTTAAACTCAACTGAACTTCCAACTGCTGTCTACATCAGCGGTCACCAACCTTTCGGACCTCAGGGACCACTAAATTCATAATTTTAAATCCCGCGGACCACTAATATGAATTCATGCGCCCTCTCTCTCTCCCTCTCCTCTCCCGCTCCCTCTCCTTCCCTCCCTCCCTCCCTCTCTCATCTTTCTCTCTCTGTCTCTCTCTCCCTCTCTGTCTCTCTCTGTCTCTCTCTCATCTCTCTCTTTCTCTCCCTCCCTCTCTCTCTCTGTCTCTCCCTCTCTCTCTCTCTCATCTCTCTCTCTCTCTCTCTCTCACATCTCTCTTTCTCTCTGTGTCCCTTTCTCTCTCTCTCATCTGTCTCTCTTTCTCTCTGTCTGTCTCTCTGTCTCTCTCTCTCTCATCTCTCTGTCTCATCTGTCTCTGTCTCTCTCTTTCTCTCATCTCTGTCTCTCTCTTTCTCTCTCTCATCTCTCTCTCTGTTTTATCTCTGTCTTTCTCTCTCTATGTCTCTCTCTTTCTTTTTTTCTCTTTGTCTGTCTGTCTCTCATCTCTCTCTCTCGCTCATTCTGATGCTCCAGTGCTCTCTGGGTCTTGCGGGCGCTTCTTCAGCCTTTGTTGGTGCTGGACACACCTCGGTTGCTTGGGGAGACGCACGACCTGCTCTCCGTCCCGAGACACTCACCCGACCCAATTGCGGCCGATGCTCCGCGTTGTAATGGGCTCCAGGAGGAGGAGGGGACGCCATCTTCCCCATTGTGAAGCACGCTAAATTTAACTGTCCTGTGCAAGGCGCTGCGAGAGCAGCGGGCAGGCCATGGAGGCGCCAACAGCAGCAGCAGAGAGAAACAGCCGGGCCAGGGTCTCGAGGCGGAGAGGAAGTCGCGCATCTCCCTGAATGACCGAGGTGCACACAGCACCAAAAAGGGCCAGAAGAAGCACCCGCGAGACCCAGCAAGAGATGAAGCAAGTACAGGGGCGCTTCGCTCCCGCTCTGAGATATGGAGTGAGTCTCCATCCCCCGCCCTTACCTTTTCAGGCCAGGCGAGGAGTGACTGGGAGGGGAGGGCAGGGGGCGGGGCCAGCCACTGGTGGGTTCAGGCGACAGGGAGCCACAGCAGGAGGATGAAGGAGCCGCAGTTGCCGACACCTGTTGCTTCGGCCCACCTGCGCCACCGCCGCCCCTTGCTGCAACAGCACCATTACCTCGTTCCAGCTGGCGAGGGCTGCACTACTCCTTGCACGTTGCACCACCTGCAAAGTTGCACGTTGCACGTACCACCCTCTACGGCGGAGATTTCCAGTCCCACCACGAGCTGCCTGGCTGGTCCCATATTCCAGAGCTCTAATCACAGGACTGGCCCATTGGTCATCCCGCAGCAGCTCCTCCACCCGGGTGCACTGCGGGCCACCAAAATTTTCTCGCGAACCACCAGTTGGTGACCGCTGGTCTACATTATAGGCTGGGATTTAATTCTCAGGATATATAATTGATAGACTTTGATCTACATATATAATTTTAATAAAATACAGGTAATCCTCAATTTATGACTGTAATTAAGGCCAGAATTACAGTGGTAAGTCATGCCGGTTGTTAAGTGGGTCAACATGTAATCATGCCCGATTTTACATCCCTTTTTGTAATGGTTGTTAAGTGAATACCACAGTTTTTAAGAGAATGCTGCGGTCATTAAATCAACCCATTGTCTGCAATTAACCTTTTTTTCTGGAAAGAGGAAGTAAATACCAGTTTTTGGCAAAAAAAAACCCTCTAATTTGACTCTCTAAACAATCATAAATGCAGGCCAGTTGCTGAGTGCCCAAAATATGATCACATGACCGGGCGGGAGGCTCCGAGACACTGGCCCGGCCTGGCTGCGGCCGATGCGCTGCGTCGTAATGGGCTCCAGGAGGAGGAGAGGATGCTGTCTCCCCCATTGTGAAGCGCGCTAAATTTAAGTGTACTGTGCAAGGCAGCGCGAGAGCAGCAAGCAGGCCATGGAGGCAGTGAGAGCAGCAGTGTCAGCCGCAGCCGGGCACCCGCTGTCGCCGCTGCTCTCACTGCCTCCATGGCCTGCTCGCTGCTCTCGCAGCGCCTTGCACAGCACAGTTAAATTTAGCGTGCTTAAATTTAGCGCGCTTCACAATGGGGGAGATGACATCCCCTCCTCCTGGAGCCCATTACGACGTGGTGCATCTGCCGCAGCCGGGCCGGGCCAGTGTCTTGGGGAGGAGATCAAGTCGTGCGTCTCCCCGAGCGACCGAGGTGTGCGCAGCACCAAGAAGCGTCCGCGAGATGAGAGGCAAGTACAGGGGTGCTTCCCTCCCGCTCTGGAATATGGAGTGAGTCTCCATCCCCGCCATCGCCCTTACCTTCTCAGGCCCCGCAAGGAGTGACTGGGAGGGGAGGGCGAGGGACGGGGCCAGCCAGCCGACAGGGAGCTACAGCAGGGGGACGAAAGAGCTTCGTTTATCTGGGAACCTGAAATGACTCTTGATTTAAATCATATGGTAAAAAGCACCCAAAGAAGAAGAAAGAATATCAGAAAAAGGGAAAAAACCCAACCCTCCCCTGTTTTTAGAAATGGTTCAAGAGGGAGCACACACAAACACAAGAGAGAGGGGGGCAAAGAGAGAGAAGGGGGGAGAGAGAAAAGAGGAGAAAAAGAAAGAGAGAAATGAGAAAATGATGGAGGGAGAGAATGAGAGAGGAAAAAGAGAGAAACAAATGAGAGAGAAGGGGGGGAGAGAGAAATGAGCTGGAGGGAGAGAAAGAGAGGGAAAAGAGGGAAACGAGGGAGAGAAAGAAAGAGAGAGGGAGAGGAAAAAAAACAAGGGAGAAAGAGAGAAAGGGGGAGAAAAACAGAAATGAGAAAATGATGGAGGGAGAGAATGAGAGAGAGGAAAAAGAGAAAAAGAGAGAAGAGAGAGGGAGAAAGAAATAAGAGAGGGAAAAGAGGGAAACAAAGGAGAGAAAAGAGGGAGAGAAAGAAAGAAAGGAAGAGAGGGAGAGGAAAAAGCGAAAAACAAATGAAAGGGAGAGAGAAATTAGAGAAAAGGGGAGAAAAAGAGAAAGAAATGAGAAAATGATGGAGGGAAAGTATGAGAGAGAGGAAAAAAAGAGAAACATGAGGGAAGAGGGAGAGGGAGAGAAATGAGAGAGCTGGAGGGAGAGAATGAGAGAGGGAAAAGGGAAACAAATGAAAGAAGGGGAGAGAAAGAAAGGAAAGAAAGAGGAAGGGAGAGGGAGAGGAAAAAGAGAAAAACAGAAGAGAGAGAGACCCATTTCCCACAGAAAAAACCCAGAGCCACAAAACCCAGGTAGGCGTGGCTGGGGCAGGTCATGTGACTGGGTGGGAGTGACGTTGAGTTGGCCACGCCCACCCAGATTTTGTGGCTCCCAGTGTTTTCTGTGGGAAACGGTCCAAATGGCTCTGAGTGTTTAAGGTTGCAGACCTCTGCCCTAGGTCAACACTAATGAGTAATCTAGAATTCCAGAGATTCTCTTAGTTGAAAAGGGCGTGCTTACTTATTCATTCATTCATTCCATGCATGCATTCATGTATTCATGCATTCAATTTATATGCCACCCATCTCACTCTTGGAGCAACTCTGGGTGGCTTACAAAATGATAAAAAAATAAATATAAGAACAATTACAATTAATTAGAATTAAATAGAGAATATAAACCAAGGGGACGGATAGCACAGGACTGTGGTATTCACTCTTACCTCATCATCTACTACTATTATAGAGTGTCCCTTCTATAACAAATTTCCAAACTTGGCTTGTTTCAAACTAAGGAGAGTAACATATTTAGGAAATCTGCCTTAGATCAACTAATATAACTGGTAAGGTTGTTCATGGGACTGGAGAGATGGCCTTAGCATGTGATTAGCAGTAAGATTATTGTTTTTGAACCCATTTGCTTGATTCATGGGGTGCTCTTTTCAGAGTTAAAAAATCTTTTATTGAGCAAGATTGTCCCCCTTGGCAAGGATTATAATTGCCTTTCTTATTATACGTCATTTAAAAAAAAAGCAGATGATTGCTGCCTAAAATAAGAATTGGCTCAGTAGGAGCAGTAGCTTTGTAGCAAATGAATACTCCCAGCAAGTTAGTTGCAGGAGCAAAGTTAATGAGATGGCATCATTCTGAGGGCAATAACAATTAGGTTCAAGTCTATGTACAAGTGATTCATTTTTCCTTTTGCAACAAGTTTGTTACATGAACATCTAGTGGAGAGAACTGTGCCTAATTTAACAAACCATCATTTTCACAGCATGGTCAGTACCAGGATTTCCCAGCTTTAGCAACTTTAAAACGTGTGGACTTCATCTTCCAGAATTCCCAAACCAACAAGTCCACAGGTCTTAAAGTTGCCAAGTGTAGTTGTTCTACACCACGGGTGTCAAACTCGCGTCGTCACAGCGGCATCATTTGATGTATCAGGACTTTTTTCCCCTTCGCTAAACCGGGCGGGGGTGGGCCAGCACATGACACATCCGGTCTGCGGGCCGCGAGTTTGACACCCCTGCTCTACACTGTCCTATTGTAAAGTTTCTTAATGAGATTCACCTACAGTGGGGCAAAAAAGTATTTAGTCAGCCACCAATTGTGCAAGTTCTCCCACTTAAAAAGATGAGAGAGGCCTGTAATTGACATCATAGGTAGACCTCAACGATGAGAGACTAAATGAGAAAACAAATCCAGACAATCACATTGCCTGATTTGGAAAGAATCTATTTGCAAATTATGGTGGAAAATAAGTATTTGTCACCTACAAACAACCAAGATTTCTGGCTCTCACAGACCTGTAACTTCTTTAAGAGGCTCCTCTGTCCTCCACACATTACCTGTATTAATGGCATCTGTTTGAACTTGTTATCAGTATAAAGGACACCTGTCCACAACCTCAAACAGTCACGCTCCAAACTCCACTATGGTAAAGACCAAAGAGCTGTCGAAGGACACCAGAAACAAAATTGTAGACCTGCACCAGGCTGTGAAGACTGAATC
>QLTV01001997.1:3956652-3975684 GCA_003457575.1 Thermophis baileyi
CGTGTTTGGAGACGGGAGAATGCTGAGTTGCAGCCAAAGAACACCATACCTACTGTGAAGCATGGAGGTGGCAACATCATACTTTGGGTCTGTTTCTCTGCAAAGGGACCAGGACGACTGATCCGTGTACAGGAAAGAATGAATGGGGCCATGTATCGTGAGATTTTGAGTGCAAACCTCCTTCCATCAGCAAGGGCATTGAAGATGAAACGTGGCTGGGTCTTTCAGCATGACAATGATCCCAAACACACCGCCCGGGCAACGAAGGAGTGGCTTCGTAAGCAGCATTTCACGGTCCTGGAGTGGCCTAGCCAGTCTCCAGATCTCAACCCCATAGAAAACGTTTGGAGGGAGTTGAAAGTCGGTGTTGCCCAGCGACAGCCCCAAAACATCACTGCTCTAGAGGAGATCTGCATGGAGGAATGGGCCAACATACCAGCAACAGTGTGTGCCAACTTTGTGAAGACTTACAGAAAACCTTTGACTTCTGTCATTGCCAACAAAGGATATATAACAAAGTATTGAGATGAACTTTTGATATTGACCAAATACTTATTTTCCACCATAATTTGCAAATAAATTCTTTCCAAATCAGGCAATGTGATTGTCTGGATTTGTTTTCTCATTTTGTCTCTCATAGTTGAAGTCTACCTATGATGTCAATTACAGGCCTCTCTCATCTTTTTAAATGGGAGAACTTGCACAATTGGTGGCTGACTAAATACTTTTTTGCCCCACTGTATAAGCTTACCTGGAAGAATATTGAAGTTGACCCTCATCTGTTACTTCCCCAGTTTTTGGACCGCTTCCCTTGCAGAGATGAGCCTGGCACAACTATTAACATTTTTAAAAGCCTTTAAACCATTTTTTGCTTATTTAAACTATTGGTTAATATTACTGTTTTTTATTGGATTCAGTTGGTGGCTTTGACTTATACCCAATTTAAATAAGTAAGTATTAGAAAGATAAGGATGAAATACATAAGATGAGGTGAAGTACAGTGCGTCCACTCCTTCTGCTGCCCTACCCCTTGTGCTTTCTGACTTTCTGAAATACAAATAATGTTCCTTCTACCTGGACCCGTGTTAAATCAGAACCCGAGATGGTATGAACTCTAAAGTGCACTCAATAACAGAGAAATAAAATTCTCCTTTAGGGCTTTTGCAGAGGTTGAGAGAGCAACAGATGGTACAGGAAGAATGCAAGATTATGCTGGCTAAGGGACAAGATTTGGTTCTCTACATGTGTTAGCTCCCTGAGACTGATTAGAAACTCACAAAGAGGACTTTTATTTATTTCTGCCAACACAAAGGTGTACAGAGCAAAAATTTTGTCGACATAACATGCAAGCTGTCTTTAAAGGGCTTCTATTCATAAAATTTAGATGATTCACATTCAAAAGAGATCTTCGGGTGTAATTCTGTATTGTCTACAGTCTGAAATTTGTCCTTGGTAAGAGTGACCAAACTCTTGTTTGTACTGATGACCCTGTATTTCTCCCATATCAGTTAAGACCTATGAAGATATGACTCTGGAGGAACTTGAAGAAAATGAAGATGAATTCAATGAGGAGGATGAACGTGCTATAGAAATGTACAGGTTAGAATATTCTGTTGAATGTGCCATAAATAAAGATATAGTTATAATTGGAAATTATTGTTGACGTTATAAGGTATGGTAAAGAACTCTGGATAAACTTTCCAATTTTAGCCAAATCAAGCCTTCTTCTATAACTTATAAAATAACTATTTGTATACCGATAGTCCTTGTTTTCAGACCGCCTCAAAGCAGCCATTTGCAATTAAAACAACAATGAAAAAGTAACTTTAGAAACAATCCTTCGAATATAGACCTTTGAGGGTCTATAAAACAAAGGAAAGCTAAAATTAGATCATAAGTACAGTTGTGGTCTCACTTAGCGGCTGCCGCAATTAGTGACCAAGTTGCCAGTCTGAATTCTCGCTAAATGAGGACTACTTGTATGTACAAATTCACAGAAATAGTGCCTGCGTAAGTGTAGTCTAGCAGTGAGATCACTGGCACTCAGGTCTGTACAAAGCATTTGAAAAAAAGAATGGTTGGCAATATATAGGATTGTGTGTAAACAGCTTGTTTCAAATTCCTGAAACAGCCACATCTTTTGCAAGGATTGTTGATTGTTTTGGAAATTGTTCCTACTGTATCTATGTGCACTGAGCAAAATAGCCATGCATACGTATGCCAATGTATCATAGCATATGAGAACAGAGAAGTAGAAAATTCATATCAAATTAATGGATATTATAGAAAATATCTATAATTTACAAAAATGAATTAAGTGAATTACTCAAAAATTACAGTAATTTATATTATAGTTAAACCAGTCAAACCCATAAAAATAAACAGGTATCTTGCACGTGCAATAAATCTTCAGTTCACTTTGACAGTGCCTGACACAATAAGGGACAAAATGAATGTAACAGTGAATTTAAAAAAAATATTCACTCTATAAAAGATGCCTTTGGAGCTTCTGTCTCTAAATAAATAAAACATTATGATATTGGCATTCACTCAAGAAGAAACCTAATCCCAGTAAATGTATTATGTAGCCAACATCATCTGGGAAATTATATTTCCAAATAAGTAATTAAAATGTTATCATTAAAACAAAAATTAGATAAATTAGAGGATATTGCAGTAGTGTCCTTCCTTGGATATAAGCCTCTTTTAGCAGTTTACTTACAAGTACAACTGAATTAAGATAAATGTTTGCCTGTGCGGTTCATAAATCTTTTAGCTGGATCAGCGCGAGTACCAGTTTTTTAGCCCTTGAAAGCACTTGCTCAAATTTTTTAAAGGGCCTACACTTGTCCATAACTGCCAATATTATATAATGTGTATAATATATATTTTATAAAGTTTAGTATTGGGATGATAAGAAAGGTACGGTATCTGTCAGATACCTAGGTCAGCCTGTGTCAAAGTGGACAATACATGACTGGCATATAAAACAACTTCCTGACTCTATTATAATCTATATAAGATCTGATCTTTCTCTTTTACAGTTTGGGGTTACTGAATCTAAGTGATGATATTTAAACAGTTAAAATCTAGAGGCAAAATTAGTGGATATACTGCAGTTGGTGATGAAGACTTCCCTGAATCTGGGGACAAGTTGCATCTGGAGAGTAGTTTTAAATATCCTTCCCCCCCCCCATTCTCTACTACCCTTAATATCTATCTATGCTTGTTTTAATCTCTCAGAAATATTTATTCTAATTTTCATCTCCCTTATATTTTGATGTATAAAGGGGAAGAACCATGGTTTATGACATAATGTGAGTGGTAAGCCTGATTACTGGGATTTGTTTAACCATCCATTGTAAAAGCAAACCATAGTTTCAGAGGATAAATGAACTACTGGTAGTTATAAACAGTTTGTTATCTTTTAAATACCGTATTTTTCGGACTATAAGACGCACCGGTATATAAGAAGCACGAAGATTTCGAAGAGGTAAGTAAGAAAAAAAAAGTTTTTGCCCTCCCCCAGCCCCCAGGAGCACTCTGCAGACCTCCCAAACCCGCTGTGCACCTGTTTTCGTGCGGGGCGGGGCTTCGGGAGGCCAAAAATTGCTGTATTCGGTGTATAAGACACACCAACATTTCCATCCTCTTTTAGGGGAGAAAAAAGTGTGTCTTATACTTCAAAAAATACGGTACTTGCTTGTAATATTGGGATAAAAGCATTGCCCCACATCCATTGAAATTGTCAAAGTTTTATTGTGATGTTACATATTAGATCTCCTGCTAAATATGGTCTGAACAAGGAATGATCACTCTGGCTAGAAATTCTGGGATTAGCAGCCCCGGGCATCTGAAGGACCCAGATTGGAGAAAGCTGGCTCTGTTCTGAATAACTAAACATTTTTCTATAAAGAGGAAATATTTATATATGTATACGTTTCTTTTCTTGATTCTATATTGTGCAGGCAACAGAGAATAACTGAATGGAAAGTGTCTCAAGCAAAGAATAAATTTGGACAAATTTTGGAGATCTCAGGACAGGACTATATTCAGGAAATTACAAAAGCTGGCAAAAATATCTGGGTAATACTGCATCTTTACAAGCAAGGGTAAGCAAGCATTTCAAGGCTTTTTGTCTTCCTGGATATTTTTTCTCTGGTAGATCTGATCATTGTGCTACAGTATGGCAATCATGCTGCTAATTGCTGTCCAAGGAGAGGCATTAAAAGTATAATTTCTCCTTTTATGCCTAATTCAGTTGCAAATCAATAGAGGTTGCAATAGAGCTTTCCGCTTATCATTGTAATAGTCTTAACCGTGTGGAAATGAGGATGGTTTCCTATTCACATGAGAGATCCTCTTCCCTTCTTCTCAACTTACAACCATTCATATAGTGACCATTCTAAATTACAATGGCATTGAAAAAAGTAACTTACAACCAGTCCTCACATTATCCCTGTCACAGTGTCCCTTGGTCACGTGATCAAAATTAGTTTGTTTGGCAACTGCCATGTATTTATAATGGCAAAAAAGGTTGTAAAATCGGGTATGACTCACTTAAACATCTTGCTTAGCGACGGAAATTCTGGTCCCAGTTGTGGTTGTAAGTTGAGGACTACTTTAATAGGCAGTCTGCTGAAACTTGTAAATACAGTTCTGTTTGTAAACAGTAGCTACAAATCATGAATATTGCCCATTATGGACATTTGTTTTCTTTTGCATATGGGTCTGTTTTTCTTTCTTAAAATTTAGTATTCCCCTCTGTGCCTTGATAAACCAACACTTAAGTGGACTTGCCAAGAAGTTCCAGGATGTCAAGTTTGTCAAAGCTATTTCTACAACTTGCATACCCAACTATCCTGATAGAAACCTCCCCACAATCTTTGTCTACCTGGAAGGTGACATCAAGGCCCAGTTTATTGGGCCACTGGTATTTGGAGGCATGAATTTGACAAGAGATGGTGAGTGTCTTTCGTAATAAACAGAATACTTTTCTGCACAGAAAATTGGTTAAGGTAGTCTGCCACCAAACTTCAGTGTATTCTTATTTTCCTTCCTTAAATAATCTCCATATCAAAAAAGTTAAGGTTGCAAAAAATTAATCTATTAAATAAAAGAGATTTTTGTTTTTTGAGATAGTGGTCCTCCTTTCCTTCTGCTTTACCAGTTACTGTATATGTGTTCCTACATTTCCTATCAATTGAAGCTGTGCTAAATTGGAATGGATAAATGCTGTGCTAGTTTTTAAAATAGATTGATTTGAATCTTAAATAATAAAAAAATATTTGGCTTCCTTTTCTCGGGAGCTCAGATTGCATCAGCATAGTAGGCAAGACTTGTTATATTTGGCACATCATGGCAATTGTGGCATTGTGTGTGATGCACGTAATCAATGCTTTTTTTGTAGGAGGAAAACTCAAACATCAGTCCTTTTCTAGTACGTGTTAGATAAACTATATTATACAAGCAAAATGTATAATATAGAGCCGAGGTGGCGCAGTGGTTAGAGTGCAGCACTGCAGGCTACTTCAGCTGACTGCTAGCTGCAGTTCGGCGGTTCAAATCTCACCGGCTCAAGGTTGACTCAGCCTTCCATCCTTCTGAGGTGGGTAAAATGAGGACCCAGATTGTTGGGGGGCACTATGCTAACTCTGTAAACCGCTTAGAGAGGGCTGTAAAGCACTATGAAGCGGTATATAAGTCTAAGTGCTATTGCTATTGCTAAAATGAACATACTTTTCTAGCACAGAAATAGGAATGAGTGCTCCCCCCCTTAATGTTATTTACTTCATTTTGTTCTCTTATCCCTTCCTCCCCCCAGTTCTTTAGTCACTTTAATCATCACATCTGTAGAACTAGTCTGAGTAGAAAATCCAGATCAGGCCAACATAAATGAGATTCACTGATTAGGTTGCCCACAGAGTTAACAGTGTGATATCTGATTAACTTGTACTATTGACTTGCTTCCATTTCTGGGATGTAAGCCAGTGTGAACATGTGCAATAAAAACCTGCTGCTACATGGAAAATGTCTGTTTTGTTGCTGTAAAGAAATAAGCAGGGAATTGGGTGTTTATGTCTTTGAGCTCTACAGAAGATGCCCCCCTCCATTCCAAACAGTAGTCGCAGTTCCAAATAAATTACAAACAAGATAAAGGAGGTGAGATGAAGTGTCCATTCTTGGCTAGCTGTAGCATGTCAGTTAATGTACTGAAGGCTTCTTCAAGGAGTTCGTGTAGAACTTAGCACTATAGTAAAAGTGGAAAAGAAAACAACAGATGGAATTGTTCAGAGGAAGAAGGAACATGGTGATACTTTCTCGTTTCCAACTTCACAAGGCATTCACAATGTGTCATTTCTTCCTGTTGTTTATCTCTTACATTTAGAATTAGAATGGAAAATTTCTGAGTCAGGTGCCATTAAGACAGACCTGGAAGAGAACCCCAGGAAACAAATTCAAGACCAGATGATGACGTCCATCAAGTGCTCTGTTCCAACAAAGAGAGAAGAAAGTGACTCAGAGGAGGATTAAGGCCTCATGTGCAACTCTTTGCTGTGCCCAATTACTCAGAATTACTCTTCAATGAAACCAGAATATTTATTGCTATAAAATAATGTGTTTTATTTCAGCCTAACGAATATCAGTGATGGTAAAAAGAAACTTCATTATTCATACAGGAATAAAGTAAAAGCAATTTTTAAACGTGACATGCCATTGAAATCACTTGTTACTTACAAGTAACTTGTTACTTACAAGTTACTTACAAGATCATCTTACTTACAAATGTGGTATCTGCTTGTACTCTTACCACTAACTGTGGTATACTCTCCCCTCTGCTGCAGTGTCACTTTAGGACTTGATAAAAATTGTATGATAAATTTTGGAAGAGCACTGTTGTAAACAATCTTGAATTTACATTTTCTATAAATTTTAAGCATAAAATGTTTTGTTTACTGGTAAAACAAGAATACTGATGTATTTAAATCTTGTCTCCTATGCTGAAAGGACTTACCTGCAATTAGTATAAAAAAAACCAAGGGAGACATGATAGCAGTGTTCCAATATTTGAAGGGCTGCCACAAAGAAGGGGTCAACCTATTTCCCAATGCACCCGAAGGCAAGACAAGAAACAATGGATGGAAACTAATCAAAGAGAGATCCAACCTAAAACTAAGGAGAAATTTCCTGGCAGAACAATCAACCAGTGAACAGCTCGTCTTTAGAAGTTGTGGGTGCTCCATCACTGGAGGTTTTTAAGAGGAGACTGGACAGCCACCTGTCTGAAATGGTATAGGTTGGACTAGAATACCTCCAAGGTCCCTTCCAACTCTGATATTCTATGTTCTAAACCTTAAGAATTAATTAGTCACTGATAACATTAAAAGATATCAGCTTAAATTCATGTGTTCAGTTTACAAATTCATCACATTTTTCATTTTTTGCTTGAATTTGGATTTCAAACTGCTTGATCTGGACTAATTAAGAAATTTTGTAATTCCTTGAATTCCAAGTAACAAGAATTTAGTTCCTTTCCTGGCAAATTCCATAACAAAGATATAACCAAGATTGCACAAATATCTCTGTAAAAGAGACAAAGTTCAGTCCTTTCTGATCTCAAATGGACAATTACAATACATAGAGCAAAACAATTAAATTGGACAACATTATTTCAGCCTTATAATGTAGTGGCAGCAAGTATGTTATTGGGAATCCCTGTGTAGGGCTGGTTAGGGATCAGGTTTTAACTTACATTTTCAGTCTATATCCCAGATTCATTGCTTAACAAATATTTTCACAACCCATTGTAATTGTAGAGTCAGAAGAAAAGTTGTAGATTTGGAACTGTTTATATATAGATTCTGAGTCAAGGCCTGAAGGTTGTGGGAGTCTGGATAGGGAAGAATAGGGAAGAGTCAGATTCAACGTTAGTAATGCCAAGTGTATGTAGTCATGACCTCCTGATCTGGAGATTTTCCATCTTTGATTGTAAATAAGATCCAGACAATCAAGTGCATAATTTGGGGGAGCCCTCCCCCCCCACACCATGGATGTACTAGTCATAACTGAACAGCAGATGGCGGCCATATATTGGAGGAACTTGTGTTCAGATTTTCACAAATCTGTTCTGTGCACATTCCTGGCTTAGGAAGTCCTACCCATTGTTGCCCACAACTTGATAACCTCTCATCTGGGTTATTGCCATGCGCTTTTGGGGGTGCATTTGAAGAACACTTGGAAGCTATAGTTGGTCCAGATTGCAGGAGTGTAGGTGTCCATGTAACACTACTACTTCACAAGTTGTACTGGTGGCCACTTTATTTCCAGGTGAATTCAAGCTATTGGTTATTACAATATAATGTCCTTCAAGGCACAGGGCCTGGCTATTTCCTGGACCTATTTCTGATTATCTCTGCCAATCCATAGGATATAACAACTGCACACTCTAGGTCCCTGTCCCTTAAGGTATGTCATCTGGTGAGATTTGTTACCCTGAATTATCTATCTGAATCATGTCTAGACCTGGCTGGGGAATTCTGGGAGTTGAAGTCTATCCATCTTAAGTTGTCACGGTTGAGAAATACTCTAGAGAGTGACTACTGTATGTAAATTTACTAAACAACAAAACCCTTTGAGTGTTCAGTTTAAATAATAATAGCATAGTTTTTCATTACTTGTATGTTGCAGTTAAGAACATGAGAATGTTCCTCTGCATTACAGCAGGTTCCTCTAATCCAGATTCCTAATCCAGGAATTCTTAATCCAGATGTTTGTGTATGTGTATGTACCACCACAGGTTATGGTAAGTCCTGATGACCCAGCTCAATTGGAAGAATAGATTTACACCATCAACATGTATGCCTTGTTAGCCATCAGATACCTGGTATAGTGAGCTGTATGGATAGAAGATAGTGGTGGCGATAGATATAATGGTACCAAGTGATAGCATGATCAGGAAGAAGTGTGAGAAGGAGAAACCGGAAGTGTCACGGTGAGACAGGCTGGAAAATAGCGAAGCTCCGACGAGCTTCGCGAAATCCAGCCTGACAAACTGCTGTCGGGGGGGTCTTCGGACCAGAACCGTCCTGTAGGGATGGTGAAGAAGGAGAAGCGTCTCGGGCAACCTAGAGGAGCAGGCAAGCTCCTTGAGCAGTCAGAGACAGCTTTGGACCGGGGGCGGCGGCCATTTCTGAATGACCGCTACAAAGCTGGGGCAACCGGACCAAGTTTATGTGCAGGAGCGGTGTTTGGACACAGTGCTGAAACCGAGTGAGAAAGTGACCAACTCACAGGTAAAAAGCAAACAATCTGTCATTTTAAAGAATTTCCCAAGCTGAAATAACGGCTAATTGGCACTTGGTAACTGTGCAGAGGAAAGGGGGGGGGAAACGGAGGCTAAACCTTTAAAGCCCAAGAAGACTATTTGTACTGTGGAGATAATTTTAATTGGAGAAATATAAAAAGACAGAAGGTAGATACTCTTGAGAAAACCTTTTTTTGTGGATTTATTTTTTTGATAGTTTTGACAATCAGCTGCTGGGAGTATATTGTGGAGTGGAGAGAAACTGGAGGAAATAAAACATTGCAACATTTTGTGGATTGTAAGAGAGAAAGTACAGCTGTCTGACCTTGATTGTAAGAAGATAAGTGGAAAGGCTGAGAATCTTTAAGGAGTATTTGTTTTGCCTACACTGCTTGGCTTTGTTTTTCTACAGTTGCGGATGACAATAAATTTTGGAATTGGATTGGATTGGACTATTATTTGAAAAAGTTTAAATGAGCAATATGGAGATTTGGATGTATGAAAAATTATTTATGTTAAGAAATGTGTGTGAAACTAAAAGGCGATAAAAAGTCAGAAACTTTGTTGGAATGTAATGAGCATGAAACAGAAAAAGAGTAAAAAATCTTGTTGGAATATACAGAGCAAGAAATAGGCGAGGAGGTGGTAAAAAAGACAAATGAGGAACAAGAAAATAACAGATGAAAAAGGGATTGAAAGTTTAAAACAACTTGAGGATTTCACTGGGATTTACAGTGGCAAGAAAAGAGCTGAGAGAGGGGAATATTATGCAAAAAAGAATAATTTAAAGGGTAAAATGGGAAATAGTGGGACGAGATTAGAGAAAATTGGGGGGAAAACCACACAAATAATTAATTCAAAAGAGAGAAAAAGGACTCAGGAGAAAAGATATAAGATACATAAAAATAAAAGAAAGAAAAAGAAGAAGCTAAGGGAATTGGATAAAAGAAAAATAATAAGTGGAATTTGTGAGAGTTCAAAGGAAAATGGTTAAAAAGGGAAGGCTGATGGAAAGAAAAAGAAAATAAGGTTCATATTAGTAGATTTAAGAAAACTATCAATATCAATGTTAGTAAATTAAGTTAAAGGTTTATGGTAAAATAGATTTGTAGTAATTAAGATATATGATGTATTTTATTCTGGGCAAAACAGATTTAGTAGAAAAGTGGGATGGGAAATTTGATACATTTTAATTGGGGATTGTTAAAGGGTTTCTATGCAAGATTTGAGAATAACGGTGTATATTGATTAAAGTAAAACAACAGTAGATGGAATGTGAAAAAGTAATTTGTGTTTAAAGACAACTTAAATCAAATTAAATTAATTAAATTATGAGAAGGAGTTGAAATACAGTGGGATAGAAAATATGAGAAATGTATGTAGTAAATAGGATAGTTAATTGATGTTATTGTAAGGGATTAGGAATTTAGGGTGATTAGTAATATGTATGTATTAAAAAGGAAATAAGTTAAGATAAGGAAATATGTAAGGAGAATATTATGGGTTGGAATTGAAACAGAGAGATGATAATGAAATAGATTATGTATATGGAAAGTCATGTAAGGTTGAGCCGGACAACACTTTGTTCATAAAATATGTGATATTTGTTGGAGGGGGGAAAAAAACTTTTATGGAAAAAAAAAAGGAAGAAGTGTGAGAAGCTGGAGAAGTACTAGGGCCTCAAGGAAGATCTAGAGGAGATGTGGAAAGTAAAGGCCAAAGTGGTCCCAGTGGCGGTAGGAGCACTCATAAGCTGGGGGAGTGGCCCCAACAGATCCCAGGAACAAAGCTCTGTCCAGAAGAGTGCAGTGCTAGGAACAACTAAGATCCTACAAGAACCCTCAAACTGTTCATGGTAAAACGACAGTTAAAAAATTTCACCTGTCTCATGTGAAAAAGGCCCTTGAATTATCTCTGGCAGTAGTGAAGAAATATTGAAGAAATTAGGTATGTCCTGAAGATGGCACTGTTTACCATGGAAAGTCCATTGTCTTCTTGAAACAATCCTGGGGATATTTATTAGATGATGGACTTTCTCCAGTTGCCAAGTTGGCATACAGTAATGACAGGCAATTTGCTATTACTAGTCTCTATTCTGTGTCTGTTGCTTATGCTCCAAGCAATCGCCCATTACTTTCTCTCCAATGTAATGGATAACAAAGCTTAACAGATTTTGTATACAGTACCTTAAGTTCAACCCTTGGATATAGTATTGGGATAACGAGGAAAGTACTTCAATTCTAGAAAGAGCTAAGGCCTACTTATGTCTGGCTCATTCTTGGGCTGGGTGTGTGTGATGAAAGTAACATTGTGGGGACATCGCAGAAAACAGGTTGCTAGGCCATATTTGTGTCATGGTTAAGTGCAAATGGGCAAAGATACAACAGTTAACAATATGTCTGACATTAATTTGCGGCAGTTCGTGATTCAGGATTTTTAAAAAGTTGTATATCAGAAAATTCAGTGCTCGGAGTAATGAGTATTGTTCAGGATGCTTTGCAATGTGATTAGCAAGTACCCATGAATGTAAGATTCACCTTATAGACTGTGGTAATAATATCAAAATTTAAATTGCCGCGTACTTAAAACATGGAATATGAACATATGGAGACACTTAGGAATCGTTTTTCTTAGAATATTTTTATAGAATTTTTAATGATCCCTGAACCCTTTTTGAACTCCTAGACCTCTTATTTATATAGAATATTATTTTATTTGCTGTGGTGTTCAATATGTATCATTGGCAGGTATTTTTCACCTTGATCAACCCAGGATAAAATTCAAAAAATCAGGGTAGTACTAATGTTCGATAAATTTCTTTGTTCTGCTCAGTGTAGCACTTGGCTTTGCAATAGTGAGGAATAGTTGGCTTTCTTCCCAAAGGCTTAATTAGAGCCTTTGCCCACCAAGGCTGATAGCCATTCAGACAAGGCAGAATTTCCTCATAGGGACACCATGAAGTGTATGATTGGTAGAAGAACACTACATTTTTTCTAGCAATAAATCAAAACAGGAGGAGTAAAGTGTCACATTTCTCATACTGGCCAGGGCTCTGATTGGAGTTGGATTTCCCTAACATTTAAAAAGCAGAAATGAAATCCTGTGATACAGGTCTGCAATTCCGATTGTAAGCCATGACAGTTGTTAAGGGGGGGTCATCACGTGACCATGCTTAACTTCATGACCTTTTTCACAGTAGTCGTTAAGTAAACCTCATGTTAAGGGAGGTTTTTTGCTATAGGTTTTTTTGCTAGAAACCAGAAGTAAACTCCACCAAAAATAAATTGTGATCACATAACTGTGGGACACTAAAAGCAGCCAAAAGCAGCCAAAAATGCAGGCTATCTGAAAGCATCCAAATGAAACTCCCGGGATGACTTTGGGTCAATAATTCTTCCTCATTTCAAACTCCTTCCCTTGATTTTGAGAGTAAATAAGAGTAGGAACACTATGTATATTGCCTTATTCTGAATGAAATGCAAGATAGAAGATACATGGATGATAGAGATAGAGATAGATAGATAGATAGATAGATAGATAGATAGATAGATAGATAGATAGATAGATAGATAGATAGATAGATAGATAGATAGATAGATGATAGATAGATAGATAGATAGANGGGAGCAGAGAAGAAGCAGCTTTTTCTCTCACTTTCCTCTTTTGAGGGAGGAACACACACACACACACACACACACACACACACACACACACACACACACACACACACATATATATATATATAGAGAGAGAGAGAGAGAGAGAGAGATAAATAGACAGAACAAATCTTCTAGATCTGAGGTAAACTGCTTGAGGCCTCATGGGGCCTTCTGCAGAAATCTTTTAGCTATTAGATATATTTGTAGAAATTGCTGCCTACTTTATTCAGATTTTAATTCCTTTGTGGCAGAAAAAAAAAGTGTATCGCAAATGGAAAAGTGGAGCTGTCAGAAGGCAAATGAGTACATGACCTTAGTGTCTGATCCTACTCATGGCTTGCAAGAAATCAAGTTCTGGGTCAAACAGAGATGACTAAAATGTGCAAAGAATTTCAGTGGCCTTTTGACAGGATAGCACAGACCAAAGAGTAATAATTCTAACCTTCATTATAAGAAGAAGAAATTGTATAAATATTGGGTAATTGATAAAAGCCATGCTTGACAGAATGAGGGAGAAATGTGCATAAATACAGAAAGCAACATAGGGAAATCCATAACAATAGGGCTATTTTTCAGAATAACTCTCCAACAGACTAGGTATCCTGAAGGATTTGCAATCAGATTAATTACCGGGCAGTCAATTAAGTATTTGTACAAGTAATCCTCGACTTATGATCAGAATTGAGCCCAAAATTTATGTTGTTAAGTGAAACATTTGTTAAGTGAGTTTTGCCCCATTTTACGACCTTTCTTGCCACAGTCGTTAAGTGAATCACCGCAGTTGATAAGTTAGTAACCTGGTTGTTAAGTGAATCTGGCTTTCCCATTGACTTTGCTTGTCAGAATGTCGCAAAAGGGGATCACATGACCATGGGTCATATGGTCAATGGTCATAAGTATGAACCAGTTGCCAAGCATCTGAATTTTGATCACATGAACATGGGGATGCTACAAAGGTTGTAACTGTGAAAAATGGTCATAAGTCACTTTTTTCAGTGCCGTTGTAACTTTGAATGGTCACTAAATGAACTGTTGTAAGTTGAGGACTACCTGTACATTGTTTCCTTTCCCAACTTGCAACTAACCACAGCATCAAGGTAACTGCAAACAAGAGGGCAAATTACAACATGTGTGTTGCAACTTCATGACCCAAACTCTGACTGTTTTGTGCTTGTATTGCAATGTCACATGCAAATGCATAAAAAGTAAAGCTTGTATCATAATTTCAGACAATGCATCTTTTGATAAAATCTCAGCTGGTTGCAGGCGCCTCCTCATAGCACACATATTCCCAGACAACATCTTTCTATTGCAATGTCCCAATGAAGTTGCCTTCATCTCAACCTCAGGCCATGAAGAAGATAGCCTTATGGGTAAATTGGTGTAAAAGTAGTATTTCCCCCTTTATTCTAGCATAATCCTGAGGCAAACTCAAGATATACAAAATCTGTTTGTATTTTCACACATTATCTTGGAAGAAAGACAGTTTTGTGGGGACCAGGAATAAAAGCAGGAGAGGAATCATATATTGTTCATTCAGAAGTGAGGAAATGTCCAAAGAAGTCTTATCCTCAATTTCTCTTTACATTAATATATAATATACCATTGTTAGACAAAAGTGTAGTTTCAGTTTTGGCATGACTGCTAGAGATAAAGCAATGCTGTGTTATTAATCCTGATGTCTCCTTGTTGTTTTCATAGGAGCTTGTCTTTCATTATAGGTGCACTGTCTGAAAGATAAAGGAAATATGAAAGAACTCAGCCCAAGCAGTAAAGAACAGACAGTTTCAGCTGCTCTAGTGCTAATTATACTGTCATTTCTCCTCCGTTCATCTGGCCTACTGGAAGAATTGCAAAAAGATGAGAGATCAGCAGACAGTCAAAACACCCCATAGTCATCTTGAACACATTTTTATTAAAATCAGAAGAGTTGGAAGACAGGTGGCTCATAATTAAGATTAGGGTATTAATGTTATTTTAGGGACCACACCTCCCCTCAGGTTCTGCAGAGAGGATATGTTATTGATTAAGGACTGTCATTTGATGGGACCCAAAAGAAGAACTATTTCTAACACAATGCCCACCCTTTGGAATATCACCTCCATCTTGAAGGTTAGATTGGTCCTTCTTGCCTTTTGAAATGCTCTAAAGATATGGCTCTGTCAATAGGCCTGGGGATCTGCTTATAATTTGGAGCCTAATACATGGTTAAACTGATTGACCTGTTACTTGTTGCCACCATCATAAATACATGCTGGTTGCTATGTGCCCAAATTTTGATCACTTGACCATGGAGATGCTGCAATGGTTGTAAGTGCAAGGATCAGTCATAAGTCACTTTTTAATGCCATTGTAACTTTGAATGGTTGCTAAATGAATGGTTGTATGTCAAGGACTATGTGTGCTGGTTGTGTTTTTTGAGTGTTGTTAACTAAATCTGCTTCTCAGAGTCACAAATGTGAGATGGATGTCTCTAGAATGAATGAATTCATTCATTCATTCTAGAGACAGTAATTAATTAATGATAGAAAACAAGAACCATTTCTGTCCAAAGCTATCATGATTACATCACTGTCTTCTCTATGGCAGCCTTGGCCATTGAAATAAAAAACTTTGAAATCCAGCCCTGGCTGTTTAATGATGCCAATTTATGGTTTATACAGTGGTGGAGAAATACACCCATCTGACACATAAGCTTTGCTGTCTATTATTATATGATTAAAATGTATAACTTCCTAGCAATAAATAAGAGGCACTGAATGTCCTTAATAAGATTTGAAGCCATCAGGTGAGGTAAGGTAAAGTACAGATTGCTAACCTCAACAGCAAATCAGTTCCTAATAATAAAAAGTATTCCCAAGATATAACATCTGCAATATAAAAATGATGTGACACCCACACATGCATGCCAAGTCGTTTATTACTTAGTATTACTGAAGCCCTCTTTATATTGCATGGTAAGTGTATTGTCAGTCCTTCAAAGAGTTCTGCACTTCCTTTTGCAAAGAACTTACTTATGCTCTTTGAACTTCAAGGTAGAAAAAGAAATCAAAGGCAATGGTACTGTCTCTCTGGAGTTCCTGGCCTACTTTGTAGAGATCTATTCTTTTCTTCAACAGAAATATAGAAACAGTGCCAGAAATACATATTCAGTTTGTTGATAATTTATTTCTTCTTTTAATATTGCGCAAGTTGTCCAAGAGACAGAATCTAACAGACATTCACACAGCTGTAGGGAGAACTGAACAAATGAAACTTCCTTAGAAGATAGATTGTCAGGGAAATACTTTAAGAGCTGACCAGCTGCCGTGATGCTGTAATGCTGTAATGATGATACAATGGTAGTAATGAGTCAGCAGGGTTATTTGACTGTTATCACTTTAAGAGACGGTATTATAAGAGAGGCCCTGTTAGGGCGTCTCGCTCTCTGTGTGCTTCCGTGCTATAGTTGATTGATTGCCTGACTTTGCCTAGTACGTGTATGTATATATTCCTTGTAGATAAACCACTATTTGAAAGACAAACCTCTGTTTACTGTATTTTGCTCCTGGGTTGTCTCAAAATAGTCACACTGTGCGCACTCTGACATAGATGGATGTACATGAGGAAGTTAAAAATGGATAATCTAATGCACTGAGAATTTTGGAATGTAGCCACTTCCTCAGGTCCAACAGGATCAAATTGTTTCTAGATAATGAGCAAGTCTTCTCCCCAGGCATCTCCACAGAACCTGTCCTGCACCATGCTTGCCCCCCCACTGGAAGTGAATCTGGGCAATTTTATCTGCCAGATGCACAGAGAATTCTTCTGCATTGCCTTGAAAGTAAATCTCCAGACCTCCCTTGCCCAGGAAGATCCAGGGAGCCTTAAACAGGGCTGTTGGATGGCATTTTGAGGATACAATAAGAACACAGAAATATTGATGTTTTACCACTCTTGCCACCACAACGTAATCTAAATAGCAGCACTCTCATCTTTCTCCAGTGGCTTTCTAGACATCTCTTGATCCTTTTCAGCTATCCCAATTCCTCCATAATCTTTGGGAAGTGCTGGGGGTGATGGACCAAGAGAGGTCTTACAATCCTATCCATAGCTCCCGCCTCTTCCCCAACCCAGGCAACAGCCAGGGCCTCTGCAGGACCATGTAGCAGGAGCTCAGGTATAATCCCCAGTTCCCTTTCGAACCCACCAGATCTATCAATCACTGGGGGAAGATCAGTCAAATAGGTCTGTGTAACGAGGAAACATAAGAAAATCTCAAAGTCACCAAGTGTGATTTGACCATGACAGAGGAGACAGGGAGAGCTTTACTCTCCAGTCACATTGACACTGCTCCGACAAGAAAACCATATGTGGCCACCAGTGTTCTGAGTTGGGCCATGGATGCCCTGGAATAGACCTATGGCCACTATGGTGGCTGTGAACATCTAAGCTGCCTCCAAGGTCTGTCCCAGGTATGGCAAATTGAAGGTCTTCCTTAATGTTTTTGGGGGAAAAGTCAGCAAGTAGATTCACCAATTTTGATAACTATCACTTCTCTTCTAAAAAAACTTCTTGGGGTGATAACAATAAAGAGATTTAGGAGAGAGCTCTGAAGATTACACACATAACCTCTGCTATGTGAGTTGCACTGGGTTCTAGTTTGCTTCCGGGTCCAATTAAAGCTCTTCATGGCATAGAACCAGGCTACCCGAGGAACCATCTTGTTCCAATTATATTGACCAGTCAGGCAGGGAGGATATGTTGCAGACCCCAAAAGTGAGGTTGGCCCCACTCTACCCTAAGGTGCTTGGTGGTCTGAGGCCTCTCTCTCCACCATTTAATTCAGCTTTTTAATTCTATTTTTATTATGTTCTTCACTCTTTTTAATTTTGCCTTTAATTATGTGTCTTTTATATGGTTTTTGTAAACTGCCCAGAGTCATTTGGATAGTGAGATAGGCAGTGTCTAAATTTGATAGATAAATACATAAATATTAATATTAATATTAATATTCATCTCCTAGCATCTACACTAATATTTTTCAATCTTTGCCTTGGAGGTGTCTCAGCTTTCAGATACTGTAGGTATCATGAACTTCCAGAATTTGTTTCTGTCTTTGTTATACATGGATAAATTAATTTCAAGATGAATAATTCTTATGGAGGTGTCAGTTGCTAGTTTAAATTTGCTTGCCTTTGGCACAGATACTTCATTTGTGAAACTTACTAAATACATAAAGCACGAAATCTGAGAATTTGGGTTTTATGGTGTGGAAATTATAGTAATTGATTCTAATATTTAGGAACAAAAGTCTGAGTAATTTTTTGTGGTATATTAAATGGTAAATGGAATGAAGAAGATTAAATGTGAAGTGCTTAATTATTTAGTTTTTCTTAGTATTTTTTACTTTAAAACAACAAAAGAATATTTTATTTGGAGTCAGTCTTTAATTTATGGAAATACAAAGATTTCCATAAATACATAAATATGTTTCAATTAACTGTCTTAAATGGGTTGTTTTCAACTGACTGATCAACAGCCTGGGAGTATGCTAGTTGCAATTGGAAATTACTCACATTAATTTTCGTCACTCACTGGGACTTTATGTCTCTAAATTCGGTTCTTTCAAAATATGCACTGGTCTGCTAGGCATTATATCTATTGAGCTTTCTTTGAATATTGTACATGTTATGTTCTAACTGTTTCAACTGTGTTGCATGGTTCCAACCAGGTCCAGCGTTTGAGCGGGAAAAAGCTCAAACGCTATTGGCTGGTCTATCTGACAGCTCCCTATAAAAGGGCAAGCTGTCATACTGCTTTTTGCTGGTTGCTGATACAAGAGCTGAAATAAAGAACTGCTTGGAAGTCTGTCTCCTGTCATCTCTACCCACTATCTAACAGTAGCGACGAGGGCTTGGGCCAGGAGAACTGTGACTAGCTTCTTCAGCACTTTCAACCAGCCAGGCAGACATCTTCCTGCCTCCTTCTGCCGCTATGTCCACCTTCCACCCGCCGGCGCCTTTCGACCCGACCCGGGAGAAATGGGACTCCTACATGCGGCGATTCGACTGCTTCCTGGAAGCAAAC
>QLTV01001997.1:3978560-3989495 GCA_003457575.1 Thermophis baileyi
TGAGCGGGAAAAAGCTCAAACGCTATTGGCTGGTCTATCTGACAGCTCCCTATAAAAGGGCAAGCTGTCAGACTGCTTTTTGCTGGTTGCTGATACAAGAGCTGAAATAAAGAACTGCTTGGAAGTCTGTCTCCTGTCATCTCTACCCACTATCTAACAGTACATGTCAGGTTTTAGGCAATGAAGAATGTAGGTAATTCTGAAACATTTTTGAATTTATTTCTCCATCATTTCATTCATTAGATTTATATCCTGTCTTTTCTACAAGTGCTCCAGGCATTTTATAGAGAGTTCGCCTTCCATTTTATGCAATTCTCTGTCTCATAATTTCTACAGGATAGACGATTTATTTCTTGGGGTCTCTCCCTAACTTCCTTTTTTGCCATTCAGATCTCCCTTCAGTACGATGGGTGAAAACTTTTGAAAAGAGGTTCCTGCTATTTTGAAAAATGCTAAAACTATAATGTAAGCAGTACAATAGGAACATTACATATAAACACAGAAGAAAATTTCCAAACTAACCATTCCCACAGTGTGTTGATGACCCAACTCTTTGGGGTAACTCAACGCACAAAATTGGCTTTTTAAGTCTGCCTTTTGTCCATTCCTGCTTTACATTTTAGGGCTGAAATTTCGATTCCAGTCAAGCCCCCACAAGACTGCACAGATTTCAATAAAGTAGCTTTAATGGTCATCTGGGATAAATAGTGACCCTTGGAAATTATAGGATAAAACTTGTAGCCTCATTTATAATGGGTAGCTTCAGGCTGAGTCTCTTTGAATACTCTGAGACATTTTCCCCAGGTTTTTTCCGACCTGAGCTTTGTCATTTATAAGAGAAGTCCTGTGACTCATCTGCCATTTTTTTTCTCTTCATTTCTCCCCACAAACTTCCACTAGCATCTAAAGGATCACATCTGCCACATTATAGAGAGCCAAGAACAAATTATTAATTTTTATAGAAGCATTTTTATAGAATGCACAGATAGAACCTCTTGGTTTGCATGCAAAATAAACTAGTTTTCTAATCTGCCATTTTCACAGCTTTCTTTTGCTTTGCCATGTCTGTAACCTCTCTGTGACCTGTATGTTCTGCTTCATGCTGGATACCTAAAACAGACCAAAGCTTTCAGTGGAAATTAATGGAGAAGACTCAGAACAAATGAAATAAGATTGCATATATATTTTAGTATAAAAATAATTATTAATAAGCTGCTATATAAATCAATCACTAATAGTAGCACCATCAACACATGTTCCCTAAATAGTTTAGTAAACAAGTACAATGTGAGTTAATAATTATAAACCTTCCAAACAGTAGCCCAGCAAATTATAGGAATAAAGATATCTGGTGGGATTAATTTGAAATTTATTTTTAATGCATTACAAACTCCTGCCTTGTGTTTTCCATTATATGCTTAAAAGCAGGTAGAATGCAGGTTAATAATCTCTAAAATAGTAAATGTGGATTATATTATATTATATTACTGTTAGATGGATTCATAGTTGGCAGAATGGTTATAGCCAAAGAGTGTTTTATTAATGACTCTACTTCAGCTTGGTCGGAAATGTGAAGGGGGTGGAAGGAGGGTGTGTCCCATGAGGCTCTGTTCTTGGTCCTGTGCTGTACAACATTTGTATCAATGACCTGGATAAGGGAGATAAAGAGTCTGCAAATGGACAAAATTGGGAGGATTAACTAATACTTTAGATGAAAGGGAAGAGATTCAAAATGATCTAGGAGAATTAAACAGGGGTTCAGGAACAGGATGGAAAGACATAACTTGGCAATAATAGTACGTGCAAAAAGGATTGGGGTGTTCTTGTTGACTGCATTTTTATAGACAACAATATGATGAAACCATTAAAAGTGCTATTGGGAGTGTATTAGCTGTTGATAAAAACAGTGATAAACTGGAGCAAGTTCAAAAGAGGGTTATCACAATGGTGAAAGATCTAGAAACCAAGGCCTTTGAAGAATGGTTAAAGAATCAGGGCTTGTTTAGCATATAGAAGGGACAGGTGAGGGAGACGTGATAGACATCTTCAAATATCTCAAGTGTTTTCAGAAAGGAAAAGAAGTTGATTTATTCTGCTATCCAATGAACAAGACAGAATGAATGGACTTAAATTACAAAGAACCAGATTCAGGCTAGAGAGTGGGAAGAATTTCCTGGCTTTGTGAACTGTCAGTTGGTGGAACAGACTTTGGTGAGTTCATCAGACAGAGGCCGAACAGTCATCTGTCAGAGTTGCTATTGCAGATCCTGCACTGATTAGGGTCGGACTAGATCCCTCAAATCTGTATGAAACAAAATAACAGTAACTCAGAAAATGATAGGCTTAAGAAATACATTCTCTGGTGGGATTAATTTGAAATTTATATCTTAAAAATACCATCCCAACTCCTATTTTGTATGCTTCTATCATATACAGGGGGAAAGTGAATGAAGTATTTTTCTGTGAGTCAGTTTTAAACAGAACTTCATATATACTTGCACCAATGATACTATTGTTGTCTGTGTGTGCCATTTCTTTAAACATTTGATGTTCTGTATCATTGGCTTGCTGTGCTTTTTACTGTATTTGGTGAACTGATTTCTAGAGACAGTGTAACTTGGAGGGAAAGGATTAAGTTGTCAGTCAGCTCACTGACTATGCATGTATAATATACGGTATTCTCTGGCTATGATAACACTTTGAAAACATTATTTGTTTTTTAGGCAGATTGTGGTCTTTTCTTTTATTCCTTCAACCAACTCTCTACATAATTATTTCAACAACAGGTTATTCAAGAGAAAACAAAGATTGCTTTCCCTCACTGATTGATTCAATAAGCCTTCTTTCCTCTCATTTTTACTATGTATTAGCCATAAAGCAAAGCTGCATTCTATTTCTCATTCTAAAGAAGTGAAATTCCAAATAGCTCTGTACAACACTTTCACAATTAAACAAGAATGTACCTAAATTAACAACCCACTACACTGGGCTTGATTAAAAAGCAGAACAAATTAAACTAAATTGTTATTCTTCTAATGGCTTTTATCTCAAAATGGCAAACACAATTCATGGATGAAAAGAAAAATCCTTTTTCAGGGATACCAACTTGTAGCAGTCAGAAACAGAAAAGTAGGTCAGTAGGTCACAAATGTAAAACTGCACTGAAATAGATTTTCTGAACTGCTCTATTGTGAAAGAGCTAATGGAAGGAATGTGAACAGATACATTTAAAATATTTTAAGACACAGAACATTCCCTGGAATTTCATTCCAAATTCAAATAATAAAAAGTGAAAATGCTAGGAATGTACTGTAGTTTTGTAAGAAAACTACGTTTCAAATATCACAGAACCTTAATCATTTCTTTGTGTATCTCTCTCTCTCTCTCTCTCTCTCTCTCTCTCTCTCTCTCTCTCTCTCTCTCTCTCTCTCCCTCCCCCCCTTCGCCTCCTCTCTGCCACACACACACACACACACACACACACACACACACGCACATGCACGCGCACACACCTAGTTAAACTGATTACTTCTTAAATATTAACTTTTTAAATTGTACATAAAGAATTGATTATGCATGTCATCTTAATATATGCATTATTTAATGGGTTCTAAATTATTGTGAAATGTTCTACATACAAGAACTGATTACTCAGATTAATAGGCTGATTCAACTATAGTAACAATGTCTAATTATCTATTATACAATGGGACACCTTTAACCTATCACCCCAAATCTCTGGCTGGAGCTGATAAAAGTTAAAATCAAAGAGTATTTGAAACAGCACAAATTTGTGTTCCTGGCCTAAAACAACAAATAGTCTGGAAGAAAAGGAGACCATTTTGATCAAGAATTGTGTCTCCATATTCTCAGATTGATTTGTGTTTGGTTATAATTACCAATTATATTTGGTTATAATGTTCTACAGTGAGGAAGGCATTTATTAAATGGTGACATTGAGGGATATCAAGGAACATCAGATGGAGGAAAACAGTGTTTCAGCTTCATAACACACGTCTTTCCACTTTTTTACATGTGTCATGACATTGCTCAAAAGGAATGAAGCTTGCATCCATCCAAAAAGGGTGCAGCTTTAAGACAAAAGTAATAGGATCCAGTGACACTTCTGTTACTTCATGATAACACTTCTGATGCACACCAGGGTCATGCCAAACATAAGAAAAGGAGAAAACCTAATAAGGTAATTTCTTGTCAGGTGCAAGCAACCAGATATTCACATGTAGGGTTCAAGCCAACTACTTTATTACATTTTTCTAATTATACAGGAATCTCCCCAGGCTGCCAGCCTTCAATTGGGACGAGATAGATAAGACTCTGTGGAGTTTAAGAGGGGGTCGGTTCTGGATCTCTTGCATCTGCACAAGATTTGAGGCTAATGCTGCACTAAAGAGGCCTCTTTGCCTGGTTGGGTGTTTCCCAACATTTCTGGTCCTGGTTTGTTTCCATTGATATTATGGATGATAAGTTTCATAAGCTAACTAAAATTTATAAGAACTATCACTCACAATAGCTTGAACGATTCTGGTCACATATTCATATCATAATCAATAGTTAAGACTAGCCTTTCTAGGTTCATTGATAATTGTAGGCTTCAGTGATAATTGTTCATTGATAATTGTCAGCCTCCATGCCGTTTGCTTGCTTCGGCTGCCATAGAAATGGGGGGAAGTGGGGAGGTCTAGGTATTTGGGAGGAGGGGGGAAGCAGTGCTGGAGATGTCTCCTTGTGTATCTGATTAGAGGGTTAGGGAGGAAAGTTCTCATCATATGTTGTGCAGCTGAATGGACATGTTTATGGCCGGCTCAAGGTCAACGGTTTCTGCAGACCAGATGCGGAGGCTCCACCTGAAGGGATGCCCACATGACAGCTGGGGGGCATTGGGATTGGATGGCCAGCCCGGGTCTTTCGGGGGGAGGGATTTGGGATTACTTTCTATATGTTATTTTCGCGCCTTTGTCTCAAATCTTGCTTTTAACTTGTTGCTATCAGTTCTTATCCAGTAAAAGTACCTTTCTCTACCATCATGGAGTTGGGGTCTTTCTTTCCTGGACTTTGAGCGGAGGCACAGCTAACACTCAGGGCACATCTACATCCTAGAGTTTTCATTCCCCAGCAGCTTGAAACTGACCTGCGACCTTCTTCATTTTTGCCAACTCCAGCCCTTTGCCCCTGGTCCATGTTCCTGCATTAAAAGAAAATTAAAACAACTTGCTGATGCCCATCTTTTAATATGCATTATATCAAATTCTCTGGTCATCTGTGTGTGGTGGTGGTGGTGGAATAACTTGCTATGATGCAATACTTTCTTACTGCAGATCCTGCTCCTCCTTTCCATTTTAAAGCCTTTTACAAGCTGTGATGTGCAATGATAGCAGAGTTGGCATTTTTGCAACTAGATCCTTTCCTCAGCAACTCCAGTCTTGGTTGCATGTTGCTATGGCAGCTGAAAAGAGCAAAGAGCAGTATTGTTTAGAAGATCCATAGATATGGCCCAGTAACAGACGAAAAAAATCCGAAGACTCTTGTACAACACCAGGAAGCAATGATATAGAAGTAGAATGAGATAGGCATGGAAAATATATGGATATTTATATCTATATCTACTGTATATGGAAAATAACCTGGTTTCAGTGCTGAAAATGGAAAGTAGCCTTTTCTGCTATTCTAAGTACACCACAGCCAAGCCAGGAATAAATTGGTTCAACTGCCAAACACAGATGACAATGTGAGAGTACACAGCCCATACTGAAGTAAGATGGTAATGTACGTGAAGGTTGTGTGAACATTTGTGGCTATGCTGGAGGACAAAGAAGTGACTATTGCACTAGCCCAAACCTTATACAAATTACCTGAAATCATCCTTTAGTATAAAGTTTGGTTCCAGCTATACAGAGCACTCCCTCCTCTTTCTATTTCAGAATGTTTGGTTTGGTGTACATGAGCAAAATGGAATCCATGCAATGTATATTGAGGACTCACAGAATCATCTTTTCAAACAGAACCCTAAGCCAATGTCTTTAAACTATGAAATCTGAAAAGATTTAACTCCCCCCTCCTTCATGTGGAGCATTGATTTGTAAGTCAATGGTGGCAGCATTCATCCACTGTGTAATCCCATGAAAAGTTGAAAATAGCTTTACACAATCCTTGTGTGCCTCTCCCTAAGAGGGAGCATTTCATCCTTGACCTATTTCTGCTTGCTGCACAATAGACTTAATGAGTAATGATGACTTTAGAAAGAGCAGCACAAAAAGAAAAAAGACTGAAGGCTTTAAGATGGGAATCTAGAAAAACATCAAGCCATGTCTGCCAAATTAAAAAAAATGTGATATTTGAAATAGGAACAGATTGTTGCTTAAAACCTAATAGTTAAAGTTCTGCTGCAAATTGCATTTAAGTTGTTATTGTTTTGATTAGAATCCAATTCTCTATGTTCAACAACTCAGAGGTGGGTCCTACCGGTTCGGACCAGTTCTATAGAACCGTTAGTAACTTGGCGGCCTGGGTCACTGGAACCGGCAGCGACCCAGGCCTGCCACGCCCCTGAGCCAGTTCTCTCTTGTTTTTTGCTTCTGCACATGCGCAAAAGCCCTTTTTTAATACTGCGCATGTGTACGCGTGCACAAACCATCTGCGCAGCGCACGATGTGTGCCCGCCCGCATGGCGTGTCCCTGAGCGAACCGGCAGTAGAAGAATCCGGAACCCACCCCTGCAACAACTCCTCTTCCATTCTTGCTTCTGAGGCTTCAGCTCTTTCAAGGCTAAGATGATTTGGTGCCTTCTCATTTCTCCTGTATAGAACAGCTGTTTCTTAAGGGAGGGGATCTTATGATCAGAGCAGCACCCATATCACAATACAAGGACTGTGTGTATTTGTGTGTAAGAGACTGATACAAATAATATTTTTTATTTCTCTTTGCATGGACTGAGGGGGTCTTTATGCCCTTTATTCTTACAGTTGTGAAATTTGCAGGTCTGAATGTAGTAGATTGGTTCTTCAATAAGAGGTAGTCCTCAATTTACAACAGTTCATTTAGTGACCATTGAAACTTGCAACAGTACTGAAAAAAGTGACTTATGACCGTTTTTCACACTTACGATCGTTGCAGCATCAACATGGTCACGTGATCAAAATTCAGAGTTTCGTTGTAAATTTATTTCCTCTTTAATATATGCTACAACTCCTTTTTTCTGTTGTGACAGTGATGCAAACATATTCCCCAATTTGGGACAATTTAATAGGTGTTGATGTTGTTTTTTTATTTGGGCTTCTTGTAAAATTATTATATCCAAATTTATCTTACTAAGTTTGTTTAAAATTTTTTTCCTTTTTAATGGGGAGTTAAGGCCATTAACGTTCAAGGATAAAATCTCAGCTTCCTCTTTTGTCTCTTTATCTATTATTATTATTTATAGAATTATTTCTCACATTGATCTAAAGACTGACAGATACCAAAACAAAAAAAGATATAAACTACTTCTTCCCAAAAAAAGGCACATGGTCAATCATCCACACAGAAAGATTAGGAGAAAATGGACAAGACTTCTTTTGCTCTAAAGTTGC
This sequence comes from Thermophis baileyi, assembly GCA_003457575.1. NCBI lineage: Eukaryota > Metazoa > Chordata > Lepidosauria > Squamata > Dipsadidae > Thermophis > Thermophis baileyi. The sequence goes on from QLTV01001997.1 coordinate 3,986,147, forward strand.
CTGTAGGGATTTCTCCTTTAAAAGTAAAGCCCTTGCTAGATTTCTCCAGTTATAACTTTTATCTTCCTTCTAATAAATATTATCAGCTACATTTACTATATTCTTGTTTCTTTCCTCTTCAGGCTGCAAAGAAAAAAGCCTGACAATTGCAGTTTTTGAGTTTTGGGTTGCTCTGGCTTTCAGCTTCAGCAATGTCTTGAGGATTTAGCAGCATAAAGTTAGTGCACACCAGGGCTACTAGAAGATTTTAACGTTATTTAATGATTTAATGTTAAATCTCAAGGGTAGAAAAAGGAGAGTCTTGGACGAAACAAATTTACAAAGATGAAGATGGTAGAATCCTAATAATAGAAGTAATATTGAATAAAATAAAAATAGCTCTTGTGGGAATTTATGCCCCAAATGAGGGGCAGAAACAATTTTATAAAAAACTACATAGTATCATTGGCGAATTCAAATATGATAATATCTGTATAATGGGAGATTTTAACGCAATTGCAGATAGACACTTAGATTATAAAAGTGATAAGATTAGGAAAGGAATTAGAAGAACACTACCTAGTACCTTCCTTAAAATGGCGGAGGAGTTTAATATTCAAGATATCTGGAGGGAGAGAAATATAGGGAAAAAGCAATATACCTATTATTCGGGTCGACATTTATCATGGTCCAGAATCGACATGGTGTGGCTGTCAGTAGATTTAAAGTCGGAAGTGGAAGACATTACAATTGACACTAATGCTTGGCCAGACCACAACCCAGTCAGAATTAGATGGAGAGGACAAAAGAAAATAAGGAGGTGGACTTTGAAAAGAGCAATTTTAAAACATAAAGAATTTAAACTAAAAATGGAAGACCAAATGTGTCTGTTTTTTCAGATGAACAAAAAGGAAGATACAAATTGCCAAAATTTATGGGACACAGCTAAAGCTTACATGAGAGGTGTTGCAATTGCCTGTATGGCCAGGGAAAATAAAATCAAATTACAGCGGCAAAGAAATTTAGAAGAAGAACTCAGTAGAGCGGAGACAAAACTACAAAATGAACCACAAAGACGTGATTTGAAGCAACAAATAGACGTAATCAAACACAAGATGAATACCATTGAAAAGGAAGAACTGGCACAGCAAATAAAACGTACTAAGCAAAAAAAATTTGAAAATGCTAACAAACCGGGAAGATGGTTGGCCTATAGAATAAAGAAACTCAATGATAAAAAAAGGATTAGTAAACTATACAATGAAGAGGGTGATATTGTATATCAGAACGAAGGGAAGAAAACTGTAGCCTACGAGTTTTATAAGAAATTATATGAAGATGAAGAACGGAAAAACAAAGACAATATACTAAAATATCTGCAAATTACCGAAAGTCCCAGAAGAGATCCAAAATATGTTGAATAAAGAGATAACACCTCTAGAATTATCAGATGCAATTAAGAAGGAAAAAAACAACAAAGCCCCAGGTCCTGACGGTTTATCAGCAGAAATATATAAAATTCTACAATAATCTTTAGGTCCAATATTAATAGAACTATTCAATGAAGTCCTACAAAATGCGAAAATACTGGCCTCATGGGAAGAAGCAATCATTACATTGGTTCCCAAGGAAAACTCAGATTCGGCGTTTATTAAAAATTATAGACCTATCTCATTACTAAATTCGGATTACAAAATTTTTATGGCTATAATGGCTGAGAGACTCAAAAGATTCTTAGTAGAATTTATACATACAGACCAAAATACAGGCCAAAAAGACATATAAGAAATAATGTTAGGATTGTATTAGATGTACTGGAATATTATGAGGTTCATAATGAAAAACAAATGGGGCTAATCTTTCTCGACGCGCAAAAAGCATTCGACAATGTTAAATGGGAGTTTATGGTTAACCAACTGGTGTATATGGACTTTGGGGAGAATTTTATAAATATGTTCAAAGCAATCTATTCCAAACAGGTAGCCAAAGTACTAATCAATGGAGAAACAACTGAAAGTTTTCAAATTCAAAAAGGCACAAGACAAGGTTGTCCACTATCCCCGTTACTGTTTGTATTGTCCCTGGAGGTATTAACTAGAATAATTCAGAAAGATGACCAAATCAAAGGATTGGAGATTAAGAGAGAAATATTTAAATTGCAAGCCTTTGCAGATGACCTTATCTTTATAATTGAAGAGCCCCTGCAATCAGGACAAGGCTAATGGAAGTACTGGGTGAATATGGTGAAATGGCAGGCCTAAAGATAAACAAAGAAAAAACTAAAATGCTTGTTAAGAATATGACCAGAGCACAGAAAAATGAATTAGTTGATAATTAGGCATCCAGACTACAAAGAAAATAAGATATCTAGGGATACAATTAACAGCTACTGTAGATGTGCCACACTTAAAGGAGACAATTATGTCAAATTAATGGAACAGATTAAAATTGACCTGGATAGGTGGACAAATTTACAGCTTTCTTTTATGGGAAGAACCGCTGTAATTAAAATGAATGTGCTACCCAAAATACTATTTTTGTTTCAATGCATACCGATCAAATTAGATAAGGAATTTTTTTTGAAACTTCAATAAAATCATACTTAAATTTATTTGGCAAAGGAAAAAAGCAAGGATTAAGTTAAAATTATTGCAAGATGCTAAGGAGAGGGGCGGATTCGGTCTCCCGGATTTGGAAAAATATTATCAAGCTACAATATTAATATGGGTGCGGGATTAGATACAATTAAAAAATAGGAGATTGGAATGGAATGGTGGGCATATCTTCAATTGCAATCACGATATAGGAAAGACAAAACAGATTGGGGTATAAAAACAGAGTTGACAGAATTAGATAAAATATTATTAGGAACAGAAGATAAAATGATTAAAAAAACGTACCACTACCTTCTAGAACAGGTGATGTATGAAGAACAAGTCAAGGAAACAATGCTAAATTGTCACATATTATCAAGCTACAATATTAATATGGGTGCGGGATTAGATACAATTAAAAAATAGGAGATTGGAATGGAATGGTGGGCATATCTTCAATTGCAATCACGATATAGGAAAGACAAAAAAGATTGGGGTATAAAAACAGAGTTGACAGAGTTAGATAAAATATTATTAGGAACTGAAGATAAAATGATTAAAATAATATATCACTACCTTCTAGATCAGGCAATGTTTGAAGAGCAGGTCAAGGAAACTATGTTAACGTGGTGTAGGGATTTCGGCTTTAATATTGATTTACAGATTTGGCAAGAATTGTGGGAAAGAAATAGGAAACTTACTTTAGCTACTTCTTATAAGGAAAATCTTTATAAGATGTTCTACAGATGACATTTCTCACCCACGAGGTTAGCGAA
>QLTV01001997.1:3994952-4020854 GCA_003457575.1 Thermophis baileyi
CTCTTATTGGTCATTGAAGTATGCCTGGGGGGCGGGAGTAAAGGAAGTCACTTTCAAGCTAGCTACCGGGAAAGGATGCCTGAACAAGGAGATGGGAGCGTTAATCCTTTTTTACAATATTCGTGATGGTTCCAGATTATGACTGTAGATTCAGAAGAACTTCTACATAACCGTGAGTGTTGTCAGAGGATGCCTGAAGAATAAAATATAATCTGATTGAATGTACCATTGCATTTTGTTAAGCTGCCTGATGATAGCACAACCAATCTACGCTTGATTCAGAACAATTAGGAACCAAAGATAAAATGATTAAAAGAATATATCACTAACTTCTAGATCAGGCAATGTTTGAAGAGCAGGTCAAAGAAACTATGTTAACATGGTGTAGGGATTTCAGCTTTAATATTGATTTACAGATTTGGCAAGAACTGTGGGAAAGAAATAGGAAACTTACTTTAGCCACTTCTTATAAGGAAAATCTTTATAAGATGTTCTACAGATGGCATTTCCCACCCACGAGGTTAGCTAAAATGGGCCCAAATCTTTCACCTATATGTTGTAAATGTAAAATAGCAACAGGGACCTATTACCACATGTGGTGGGAATGCCCTAAAGCCTGTGAATATTGGAATAGGATAAGGAAATGGTTGAAAGAAATATTAACGCTGGAGATAGAGCTAAAACCTGAACTTTTTTTACTGGGTATAACCACAGATAAATATGACAAAGGAACAGTTTATTTGATGTTGCACATCTTGACTGCTGCTAGACTGGCCTATGCACAAAAATGGAAGAACAAAGAAACTCCCATAGATGAAGAGATACTGCATAAAATACTATCTTGTGCTGAAATGGACAGGCTTACGATGGAACTGAAAGATAAAAATGAATCAGATTATTTTGAAATCTGGGATAAACTGTACCATTGGTAGGAATCGAGGAGGACTGTTGGGGTTATAAATTAGTGATAAGATGGAAATATATATATTCTTAGGTTAGCAAATAGAGAAAATGTATTTAGTATTGTATAAAAAGTTTGTATATATTTATAGAGATAAGGAATTGAATTTAGAAATAATTTTATAGAAATGTTCAAATTGGAATGTCACGTCATGTCCAATGTTTTTTTTTAATTGTATTATAAATAAAAAACTTTTTAATAAAAAAAAGAAATAATTCTCATAGCAGCCCAACCAGAACCACAGAACTTTCAAGACACAGTGTTTTTCTTTGGGATTTGAGACAATTTTTCCCCATTTCATGCAACACTACCCTTTAAATATGTCTCTATTCAGCTTAGCAGTTGGTATTCAGCATTAGTCCCTTTAATCTATTCTGTGAATTAGCTCACAAGAATATTCTGTAGTACATATGCAAACTCTTTGGGGTATTTGTTGCTCTGAGATATGTTTGTTTTTATATTATTCTACTTTATATATTTTATATGTCTTTTAATTTATTTGTTTATGTGCCTGTTATTTGTCCATAAAACTGCAGGAATTATTGGTGTTTCAAAGATATATATCTCATACATACTTAAGAGCTTTTGGTCCATCTGAACATTATATAGAATGGAAATCGTCTTGCAAGTTATAAAAACAATATAATGAAAAAATAGGTTTAAAAGCTATGTATTTATGAGCTGTTCTCTTTGTCTGTCTCTTCACCCAACACGCCCACTCACACACAGATGCAATAGGAATAACAGAAACTTAAAAACAAGATTAATCTTCTTTTCAGGATCAAGCAGAGAAAACCCACATGATAGTTTCTTTGTGTGACAAATGTGTTGTAGCTCAGAAAATGCACCAAATGTGAGCAAATAAATTGCTTTCCATCTAAAGTTTCCTTTCATTAAATATAGCTCAATCGAAAATACCAATTGTTTTTAAAAAAGAAAAAAGAATGACTCTAGTTGACATTAATTTGTGATGAGCTGTGAAGAACTGAAGTCTTTCAAAGTACTGAAGCCAATGACTTCTATTAGCAAGAAAGAATAAGTTGGCAAATACTGTGTTATCTTACTGTTGAAATTCTGATGCCAATTAGAGTAAGTAATTGTGGGCAAAAAACATACCAATTGTCTGACATTCTCAAGCAGCTCCATATGTTCATAAGTACAGATATCTCATAATGGTACACATCCCCATTAACTGTAATTCATGAACAGAGAGACAATTAGCTCAATGCCATGGACACTATGGTGAGCCTCTTGAACAGCTGATTTCCATAATCTGTGTGCTCAGCATGATTTGCATAACATTTGTTAGGTTGCTGCAGACTGCGATAATAGTAGCACTCAATAGATACTACTGGCTTTTTACTGGTTTAGTGGGGACATTTTATATGAAAAACATTTTTGACAGATTATAGTAGAAATGCAATCACTGCATATAATAAAATGTTCCATGTGTACAGTGGAACTCTTAGCATTAATACTGTTACACAACCTAACAAATGTGTTTCATGAACTCTTTATCTATTTAAACTAGGGACATTGACTTTGAAGTTGCATGATTGACTTAGAATATGAAAAAGGGCTACATTTTAAACAAAGTTACCAGGAGACAGTAAAATTGACTCCCCAATAAGGATGCTCAACTGGAAAAATGTCCCTTATATTTTTGGGGCAAATAGCAACAAGATATCATCAGTTTTTAATTCAACACACTAAAAGAGCATAAGAAACACTTTGGGCATTTTTTTCTGAATGTAGACAACCTTGTATATGACAAGTAGGTTAATTGAAATGAAAGAAAATGTGACCCTCTGTTAGAACTGTTCCTAAGGGTTTGGAGTATAATGTTATTATTATTAGAGTGCTCTGAAACATTACAGAGGAAAGCCTAGTGATGAGCTAAACTTAGTTCTTAACCACAGAAACATAACATGATGTAAATTGGACATGACTAAAATGTGCTGCAAGAAATCATTCCTTGAAAATACTTGCAGCTCTTGTAAATATTTTTGAAGTCCTGTATTAAATCAACATTGAGGTTCCCAATGAAGAAAATGGAAAAGACTACAGCAGAGGTGGGTTACTCTCGGTTCGGACTGGTTCGCCCGAACCAGTAGCGACCCGCTGGTGATGTCACGAATCCGGTTCGGTCGGTGCCGGTCTGTGGGCGCCGCCATCTTTTTTTTAAATTTTTTTTAAAAAATTTATTTCTGGGGTTTTTTTCTTTTGCGCATGCGCAGAAGCCGAGTTTCCAGCACTGCGCATGCATTGCCATCTTGTTTTTGGCTTTTTTTGGGGGGGAGGGAATTTTTTTAATTTTTTTGCACGCAGCATGGCCACGCAGCGCGGGAGGAAGCAAACCGGCAGCGAGGTAAGTTAGAACCCACCCCTGGACTACAGACTCTGTCCTTTGCTGTGAGCTATCAAATCACACACAATGCATCAACTTGCCAGAACTGTTACCAAATTCCACAGACATGCTTTATATTACAGGCTGATTTCACAGCCATTTTATGGTGTAGAAACAAGGATGGCTATGCAATACCTCCAAAATCATCAAAACTTCTTTTTAAGAAGGCAAGGCAAATGAGGAATGCCCAAGGCAAATGAGGAATGCCATCAAATATTTATTTATTTATTTATTTATTTATTTATTTATTTATTTATTTATTTATTTATTTATTTATTTATTTATTTATTTATTTATTTATTTATTTATTTATTTATTTATTTATTTATTTATTTATTTATTTATTTAGCATATGGCACGCCATCAAAGAGACCAAGCTTAATGGAAAACAGTTCTTGTTTGTCAGATATGACCTTGCCAGCCATTTACAAACTCAGCTTAATACATATAACTAATATAGACTATTTAGGCATAGTTTGATGGAAAATTGTGGGTTATCTTTTTTCCGAAATAAATTATGCCTCTAACGAAACAATTTTTTTATTGAGGTTCCCAGCTCAAAAAAATTCCAAGAGTCCTTTGAGGATCCGCACTCTGTACATATAAAGGAGTTTAAAAATATTTACAAGAGCTATAAATATTTTCAATACACACACCCAGAGAGTATATATACATATCACTTATCACTTGCAGAAGAAGAATATAATACACTATGAAGGTCAAAAGAAATGGGAAACTCAAGGAAGAGATGGAGGTGGATGGACTGGTGCTGTGAAGATGGGTAAGAAAGAGTAGGCTTATGTCAATGAGGAAGAGAAAGCACTGCAATAATCCATGGGTGTTTGGTGGAAAAATTGGGAGTGGGGGGATTCTAGGCAGCTGGTGGGAAAGAGAAAGGTCTGTGAATATTGGTGTAAATATAGGTAAGAGAGCAGTGGGAAGAGAGCGGCTGAGCAGACTGTTGGGAAAGAAAGAAGGTACAAATATTGGTGGGTGTGAACTGGGAAGACAGGGGACTAGAGACATGGGGTAAACTCAGTTTCCCAGGAAATGCAAGATTAAACTACAATTAAGTATTAGATGTCTCAAACCTCCTTCAAATAGCAGGTGAACATTCAAAACAATAGAAATTGACTCATTGGCAGTGCTGTCCATGGCGTTCACACATATTCAAATATGTTGCATTTTTTGAAATGTTGGAAACATTTGCAGTATAGTGTACTAGTTCCTATAATTCAGCTTGCTGTAGCCTTGGAAAACTTCCATTGTGTTTGACTCTATGCCTGTAATCCCTATTTAACATGACCTTCATTTGTTGAAATCCAGCAATACACATCTGGAAGACACTGGATAGGAAAATGTTATCCTACTTGATAATTATTTCCTATTTCATCTTTGATCTCAAAATCTACCCTGCATTTGCAGCTGCATGAAGTGAAATGTGTTCTGTGGAGCTTCAAGTCTAGTATTTCCAGCCTGTTGCTATTCAGTTCAATTTGGTTACTGGATTAGTTTTTACCCATTGCTGTGTTGCTTGATTTTCTTTCTTAAATGTCAGTCACCACTTTTCTCACTTTCATATGACTAAAATAACCAGAGCTAAGGTGTTCATTTCTTATGCACTTGTGAAATCTTCTGCCTCTGATAACCAAGGAACTTTGAGTAGCCTGCCTTGACTGAACAAAGAAATTTCCTGACAGTTAGAACAATGAATCAGTGGAACAACTTGCCTCCAGAAGTTGTGAATGCTCCAACACTGGAAGTTTTTAAGAAGATGTTGGATAACCATTTGTCTGAAGTGGTGTAGGGTTTCCTGCCTAAGCAGGGGGTTGGACTAGAAGACCTCTAAGGTCCCTTCCAACTCTGTTATTCTCTCTCTGTATATATAGGAAACATATATTAGCTTAAAAAAAGTTTTTTTTAAAGATGTCACTTGGTCGTCTGCCTCAAGTAGCAAAACCTTCCTCTGTCTTCTAGTCGATGAAGCTAGGTTTTCTGTAACTACAGAATTAATGTGCTTAATTATCTTCAGCCATTAAATATAGCAGCAAAACAATAACAATGACCAAAAGAATCTGGATCCAGCTTGAAAAATGCAATTGTTTCACCAGAGAAAGGAAGTCTGATGTCAATACCAGAGAGTGATCCATAATTGTTATTTTTCTGTTACTTCTGCAATCTTCTCTGTTACATGGTCAGTATGAGTCACAACCAATAGTATTCCAGCTAAAGATCTATGACATCTACAGCACATACTACTAATACCAAGACAAAGAAAGAGTGAGGCAAAAGGTATGACTTGCATGCCATAATATTTCTTCAGATGTTGGTGCTACGGCCAAAGTCTGTGTTCATTGTTGTGAGTTTCTATTCCCTGGAGAAACTGCCAATTTCTGCTGTATGAAGGGAAAGGTCAGGATAAGGCAATTTGCAACCTCTACGTAATGAACGTCTCAAATTTATTTATTTATTTGTTTGTTCAATTTCTATGACCACCTATCTCAGTCAGTGACTCTGGGCAGCTTTTATATTTATATAGCAATGATGAATGTGTCGCAAATGAGATCAGGAAGAACTGCAGAATTTTTCTGAGAGAACTCTATTTTGATAGTCTTCAATGAAATGATGAGAAAAATCAATTCCACTGCATTAGATACATCCCTGGAATGATGAAAGAATAGTGTTCCTTCAGTTCTGTCAGTGAAGGAGTTAATGCTACTCATTTTTCAAAACAGGATTTCTTGATTCATTTGAACTTTCTGGATTGCTACCAATAAACTAGAATTGAAGATAATGATTTCCCATCATTTTAATGAGGATCCTAGCCAGGGGTGGGTTCTGGATCCTTTTGCTGCCGGTTCGGTCATTTGCGTGTGCGTGCGCCCCTGCAGCAATCAAAAAATAGCTTCTGCGCATGCGCAGAAGCAAAATCCAAGATGGGGGCGCCCACGGAGACACCGACAGAACTGGCTCCGTGACATCATCGCCGATTTACTAACGGTTCTAAAGAACCGGTTAGAACCAGTAGGAACCCACCTCTGATCCTAGCTCTTCCAAAGCTTTGCAGTGGAGTCTGGATGATTGTGAAAGAACTCTAGAAGAATCTCATTTTTCAAAGGTAAGCATTGGTTCATTAAAAAATGATATTGCCATGATTTGAAGAATTACGTTCATCAGATGGTGAAAATGTCCTTCTTTAGTGGACACAGTTCCCAATCAGAGTCATGGTTTGTTCTCACTATACATAAAGTGCAAAGACAAGCCATGAAGAATGTGCTGATTTATCTGGAGAAACTAATATTCCAGCTTGGTCAGCTGTATGTCGGTTTAAGCCAAGAAAAAAGAAGTGAAAACACTGAAGTATTCTTAAAGAATGTAGATCAATCACAAATGTTGCCATCAAAAGTGTCTTTTGTTAAATGAAAAACATCTATATTTGTCTTGCCACACATTTTTGTTGTTTGATTAAATGATGTTTTCTTCTTTAATTTTACAATCAAAACATTAGCAATCTGCCCTTGATCATTCTGTTTTTCTGTTTAGGTAAAAAAAATATCTCTGAAGGGTGACCCAACAGCTGTCTAGTTAATAATTATTATTTCATTGAATTGTAAAGCTACAGATGATAGCAACAGTCCTGTGCCCTAGAAAATTAAGACCTGCTTTTTCCCCTCATTACAATAAAATAAATGTGTCTTGCTTTAACTTCAAAAACTCAGTTGTTCCCAAGGGACTAACTGAGATTATGCAGCTAAAACCCTCCAAATGAAGTTAACTGGAAACACCATGTACTTATTTTTTTTTCATGATAGCCCCATATTAAACTTGTATTGAAGTGAACTTCTTTTGCTGAATGTTCTGCTGAAAAATTTCCATGGTTTTCTATTATACACTTGTGTTCACCCAATTATTCTGAAGTATAAGAAGATTTGGTTTCTTTTGGAGAACTGGCACTGAAGGTTTGTAGTACTTTATACTATATGAATATATTTACAGATGCATCAGAAGAGATGTTTAGAGGGAGAGATGAAATACTTAAAGTCTAGTCTAGTTTTCCAAAAAATCTTCCAAATATTTCAAACTACATCTCTTGTTTTTCCCCAATCAAGATGCCCAGTGCTTTTAACTCATTTAGCCCAAACTTCTCCCTTTCTCCTTCTTACTTTCTATTTCAAAACAGTGGTCTTTTGTTTTCCTCTTACATCTAAGTATAGGTGGAATAAGTATGAGCATCTTCTCTAGTCATCTCCTACAGCCTTTCCTTACTTAGTTCAGCAGAATTCAGCCATTGCTGTGTCAATAAAAAGAATTGTCAGCATAATGATACACTGTATTACGTGGTTGTTTAATCTTTTGATTTGCCTGGGCTGCATTGAGTGAAGAGGAATTGTCTAGAGCTCCATATAAAATATACAACATAGTTAATGTATATGAATCCCATAATGCTAAAAGTTGTGGGGCCACATTATTAGCTGACCAGAGATGCATGCGGCCTGCAGGTCGCGAGCTGGACATGCCTACTGCATTAGTTCTCTTTTGCACTCTTCTGTATTTTGCAGCGAGTGTTCTGTAATTGGAGGATTGCAGGAAAAGAATGTGTAAATCATGGTCTGGGAAAGAGATAAGACCAGAGTCTTGAGGACTAGGACTATTGTTTGGGGTTGCCAGGCTATTCTAGCAACTCATAAAAGTTGCTCAGAACTTCATGACTAATGAAGACAGGTTGACTGATTCTTCAGCTTCAAAGATTCAATGATTTTGTAAATTCTGGTATCTTTTCAGATAAGGTTTTTGCTGCAGCAATATCCTACATCATTCATAGATTTTTATAGGAAATCCAAGTCTATTTGTAGTTCATCTGATTTTTCTCAAATCTTTCTCTTGAAGAAAAAAAATCATTAAGGAAGAAAAAATGGAATATTTGGGCATCATATTCTGACTGATAATAACTAGTTATTCTGAGCAGATAATATCAGATCAATTAATTTTAAGGAAATCCACAATGTTAAGATCACTGATATAATTAATCAATATAATCAATAATGATATGGCTGATATAGGTATCAAACTAACTGTTCTTTCGTTGGCATTAGGCTACCTTTTACAGTCTTACGTAAGTCCTGGTTCACATGAGGAGGAAATAGGCCTGTGATAGAAAAATATGCTACTTTATACTGCTTCACAGCTGAGCACTATACTGTCTTGGTAACAATGCCAGTGACTACTGCTACCCTTATGGTACCAGACAAGTTAAAAGGAATTGAGGGACTCCTAGCTTATTTATCTTTCCACTAAGCATTACTACTGATGGGAAAACCAACCACTAATTGCTTTCCTTATAGAGTGGAGTGGGGCTTAGTGAGTACTAGACAACCTGTGACTCCTTAGGTCCATGATGGCGAACCTGTGGCACACAGAACCATCTCTGCAGGCACGCGAGCCGTTGCCCTAGGTCACCTCCACTGCGCATGTGCATGCGCACCAGCCAGCTGATTTTCGGCTGGCCCCACCCATGCCACCCCTCACCCTCCCGCATGTTTTGGATGCCAGGTAAGTACAGAGGCTCTGGGAGGGTGAAAAACGGGCCTCCTGGAAATCCGGAAACAGGCCGTTTCCAGCCTCCAGAGGGCCTCCAGAAGGCCAGGGGAAGCCGTTTTCGCCCTCCTGGAGGCTCCAGGAAAGCCTCTGGAGCCTGGGGAGGGCGAAAAACGGGCCTACTGGGCCTACCGGAAGTCCGGAAATGGGCCGTTTTCGGCCTCTGGAGGCTTCAGGGAGGCCTGCTAGGCCCAAAACGGGGTGTGGGGGAGTTGTGCGTGCATGCGTGGGGGGGCAGCACAGGGGGTCATGCACGGATGTGTGGGGGGCACTGTATTATGGGTGTGGGCACATGTGCATGCGCTATTGCGTGTGCACCAGTAGTGGGTTCTAAAACCCTTTACTACCGGTTCGCGCACGCATGCGCAGAAGCGTCCTGGGCAGGTGGGCGGAGCATCCCAGGCGGGTGGGTGGAGCCTCCCGCCACCGCCTCTACCGGTTCTAAGAACCCACCGCTGGCGCACACGTGCGCTTTCAGCACCTGAGGAAAAAAAGGTTAGCCATCACTGCCTTAGGTCATCGTTTCAAAGATATTTCCTTACCAGATTCCACAATAGCTTCAACAGTGGCAGAGCTTCTAAAGTACTTGAAAAGTACATTACTTTTCTTAAAGTTCTTAAACATTCAGGGAGATCATCAAAGATGTCCCTGCCTTGAAAGTAGTCACATTGTCAAACTTCAGGAGTTGACCACAGAACATGTTTTTTTAACATTTTGTATTATGTCGTAAAATACTTTATGATAATTTTATGTCATAAAATATTTTGTAAATTTTGTCAAGTTTCAGTTCCAATGGATTTTGGACACATTCTGTAAGTTAGTCCATATGAGGTAGCTTGGTTGAAAAAGTTTTGCCTATGATGCACCATTTTACCAGTTAAAAGTTTAAAATACATGAATTTTAGTAGTATAGTGATAGCTACCGGTAGATAGTCAGATGTTTTGAATGAATGGATTCAACCAGCTATTAAGTCCTCCAATGAACAGATCACAGGTGAAGAAGTGTTCTTTACCTATGATCTCTAAAGCTATTTCTGGGTCATCATTTCAGTTGTCATCATTTCAGAGATATTTACTCACCTAAACAGATTAACAGAATGAAAACAGCTCCTCATCCTTGCCACCATTCCTGACCCTCACCACTCTTCTTTCCTACTCCCTCTCACACTTAGTAGCAGCCCCTTATCTGCCTGCTCGCCTTGGACTTGCAACTTCCTGGTAGTTTCCTCACTGACTTTACTTATGGGAGTGTTGGCTATCATGATCCAGTTTAGACTTCCTGCTGGCTTCCCTACTGACTTGCCCAAAGCTGTCGGGGAGCACTGGAAATGATCACGTGACTGGCTGACCATGGCAGTGTGGTGGTGCTGCAGTGATCACAGTTTTTGCCAAATTTCAATCACATAGGTATAATGGGCCCCAGATATTGGACATATTCTGTAAGTCAGCCTATTTGAGGTGCATTGGTTCAAAAATTGTGATGTTGCACAATTTTGCCCACTTGAAGTTACAGACAGACCTGAAAGCTATAATGGTATAGATGATATTCAAATTATAAGATGGAAACACTGTAATAACAAATAATTTATACAAATTTTCCTTGCAAAGATTAATTAATACTTAAAGAAACAAAAATTACTGTTGGAAAAAAATGGTGTTAAGATTGAGAAAAAAGTGATGGAAAGAATCTCTGTGATAAAATGAATGTGCTGACTGGAATAATGTTTTTGTTCCAAACAATACCTAACTTGACAACTGATGCACCATTTAAACAACAGCAGAAAGATACTGTACAGGTAATCCTAGACTTACAACAGTTCATTTAGTGACCGTTCAAAATTACAACGGCACTGAAAAATGTGACTTATGACCATTTTTCACAGTTACAAACTTTGAAGCATCCCTGTAATCAGGTGATCAACATTCAGATGCTTGGCAATTGCTTCATATTTATGACTGTTGCTGTGTCTCAAGGTCATGTGATCACCTTTTGCAATCTTCTGACAAGCAAAGTCAATGGGTAAGCCAGATTCACTTAACAACCAGGTTACTAACTTATCAACTGCAGTGATTCAGTTAACAACTGTGGCAAGAAAGGTCGTAAAATGGGGTAAAACTCACTTAATAAATGTCTCATTTAGCAACAGAAATTTTGGGCTCAATGGTCGTCGTAGGTTGAGGACTACCTATTTATCTAAGTTAGTGTGGCAAGGCAAAAAGCCAAGGGTTAAATACTAAATCATCCAAGTTGCAAAGAAATGAGAAGGATTAGGATTACCTGAGTTGAAGTATTTTGCAGCCTGCTACCGGTATTTGGTTTGGATGAAAGAGTGGGTGCTTCTAAAAAATAAAAGAATTCTAGAACTAAAATGGCATGATCTGAAATTTGGGTGACATGGTTTTCTGTGGTGTGAGAAGTTTTAAAAAATCATTATTTTAGAAGTGCCATATTGAGAATTTCGAATTGATATGAATACAGAGCACAAAAGACATTTTATAGGAAACAAACAGCCAACAAAGAGAAATAATCTATTGGGAGATGTTAGTTAGAACAAAAATGTGAAGCATGTAAATTGAAACTAAGAAAGCAACTGCTGAAGGATTTAGTTTTCAGGGTTTTTTGTGCACAACATTAAAAGAAAGATTTAATGATATTTAATCATGATAGAAAATTTGGAATCAAGTAGCAGAAGATAGAATTTGAAGTTCAGTTATGTGCAGATGGTGAACCTGTAATTGCTGAAATTTATAAACTGTTGCTGAAATTTGAAACAGAGGAAGAACAAGTGAAAGAGTGTATGATAAACGGTTTAAGGATTCTGGTAATAACATATTGTTGGAACAGTGGGAAAACACTGTTGAAATTTACCCACATTATAATTTAAAATAATTTTTTAATAAAATTATGTCCCATTAGTATATGACTCCAGGAAAATATTCTAGACTGTCACTAAGGTACTTCAAATTTATGCTGGGAATGTGGACAAATTAAGAGTTATTTAACCATGCCTGGAGGACTTGTAAAAAACCCAGATTTTTTTTTTTGTTGAAACACATGCAGTACAAAGAATTTTAAAGACGCAACTGAAACTGCATATTTTCAGTTGAATATTAGAAACTGAATCCTTTTTGCTGGGACGAATGAACAGACAATTATAAAAGAGCCCTGGAAGATTATTATTTTTATATAATCAGTACATGCACAAAAATGACAAGATTTGAAATATCCACAAGGTGAAGATAATTGAATGAGCAGAGATGGCAAAATTAGTTTCGCCTATGGACTTTTTGCTGAAAAAAATAAAAAATGAACTGGTGGATTTGATGAAGGAAATTATAACTGAACATTAGCACTAGAGAAAGTAAACTATAAATGTACTTATAATTGCTGTTAAGACTAAAAGCCACTTCTTTATTACTTTTTCTTTTTTCTTTTCTATTTCTTTTATTTAGTATCTTTTTCACTTTCTTATTACTTTTCTCTATTCTTTTTCTCTTCAATTCAAAAGCAATTCAATTTTATTTTGTTCAAAACTTCCTCAATAAAATTAATAATAGTAATAAAGTAACAAAGTCTTTATGTCAACCTGAAAAAAGATGCTGGTGATTTAATGAGCATCAAAAGAGTTTGCTGCTTGCACAAAGTTTGAAGCACTTCTAAATCAGTTGAAAAATCTACAGCTGTTTTAGGAACTCTTTGGAGGGGGGGGTTGCATTTGGACAATGGTTTGTTAATACTTTATTTAATATTCCTTTTGTACAGAATATGTTTATTGTCTTCTTTTGCCCCAGGACTAATAACATTTTGGAGGGGAATGCCTTTGAGTCAGTGTTCACTCCTGGCAACTGCCTGGACAAATCCCTGCAGTTTTCTTGGTAAAATTTCACAAGTGTTGCCATTGCCAGCTTCTTCCTAGGGCTGAGAGTGACTGGTTCAAGGTCACCTAGCTGGCTTTGTGCCTAAGTCGGGACTAGAACTCATGGTCCTCTGCTTTCTGGCCTGGTGCCTTGACCACTACATCAAACCATTTCCTCCCTAATAAGATTACTCTAATAATAACTGTGATCTTCTGTCATAAACATGGACGACTGCAGCAGTTTCAGTCCTACTGAGTCCTGTTCCGAAGTATTATTTATAGTACAGTGGTAAGAACATTTACTCAAAACAAAATCTCACAGTGGGTCTCAATGGGACTTAATTTTGGATGAGTGTGTAGAGTATTGCAGCCTGCCAGTCACAAGCGTCTAATAAGCAGCAGTCATCTCCTCTTTCTGAAGCCTACAGAATCCCAAAAGTCCCATTTACTTTTCTCAGTTGGCCAATTTTTAGTCTGCAGTTGGTTGTTAGGAATTAACATGTTCTTTTCTTGCTGGTAATCACATTGGGGAAAACAATCTGGAACAAGACAGATAGGAAAAAGTGGAGCAATTCTTTAGTCTTTTGCCAGCAACCATGTTCCAACACAGTGTTTCACTGAATTAGTCAAAACACTAAAAATAAACCATCAGGATCAAAAGGACATGAAACGTGAAAGAAAGAAAAATCATAGAGGGCTGGAAGGAGAAAAAAAAATTCCAGAAGGAACGTACTGTAATTGAAGCTACTTCCATTTAGATATACCATATCTGAGATGCAACAATCCAATGACCACTAGATGACAGCAAAGAGGCATTTTCTAAATCTGTCTGCTGCCACCAATTGGTTGTCCAGGTTGTTTTTTCTCCCAATAAAGTTGTGGTTTGCCTATTCTCAGCAACAAGGGACCAGTGGAAGTAGTGTGATTTGAGGATAAACAATTCCCACTCCATGGAGAGACAGTGCAAAGAAATTTATGTGTGAAAAATGCAAGACTGGGAGGAAATCTTAGGGCACTTGTACTAGGATTGCTATGAAGAGACAAATCCTCTCTGTCAACAATCTTGTGGGAATATAAGCTTCTGTTTGTGAACATAACCAGAGAGACTGCATTGAAAAGAAACAATTTAGTGGCAATTTCCACAGAGAATTAGAAAGAGAAGTAGGATATCTCTTATGTGCGTATCTGTAACTAAGGAAGCATACATAACACTGCTTGAAATTCCATACATATGTTTACTTGTGGTTGATATACTTAAGTGTTTTGTCATTCCATACCAACAAAGTTATTTTAAAAATCTTGTTGTACATTCTCAAATTGTTCATTTGAACTTCCCTGCCCACACTCCCATATCAAGTGTAATCCCTAAGGTAAAAAGAAGATATTTTGAGAATTGAGTGGCTGAAAAATGTTTAGTTTTCAAAAGTATAAAGCCCTCCCCCCGGGACATTAGAAATAGGAGTCAGATCCCATTATCTATGTGGAGGAAGTAATAGAAATATATTCTATAGGAAAGCACAAATGGAAAGGAATTGCTTCAGCTTTTACCCATGAGCTGTCAGACTCCTAAACACAATATAGCACCACAAACAGATTAATATGACGAATTTCACTGGTGCCAGTGTAGTGTGTAATATGTATATACCATGATATAAGATCATACACCAGAGTAATATACATGTTACACAGAATATGACATACGTATGGAAACATATGACTAGTTTTCCCCCCTAACTACTTGTATAAGGATTATTCTTTATATTATTCATGTTGTCTTGTATTCTTGTGTGGACTGCACCAGTAGAGGCTAAGCCAATTTTGTTGTATACATGATGTACAATGACAATAAAGGCTTTGAACTTTGAACTATTTATTTCAATTTGGATGCCACCAACTTTCTGAGTGGCTCCCAACAATAAAATCACACAAAAACAGCAAAGTGCAGCACATTAACCAAAAACAAGAACAAAAATAACTACAAAACATGTAGTTATTATGTAGTATTATTGTATAGTTATTATGCAATATTACTAAAGATGGTTTGGTGGTAAAAGGTAGCCCTTATACATGTGAGCTGCATTCACTACCAAACCTGAGATGCTCCCTATCCATGTTTAAAGTGTAAAAACACCGCAAGCTGAATTGACCCTGAGTGGTAACAGAGGGAAGAGTCAGTCAGGGACCTGTAGCCCAATAAACCAAATTGTTCGTATTCATTGACCATATTTCAGAGATAGCATAGGTGACATGCTGACCTAATAATAGGAAGGGATAAATTATAAGAAGGTCACCCAGATGGGTTTATCAAAAACATTCCAAAGTCATGATGTAATTTACATTGTTTCTGCTTCTGTCTTGTTTTTGCAATGGAGTAGGCCAAGGGTATATAAGCTGTGGTTCTTTGTTTGCTCAGCGTTGCCCAGAAAGCTGCCATTGTTTTGCTTGGGAGCTCAGTGCACATTGCTTTATTGTTTGCATCCTAATGAATTTATTTTGCATCTTCAAAGTGATTTAGTTGCTTCAGTTGAGCCAATTTTTCACCACAACAATGGTAATTCAATCACAAAGCAAACATAAACCATCACCAACATACTTGGGGCATACTTTCCATCCTACTCGAGGGGCTTTCATTGTCATCAGATTGGGAGCCATATAGATCTAATGGTGGATGGAGGGCCATCATTTACAAGGCATTTGCTGCTACAGAGAAGATACACTTCCTGATTCCTGAAAGATAACTGTGCTTAATTAAGAGGAATCAAGTTTATAGTACTCACTCTGCTGGATTGTAATAGCTAGGTAGACACTGTGGGAGACAGCCAGTCCCTCAAATATTATGTAAAGCTCTATAGGTCATAAGCAATATCTTGAATCACACCTGGAAGCATATCACCAACAGGTGCAGCAAAAACTAGATCTAATGTATAGCCACAGACATATGTTGGCCCAGGCATGACTTGGGCCAGATCCATAGTTGCTGTGGGGATCCCAAACTCCAGAGCCACCTCAGGCTCTATGTCACATTTATTTATTTATTTATTTATTTATTCATTCATTCATTCATTCATTCATTCATTCATTCATTCATTCATTCATTCATTCATTCATTCATTCATTCATTCTGGATGTTTTACAATAAAATTTAATCCTCCCTTTATTTTTCCATTTAGAATTCCTTCCATTTAGAATTTCTACTACTACTAGAGCAGCTCTTACTAGTCAAATACTTATGGCTGGTTCACAAATACCCTGTTATTCTTGATTACTGTACAAGTAGTACCCTGACTGTGAGAACTACTTTAGAGAGGCATAAGTGAGCTGTCTGATGTTATTGCTGCAATTGACAACCCAATTTCAATGCAAAAATAACCAGAGATTGATTTAGAATCAGGTAATTGGCATAATTATGGGATCTGCCCTCAGTGCCCTTGGCACTCTGGAAGGATATGGCAGTCAACAGAGATTGCTGAGAAATCTAGAAGAACAATGGTAGTCATGATCTCTCTATCCAACTCCTGACAGAGGTCATGCAAGATAATAAGCAGTGTGTTTTCCATTTCATACTGGGGCTTAGACTACCAAGAGTCTAGATAATCATTATCTTCCAGGGTCCTCTGTAATTGTAGCCCCATCACTTTCTTAACAACTTTTTCCAAAAAGAGGAGATTGAGGCCAAACAAGGCTTATCCATTACATTGGGATCCAGGCCTGGATCCATTTCTGGAATGGAATGGGAAGACCCATAGATCTTTCAAAGCTGCTAAAATCTTTCCCTCCCAGTTACCTCCTTGGACACTTTCCATAGCCAAGTGCGATAGAAGTTTAATCCATATCTATAGTTACAGAAAACGATGTCCAATTTCCTGAGATCAGCAGGGTCAAAAACCAGATGTCACTTTTATCAACTCAGAAAATTCCAATCACCCAAACATGGCCTTCCAACATAAAATGAATATAAGCAATTTCATCCATGAAATATCTGATCAGATAATAACAATTTTTATTAATCCATGAGACACAGTGAAAGGGTTGTGTATGTTTATAAATTAAACTACCACTGGATTTTATAAATTTAATTTCTTTCTGTACTTTTTCAGGACATAAAAATTAAAATGATTTTAATTTTCCAGTTGTTCTAGTTGCCAAGGTGAGTAGTATATATTACATATTTAATAAATAGATCTTCTTCACTTCCTCTTTTACCACTTCATGTGTCAAGAGAGATAAAAAGTTCTGGTTCTTGTACTTCTGACGGCCTCAATCATTGTTATTTGATGCTGTTGTAGTGTGTCTTTGATGTTGTCTCTCCATCTTCTTCTGCATCTGCCTTGTGGCCTTCTCCTCTTTTTGTATATGTCATGTATGGTATAGAATCCCAAATAAATAGATCAAAGCCAATATTTTGTTTTAAAGAGCATTCAATGTGAGTTTTATAAGTGCACTTATTTTAACATATGTAACTTTATTTAATCACAAAATGAAACTTTTCAGAACAAAAGCAATTCTTTATATATTTATTTTTATTTGTTAAATTTATGTGTGACCCATCTCATCCAGAGTCAATAATAGAGTCAATATTGAAGAGTTTGATTTGGAATGCATGTTTATTATGAATTAAATTCAAACAAACATTAAATTTTGGATGTCTGGATGGCTATTGCAGAACTGCTAAGGAGTATGGAGATGAAGCTGAACTTCTGTAGGTACAGTATGGTAGAAGCACTGGAAACTCAAGGTATACCATCCCTTATTACAGGTAGTTTTCAACTTTTGAGTGTAATTGAGCACAGAATTATGGTTATAATCTGTGGCAATTGTTAAGCAGGTGACTATGTGATTGTTAAGCAGGTAACTACACTCAATTTTATGATTTTTTTTTTGCAGTGGATCCATTATACCTAATGGGCATTTTTTTGCCAGAAACTGAAAACAAATGCTGGAAACCAGCAAAAACTGCCAAAAATTGCAGTTGCATGACTGCAAGACACTGCAAATGGTGGTAAATATGAGCCAGTTGCCAAACACCTACAATGCAGGGGTGAAATGCTCCCGGTTCGCTCGTACCTGTCTGTCGCCGTAGAGCCGGTTGCCAAGGTAGCGCAAGGTGCCTCCCACCTGCCCAGACGCCACCATTTGGGTTCTTTTACCCTCTGCAAATGCACAGAACCTTGGCGACCGGCTCTACGGCGACCAACAGGTACGAGTGAACCGGGAGCATTTCACCCCTGCTACAATGGAATCACATAACCCATGTGGTGTGTGTGTGCCCCCATTGGAACTTCAAAATCGGGTTGTAAGTACTTTTGGGGAGGGTCCATCACACAGGAGTAGTAGCTGTAGTTTTGAGGAAAGAAATGGATCTCCCACCCTGAACCTAAAGCACACACACACACACACTAAACCAACCTTCAAATAAGCAAAAGAACATTTAAGCCATAGAATTTTTGAGTATAGGGTTTGAAGAGAAATTCTTCTCTCCCTGAAAGTCATAATGAGTTCAATCAATAGTGCGGGACATTTAGAGTGTAGCTAACAATGAGACTTAATTGTTCACAGAAAGTGTGGGATCAAGAGCTAATTTCTCAGGAGAATCTATCTTCACACTATCAATGTTTGTAGTACTTTAGGGAAGGCAGGTTGACTATGAATCAATGAACTATCTTACAATTCTTAGCAGAGAAATATACATATTTCCACTCTTTTTATGTTGCCTTCATTGATTTAAAATCAGCTTTTGGTTGTCTCCCCAGAGAAAGACTCTGGTGGAAGTTGTTTGATTCATTCATCCATATTTTGGATGTTACTTTAAGTTTGGAAGCAGCACAAAACTGCAGTTCTATGGATCAGAAGTGGTAGTAGCAGCTATTTCTCTGCAGATATCAGTTACATATTTACAGAGGTAAATATGAGTTACAGAGAAAAGGGCCACATGATCAGCCAGGCCAAATGTGTCTTGTTAAATTTATTCTACTTTAGTTAAGTAGTAACCATTGAATTCACATAGATACTGACTATAGCCCTGTTACTCATCCTTTCTGAAGTGACATACCGACCCATGTTTCCTTGAAAATAAGACCAGGTCTTATATTATTTTTTTTCTTTTTTTAAAAAAAAAGTGTATTAGGGCTTATTTTCAGGTTAGGTCTTATTTTCGGGGAAATACGGTACTGCTCTAAAACTCTTTAAAGCGAAATCCATTTCCTAGCTATTGTGGCTCTCAAGTATGTGCATACTGTATAATAATAAATATTATTATATTATTATATTATTTAGTCCAGACTATTCTCCAGCACTACATTTAAAAACTGGAATGATCCTGTTGGAATTTAAAGTCGTCAAATGCCAGCTCTATTTCTGGCTCAAACTTCACTTTTCTAGCAATTTCTGGACTACCTTGATCCTTCTTGACAACTTTTTCTCTTTCTTGAAAGTCAAAATTGTGAATGATTAATGCCATTTATGTCTTACTTGACACAGATCAGAATAGATTTATATGTATGTGTGTGTCTACACTAATACTCATTTAGTAGTTTAATATTTACTATGTTGGTATTTTATTTATAAAGTGGTTTTATAATCTAATCAATTTTAAGTATTTAGATTTTTAATATTCTACTATTTGTATTCATAGAGTCTACCGTAGTAGATTAAGTCATTTTATTTACCATGACAGACATTTTAGAAAATGTAAATGCATTTCAACTTAAGCCTTGTAACTCTTTACAAAAACTGTGTAAAATTCTTGCCAATGATCATAAAAACAATACTGCTAATGTTTGCAGTATTGATTCCAAGTAATGATATTGTTGCAATCAAACATTCTATGCTTTGATCAAGAAATGGCATGAGACCATCTTCCTTGGTTGCATGATATTATCTTCTCATTCATGGTCCAAGAATGAAACAGCTTAAAATTATCACTAAGTACTACTGATAATTAAGTTGTATACCCTCACTTGAACCCACACAGGCTTTAAGAAGTATTGAATCTGCAATGCTTTGTCACTCATTTTCTTGGAGGTGAGATCAGATTACCTGTTGTGAAATGTGACCAGAAGTGTGTTTTGAGATTGTTGGGAGGTGCTGACAAGCCCTCCCTTTGAGTCACTAGACAGCCTATCAACAACATTCAACAACAACAATATATGAGCTGCGGTGGCGCAGTGGTTAGAGTGCAGTACTACAGGCTACTTCTGCTGCCTGCCGGCTGCCTGCAGTTTGGCAGTTTGAATCCCACCAGGCTCAAGGTTGACTCAGCCTTCCATCCTTCTGAGGTGGGTAAAATGAGGACCCAGATTGTTGGGGGCAATATGCTGACTCTGTAAACCACTTAGAGAGGGCTATAAAGCACTGTAAAGCAGTATATAAGTCTAAGTGCTATTGCTATTCCTCCCACAATGCTTGCCCTATTAGCACCTTGTTTCCAGAGTTTCTTTTAGTTTTGCCTCTTCTTATTTTTGAAACTATCTCAGTTAAAGCTGCCAGCAAGGTTCAGAACAGGAGAGACCTGCACTGTTTTATCCAGGGAAAGTACTGTAGACAGCCATAGTTGCATAATTTTAAATACGTTATGTGAAATAACTAGATATCCATGTTTATATTTAAGGAAGATTTATTAATTTATTTATTACTAGGGTCCAGAAAACAATTATGAATTTTAAGGAAACTTCTAATCCTAATTTCTCTGTATTTTTCAGTTCCAGTCAATTTCCTTCCTGTCCTTTTGAAGTCAGAGACATACTGCCCAGCAACCAGTCAATTTCAATTCTCTTCCTATATAACAGTGGTTCTCCAAAATATCACTTTACATTCTTAAAAATGATTGAGGATCCCAAAGAGGTTTCCTTTATGGGGGTTATATCTATCAATATGTACTGTATAAGAAACTGAAACTGAGAAATTGTAAAATGTTTATTTGACTTTGCAGACCAGCTGAAATACCATACTTTTGGAACTGCTGCTCTAGAAGTCCTAATTAAATAATTGTGGTAGCATCTGTCACTCTCCTCTCTGGGGCTACTTCTGTTCAACTGCCTACCTGTATTTCTTTATTCCATGGTATTTTGACCTGGAGATGTCATATTGGAATGCAAGCAGAGAGACAGACAAATCAGCCTAGAGAAGTGCCAGAAAAGTCCTAGTCAGATCCATGACATTTGTACTACAATATTCCACTGGTGGATATTTTCTCTGCTAGCAGATGAATTGCTGACATCAACTACTTCCTTAGATCTTAGGAAGACGAGAACATGAAAGGTACAAAAAACAAGCCTAGGGGGGAAAAGTAGGCTAAAGAAGCAACAGGACAAGAAAAGCAAAATATGTTTAAGAACAAAGAAAAGGGGGAAAGGCTGGGTATGAATTTGAAGAGGAAAAAGGAAATCTGACCCAGAAAATAATCCAGATAACTGCAGAAGGAAGAAGCACTTAGCATTTCAATAAACTTTCAGTCTTGGATATAGTTCTCTAGTGTGGGAAGGCAAACTTGATTGGATGACAAAAAGTACTTCTTTTGGGGGCAAGAAAGAAGCCAGGTGACAATACTCACATAAGCCTGCTCCAGTTGGAACCTTCTTTCTTCACTACAGATCCACTACTACAGATGAGAAGGCAGGCAGGTGATAAGTGGTTCTGAGATCTCTTTCCTCCACAAACCAGAGCCATGATCACTAAATGCCCTGTGGGAAAAACCTCTGAAGGGAGACAAAGAAAGGGAGAGGAAATCACCAAATACTCACTTACCTGCTCAACTGGATCTTTCCATCCTCCGTATAAGGCTGCTCCTCCTAGTTGGATGGATCCTTGTAGAGAAGAAAAGTCTGCCAAGAGCACTCTGAATCATAATTAGTCTCATAGAGTCATTGCTATCAATTCTAGAAATAGTTGTGACTGTCTTCTTTTGTAAATTAAAGAAATGTTAAAGAAATAAAATGATCACCTGCTTGATTTTTTTAGCAGACCCCGCAGACCCCCCAACAAGCATGCATAAAGATGTATATCAACAAGGTTACTCTTTACTTGGGAACCAGAATGACCATAAAAATACTAGCAGCCCTAAACACTCTTTTTTCCCCTTGCACGAATGCATAATCACTGGACAGCATGGACAGCAAGTGTGCCAGCATTGGGCAGCAGCGTAATTCCAAATTCCTCCACTCCCCCATTCTTGCAGTCTTGTGAATTTATTTATTTATTTATTTTATTTTATTTGTTTGTGAAACATGTACAAGATAGCAGGTATAGGTATAAACATAAACATAATCAAAGTGAATACAGATAGATGAGGACAATAGGACAGTAGGACAGGGACGGTAGGCACGCTGGTGCGCTTATGCACGCCCCTTACAGACCTCTTAGGAATGGGGTGAGGTCGACAGTAGACAGTCTAAGGTTAAAGTTTTTGGGGAAGCATGGTCTTCATGCTTCCCTGCCTACCCAACCCCCTACATTTGCGACCTCCATTTGTTGCATTTATTCTTCTATTTTCCATTTAATGAGTGTGCATTTATTTCAAGTGTAAACCTAACTAATATCAAGTGCAAAACCAAGGGCTTATAATTGGGTTCCTAGAGATTACTGCGGTGTTGCTTTGAACCAGGATCCCATCACAGGAAAGGACAAACTTGCTCTAATTTTGTTTACAGTAATTAACAGCAATGGATAATGGTAATGACATGGTATTCCTGAAAGCTTCCTGCATTTTTGTGGTGGTATAAAGGTCTCTGCAATCCATTGTGTGCTCATAACTTACCCGAGGCAGGCAGTAAACCTTCAGAAAGGCACAGCCTGTCGTATTTTGTTGCTGAATGTTGTACTGTTGGTTATAAATAAACATGTTCCTAATAATAGTTTATCTGTTTCGTCATGATCTGACTCACCATGTTGCTCAGGATTCAAATGAAGGAATTGCAGTGTTGTAAGTAAAGAAAAAAAGAAGATTTAGCACAGTAGAATAAAGCAACTGCATGGAATATTGCGAACTGCCTTTCTCCCCTCTGCCCCATTTTAAATACATTTGCTATTTTGTATATAACCTGCTTCAGAATCTCACAATGTTAATCTGTATTTGACAGGAAATAAAATGAGTAATGTTCTCTGTCTCATTACAAATTACACTGACATCAAGCCACACTTCAATATCAAAAACAATCATTAATGTTTTTGTATTGGTCAGGAACAGTGCAAGGAAACAGAGAATCTCTGAAGAAGCTTAAAAATTGTGTTTTAATATGGTGCATTCAGCAACAATAGCTTCTGGCAAACCTTGTTTAAAGTTGACTCAGCCTTCCATCCTTCTGAGGTGGGTAAAATGAGGACCCAGATTGTTGGGGGCAATATGCTAACTCTGTAAACCGCTTAGAGAGGGCTGTAAAGCACTATGAAGCGGTATATAAGTCTAAGTGCTATATTGTTTCCTTCAGCCAATATCTGAGGTCTGTATAGCAAATGAAAAGCACTATGCAAATATATTTGAATTGTTAACAACATAAAGCAAGCCAGAGAAACTGCAAAATTATAGAACCTACATTCTAAATAGACCATTTTAATTAAGCTGATGAAACTGAAGTCCAAAACATTTGGAGAGCTTCAGATTGTCCTCACTTGATTTAATAAAACAACCAGAGAATTGAATTATTTCTATCTTCCTTTCCGAGAGCCAATTTGGTGTAGTGGCTCAGGCACCAAGCTAGAAACTATGAGTTCTAGTCTCACCATGAAGCCAAGTGGCTGTCGGTCTTTCCCTCTCAGCCCTAGAAAGGAGGCAATGGGAAATCACTTCCAAAAAACCTTGCAAAGAAAACTGCAGGGATTAATCTAGGCAGTCACCAGGAGTTAACATTGACTCAAAGACTCAAAAAAGAAAGCAAGCGAAGAAAATGGGAGGGGAGGGGGGGAAGGGAAATGAGGGGGGAGGGGAGGGGAGGGAAGAAAAGGGAGGAGAGGAGAGAAGAGGAGAGAAGAGAAGAGAAGAGAAGAGAAGAGAAGAGGAATATGAGAGAGGAGAGGAGAGGAGAGGAGAGGAGAGAAGAAGAGAGAGAACGGAAGAGGGGCCGGGGAGGGGAGAAGAGGGGAGCGGCCAAAACATTTTGGAAATGCTTGAAGTTAGTAATCTGTTTTTGAAGCATGTCTGAAATGAAAGGGAAGGGAAGGGAAGGGAAGGGAAGGGAAGGGAAGGGAAGGGAAGGAAAGGAAAGGAAAGGAAAGGAAAGGAAAGGAAAGGAAAGGAAAGGAAAGGAAAGGAAAGGAAAGGAAAGCTTCCTTTTGGCTATTAGGCTCAGATTAAATAAAAATATCTCATTCAATAATGTTGTGACGTAAATATGAAACAATAGTCATGCAAGAACAGTAATTCCAATTTTGATTATTCTTAGTGTACTAAATTGCTGGGAAATTGCTGGTAGGCTGTCTGCCTCTTTTACTCATTGACCTTTTGTATATCCATATCCCTTCATTATGAATCAAAGCAATACAGATGGAAGTAATTATCAACAATATCAAGAGGCCTGGTGATAAATCCAGTTCTGAACATTGCATGAAAAAGGATGCCAAAATGAATTGTGTTCTTTTCTGTGTTTTTTTGGAATTTCATGAACAGATGGAAAGACAAAAGGAAATCATTGAGCACTATGTTGACTGCTTATTAATGTTAAGCTAATGGTCTAGTGATACAGAAATGCATGCATAAACACACACACACACACACACACACACGCACACGCACATGCACCACCACTCAATATTATTACCTTTTTTTCCAGGAGATGTGAAAGTAACACTCATTATGTGAAGGCTCTGAATAATTATAACAGATAGAAAATGCAGTATTTTGTCAAAAGTGTATTGTCTTCTTCCAACATATCTGAGGATCAACTTAGATGTTACAATACATGTATATATTCAAAGTGTATATGTTTAAAAATCTCAGGAGTCTAAGCCTCTCTACCTCCTAAGCCTCCTAGTGAAATATACCCCATTGTTTGGATTGAGAGGACGAAAGATTTACCTTTTATTTCACAACTGCTACTGACATTTAAGAACCCTCATGTCAAATCAAAGATATCTTTAATGCCATATTACATTTAGTTTCCATATTGACTCTCAGTTCCTAAGACAGCATGCTGTTTGAGGTTGAACAGAGTTTGTAGTCTTAACCTATCGAGTGGGCATCAAACTTGCAACAAATCCTTTCTGTGTTCATTCAGAGTGTAAGAAGTAATACATGTATTCTGAAGTCATGTCTGACTTTTCTTTCTTATCCAGGATCTATTTTAGAGTTAGATGAGAGGCAGACGCTTAGTTTTTAAATTTAAAACACACTTGGCTTTACCACCACAAGACTGTGTTTAGGCTCAATTCAAACAAAGTGTATGTGTAGCAAAACAATTTCACTTTATACCTATAGTGATCAGTGGCCTACAGGGAGGAGAGGGATGGCGTGACAAGATATGTATCATGACATCATTTGCTCATAATCTCATTGTAGCTTAGATCTGATGTCTAGGGAGGTGATGTGGATGTGCTATATTTTAAATGAGCTTATAATTTGAAGCAGAACATGTGTAGATTTTTAAAAAAAAAAAAACCAAAGAATTGGAAAATTTACCAGAAAGCAATTACAAAATATGGAATGGTGCTTGTTAGATAGTGGGTAGAGATGACAGGAGACAGACTTCCAAGCAGTTCTTTATTTCAGCTCTTGTATCAGCAACCAGCAAAGAGCAGTCTGACAGCTTGCCCTTTTATAGGGAGCTGTCAGACAGACCAGCCAATAGCGTTTGAGCTTTTTCCCGCTCAAACGCTGGACCTGGTTGGAACCATGTAACACAGTTTACACAGTTAGAACATAACACCCCTCCCCTCCTGGATGGAGCTGTCCAGCATACGTAATCACGCAGGTAGGCGGGGCGTTTTGGAGCCCTACTAGACCTGCGCAATTCAGTTGGTGGTGAGGCAGCGGCCTGTGCGGACAGGTCTGCTGCCGCTCCGGGGCTCGAGCATGGAAGCTCCTGGAAGGTACTGGGTGTGGCCTCCACGGCCGAAGGGACCGGTTCGAAGGGAGGACATCGCTGGCTCTCGGCTTC